>WOVY01011934.1:0-459221 GCA_013436015.1 Rhipicephalus annulatus
TTAAAACGCTGAAAATGATTGAAAATTGTAATGATTGAAAAATTTATTGAAAAAGTTGCTAATGATCCGCAGCGTATGTAAGCGGTCATTTTGCATCCACTTTTCTTAATCCTCGTTCATTTTGTTCATACCTGCTATGCGCAACATTATTAGTTGCGTGCATCATAATAGATATAATTCGCTGTGCAAGTGACGCACTTATATTAAATTTGTGTCTCAGCACTCTGTTTCCGAAATTATAAACTTACTCGGATAACCCCAACACGACATTTTCATAAAGAGAGATAAAAAAATGCTTCTTTCATGCATTGGTAAATTTTGTTTTCACTATTTCGAAATTACTGCACTTGCCGCTAGCATAAGCTTGGTAAGCGCGAAAACTCGAGAAAAGAGAAGGCAGTAGCGACGCCACCTTGAAGTTGGTGCACCAAGTTCGATGACCTGATGTCATGGATTTCGACGGCGCATTACGGGGTGACAACGTAGTTTTCCAATCGGCAAAAATTATGTACGTTGTCCTTCAAGAGGAGCAATAAAAGTTTCAAAAAATTTCGTTAAGTCAGTGCTTCGCGAATACGAAGAGTACAGTTGGAAACAAGACATCACGTGCGGTGATTTAAGCGCGATACACAAAAAATGAGACTTTGACATTGATCTTCACCCCTACTAATAATCAAACCTGTGGCAGTGAACTTCATCGGAGTAAACAGTGTGCATGCTTAATTACATATTCTGGCTACGAAGTAATAAGCACAGTGTAAAGAAGCACGCCACGGCATGAAGAGGTGGTCCTTGTATTGTTGTGTGTTTCTTCACTCTGTGTTTGTTTTACTCTGTGTATGTGTTATTGATTGAGTAAGTACATCTAGACCAACAAGCAGTCTTGATATAACAGTGTGTAATTTAGAAATTTAAACTGATTCACTGTTTCACTAGTGTCTCTTAGCTCTCGTAATATTGTCACGAGGCCACCGAGTATCTAATTTCTGGAATATGCGTCTGTCGCACCTGGCTCTCGAGCACAAAGAGCACGACGAGAGTTTTTTCCTTCAGGGCGAGAGCCGCTCTTGCCCTCGACCCGCTACGGGCGGGGTAGCAATATATATGGCTGAATTCACGAAAAAAGTTGATTGCTTTAATAAATTTATATACTTATTCATTACCTGATGACATTGGGGTATTTTACTGGTCCCACGGCGTACAAAACGACGTCGGTGCGTGTGTGTTTTGAAAAAGGGGTTAATGATTTTGAGTACTAGGTACTCTACTATAGGAGAGCATAAAGCCGTCCCGTAGGCATCGCACTGTCTCCTGAATCAGTAGAGTGCTGTGTGTTTAGAAGAAGTGTTTAAAGATTTAGAGTACTTGGTAATCTACTATTGGAGAGCATAAAGCCGTCCCCCAACGGAGATGCTAGAGCCTGCTTCCGGTTTTGTGCCCCAGCGCTGTGTGTTGGGAAGAGTGGTTAATGATTTACAGCACTTGCTACTTTTAAGCACTTGCTACTGTACTATGGGAGAGCTGAAAGCCGTCCCACGTGCTGGAAAGTTCGGCGCTGTGTGTTTACAAAAAGTGGTTAACGATTTTGAGTACTTCGTACCATAATATGAGAGAGCATATAACCGTCAGTTTTCAACCATCAAATGTAATTTTGACGCCTCATGTATGCTTTTGACAGAATTGTTTAGAGCACGCATGCATCGAAAGGCGGATTTAGTTGCAGATTGCTCTTATTGAAATTCCCGCACATAGACAGGCACTAGTTTCATCTATTTGAGAGTGATCTATTCAAACAAATAATTTATTCCATTTTCCATCACCTAATGACGGTAAAACCTTCTGTTGTTACTGCAACTGAATGTTATACTATCCATTATATATATATAAACATGGATTCTGGGCTAAAACACTTGTTTCGTTGATTCGAGTTTCCGTAGGCACTAAAACAATAATTTATTTTATTGTGACCCAGCATTAAATGGTCTTTAAGGCCTTGCCGTGGTGGTCAAGTGGCTAAGGTACTCGGCTGCTGACCCGCAGGTCGCGGGATCAAATCCCCGCTGCGGCGCCTGCATTTGCCACGGAGGTGGAAATGTTGTAGACCTGTTTGTTGAAATATGGGCGCACGTTAAAGAACCCCAGATGGTCGAAATTTTCAGAGCCCTCCACTACGGCGTCTCTCATATTCATGTGGTGGTTTTGGGACGTTAAAACCCCACATATCAATCAATTAAATGGTCTTTAAAAGTTCACCTTTAACTTTTTTTTTATGGGACCTAAGCGTAAGCACATCGGTGCCACGCATGAATGCAGAAAAAAAAAATCACAGCATATCCACGCAGTGAATGATAAGTGGGGCGAAGCATCCATCAATCTGTCCGCTTCTCCATCCGTTCGTGCGTCCGCCTGTGCGACCGTCCGTGCGTTCACCTGCCCATGCGTCTGTCCGTCCGTGCGCGCGTCTGTCTGTGCGTTCATTCATCCGTCCTTGCATCTATCTGTCGGTCCGTCCGTCCGTACATCTAGTGAACACTCCAAGCATCGCCATCTCGACTCTTTTCATGACTGTTGGACTAGAGGAGTGGAACGCGCGCATTCCCTTACGGCCTCCGTGCGCTTCGTGTCTAGTTCCCACTATTACTGCCGCTAGTTTATGGCGCTGCGGCCGACCCTAGCTAAACTTTGCTAACACCGAGGAGGTTACGCCCAGTGAGTTTAACGTGGCAACCTTCTGTGGTCAGATAGTTCTCAAAATGCGTCCTTCTGACACTAGGTTTTTTTCTTAGTAAGCATCAAATTTGAGGCAAATTTTATTGAAGTATAAGTCACTGAAAATCGCCTTTGTAGGTTAGCTCATCAGAAACACATATTTTTTATATATGATTAACGTGCGCGGGTTTTTCTTCCCCAATTCAAAAGAGCGCGCGCGTGCCACTCCGCTAGTTTTCTAGTAAAAGACACACACACAGAATACTGACGTGTTGTTATGGTGCCTCAGATATGCACTATATTTGCTTTTCAATTGACACATCGTACAAGTATGAACGTCTGAATCTTGAGCAATATTGGTGGTCACCTGCGGTGGGGTCGACCGTTTGGATATGGTTGGTGCCGATTGGGAGTATCATTAGGCTGGACAGACAGACAGACAGGACAGCAGACAGACAGACAGACAGACAGACAGACAGAACGACAGACACAGACAGACAGACAGACACCGACAGACAGACAGACAGACAGACAGGACAGACAGACGACAGACAGACAGACAGGACAGACAGACAGACAGACAGACAGACAGACAGACAGAGCAGACAGACAGACAGACAGACAGACGACAGACAGACAGACAGACAGACAGACAGACAGACAGACAGACAGACAGACAGACAGACAGACAGACAGACAGACAGACAGACAGACAGACAGACAGACAGACAGACAGACAGACAGACAGACAGACAGACAGACAGACAGACAGACAGACAGACAGACAGACAGACAGACAGGACAGACAGACAGCCAGACAGACAGACAGACAGACAGACAGACAGACAGGACAGACAGGAAGCCAGACAGACAGACAGACAGACAGACAGACAGACAACAGACAGCAACAGGACCGGACAAGACAGACAGACAGACAGACAGACAGACAGACAGACAGGACAGACAGACAGACAGACCAGAATTTTTTGCCAACGAAGGTCCCCAAGAAGGACTATCTTTCTTTAAAGTGTCGTCTCAAAAGCCGCCGACATCGGATTTCTCCTTCAATGTCACAACCGCGTGACAATACTTACTGAGCGTCCGGCAGAATCTACAGCCAGGTTACTTTCGCCAAGGGACGCAGCACCCCTCTCGCCCGTGAACAGGGCATGGCGAAGCACTGCAGACAGGGCGTCCACTGTCCCGTCCTCCAGAAGCTTGATGTGTAGTACACGTTGTAGGGACCATAATCGTCAGCGTCTTTGGCGGCCAACCGCCACGGTCTCTCCCCAGGAGGGTTAGCGAAAGTACCAGTGAAAAGCAAGGCGTACGCAGCGGTTGAAGGTCTCTTCATCGTAGCTGCAGTAAATACCCAGAAAGGTAGAGGCATAAATTCAATGCGGAAAGGCAGGGAGGTTAACCGAAATATAGATAACTATTTGGCTGGCTACTTTGCACTGGAGAAGGCGAAGACAAAAGTTAGGCAGCGGAGAAAGGGAGAGGAAGGAAAAAAACCACACACGCACACGCACACGCTCACGCACGCATACACACACACACACACGCACATATGCACACGCACACGCACGCACACATTCACACGCACACTCACGCACACACATGCACACACACACACATGCACACACACATACGGGAGAGTCAACATATCTCAACAAAAGAAGTTTGTTCGCGGAAACTTCAGCAGTGCCTTCGTCGCTTTAGGTGTGAAGCTTCGGATGTAACACCACGTACCCCCATTACGCTCACCCCGAGAAATCTCGTGGCCGGGTAAAGGCAAATCACGTCGCGTGTTCTGTTTTCCTTTAGTCTGGCCGTTGTGTTCAATATCTTTTAACGTGCCAAGGACTGGTGTCTTAAGCACAAGTTGTGCGTAGTATAGTCATCAGTTCTCCTCTGGCTGCCACACCACGTCGTCTAATTATGCTCTCACCATTAATTGCTACAGTTAGCACAAATGTTCGCGTAATCGTTGATCATGAACGATTGTGGTCAGGGTGGAAATGTGCTCCCAAGCGTCAACGTGGGTGCATCCCCGTTAAACAGTGCTATAGCCACCGAACACCAAAAGACATCGTTCATGTTTTATTATATCAGCGAGCCGCAAACGCTCGCCTATTTCTGTAATTGTACGTTTTACTATTGTATTACAGATTCATGTCGGAGTTAGCAACAATGTTTTAGATGCGGAGCATCTTATACTCGCGCCTTGTAGTGCGCCGTCCGCGCCGTCCGCGCCGTCCACACCGCTTCTCGAACATTCGACAGCTGACGCGCGCGCATGCGCCGTCGCGCCGTCGCCCACTCTTCCACCATCTGTGCATCCCTTCCTCCTCTACACACCGCGCGCGCTTCACTCCTCCACCATCTGTGCACCCTTCCTCCTCTACACACCGCGTTCGACATCTACAATTCTCCTGATTCTCCAGTGAACGCGCATGTGGCGTCGCGCTTCGAGAACATTCAACAGCTGACAGTGCATGCGCCGTCGTGCTGTATATATACTCAAGGTCGGCGCTCGCTCGCTCAGTTGCCGCTCGTCGGTTGGTTTGTACGGCGCGTCGACGTCCAAGGTCGCGGTGAAATGAATTCCAACGAATCCACAAACACAATGATCGACGTCCCTTCGACCAGCGCCGCCCTTTCGCATACGTGTGTACGTGTTCACTCATTTAACACCCCCTCCTACAACCACGTTAACCAATTTAGCCATCGACCCAAGTAAGTCGCAATTTAACACCCCATTTCACAACCACGTTAACCAATTTAGCCATCGACCCAAGTAAGTCGCACTTTAACACCCCGTTAACCAATTATATGCTCCGCATCCTCCTCAGTGTTCCCCCGAGGGAAGCTGCGGGCAATTTTTTGTTTTCGTTTTACTTCTAATAAATATTGCCGTTTGGGAAGTGAAACACAGTTTTACATTAATTATTTACTTTCGAGAGTGTAGTGCTTAGGGTTTTTTTTCTGCACTTCAGAATATTGATACGGTATGAGCCGGGCCATTTTTTGGGGACAAAGGTGGATGAAGAGGAAGTTACTTGGTTCGGCCTATGTTCGCCATCATCACCGATCGTCGCCTGATCTCTGCTGTAAATAAACATAGTTAAACTCAATCTAACCATAACAATATGTTTTTCTGCAACCAGGCAGCGTCCAGAAAACTTCAATCAGGGTCCCTGTAAGAATATATATTGTGCTACTTGCACCATTTCGCAAGCGCTTTGGTTATTAAATGGTTATTTTTATGCATTTGATTACGTATAATATGTACACTTATTCATGATTACCTACTTACATATAAGGCGTTTTCTTTTGTGGTTTCTTGGTAGTATGAACAGTTCCTTAGAGTCCTGCTGACGCTGGGAATCGGTCATGGTTCCTTCATTTACTTTGACCTATCTTACTTATTTTTTTTCAACAACTAGACGGTTTGGCCAGAACACAGATATAATCTATGTGAACTTGCGTATGGCATCTGCTTGCTCAAATATTTTCCCTTCGTAGCTTGACTAAAACAGCAAATAAAACTGCGAGATCAGTTACTGCTTTCATTCACTTGAAACAGAAAAAGGCTCTTGCGTCTTTGAATATGTGATGAAGAAAACAAAGACTCCTAACCAACAGCTGGCGTTCAACGCTCGCCGGAGCAAGTTTTCTATTCAAGCGACTTTATGGTCGTCAAAATTTCCTTAGGAGGCGTTTAGCTCTGACAGGCATGCTCACTAACAGTGAGCTGAGTGAAACAAGAAAAAAAAAACTGTGGATCCTGTTTTCAATAGAATCGGTCAGTGATTCACGTTGTCATTGAAGTGTTTCTATTTTAGATTAACGTTAGGAAGTACAAAGAGGGGGGTAGTGCAAGTTTACAGTTTCTGTTGCAAAAAATGACACAAGGTGCTAATTGCGCTTTTGGAAATTTTGTGTGACGAGATATAGCGTCTGTCATTTCACAAGGTTATTTCACTAATTATGTGCGGTGAATATGCAGCGCCAAAGAGGGTTCCACAAGCACTGAACGAACCACGAAAAGCGGAATGTTACATCAGATTCTCACGTGACATGTCCGTCTTTTATGCACCAGAACTCAAGCCTTCGAATCATCATTGCGTCGCAGGCCCTAGGGAAGATCCTGCAGTTGTTGTAAAAGTTCTGAGCTCCTGAGCGCAGAGCTCCTTTCCTCTTCAATCGTGCGTTCATATGTGGGATGAGGGGCACTGCCAAAGCAATAGGTCTAGCGTGTAAATGTGGCTCACAATCTAGGCAAGTTAGATCGATGCCCTCAATGAACTGATTGTGTTATTGAAGGCAGGGATATTACCTAATTTGAAGCTTGCAAAGAGTAGACCTTAAAAGTTTCACATATGGGAAAAAAAAACAATTTGTGTAGCTGGTAATGTTTAGTCACCTTGTTATAAGGTACGAGAACGTCCATAAAAACGACTAGATAAGACGTAGTGCGAAGAACAGACAACAGGGGGACAGTATTAGGAACAGAATGGTTACCGAGATGGTAGAAACGTATTCGAGAAAGGCACAGAGTTATATGGAGTGAGAGATTTAAGAAGTTCGCTGGGATGAAATTGTTTTTGGTGAAGAATGCATTCCGTAACCCGACCGTAAATTTCCATGATCCTTAATGACACAGTGTGAGGACCAAAAGATACGTGGAGAATATGTACTGACAGTCTTTCTGTGCATGTTTCTGAGCTGTTGTAAATCCGATGATTTATACTTAACAAGTAAACGTACTTGGCAAAACTGAATAGCTAAAGTTTTGTGTCATAATTTCACTATGCCCTTTGCATAGGAATTGGACAAAAAATTTAAAAATGAAAACTGGCCATTTTTCTACATATTATGTTGTATTGAGTTGGCTTTACATTGAAATTTAAAAACAATTAGCACTACAGTGAATAGCGCTCGCATATACTGACTACAACAAGGCCATAAACTAAAATATTAGCACTAAGTAGTTTTATATTTTACTGTTTTGATGCACTGTTAAACAGGACGCAGGTCAAATGACTCCTATTTTTATAGTGTAGATGTGTCGCAGGTGGAATGAATACCAAGAGGCGTACGGACAGGAGCCAATTCAACAATTTTTTTGCCTTTCCCTAATATGCAAGATGGCTCTTGACCTTGAGGAACGCTAAGGACGGGGTTGCTCCGGAAAGCTGTTGCGCCCCGTCAACGCCTTCGCCAGCCTTGCGCACAGTCCAACACCGCAGACGTCGACGAATACGAGTCAGCCAGAGGCTCGACTGATCAGCACCGATGACTCGTATGCCTGCGGCCAGCGCCCCTAATCACGTAAGCGCCGGTTCATCGGGGCCCCGCAGCAGGGGCAGCAGCCGTTTCCCCTTTGAGCGTCGGGCATCACTTCCTCGTCCTCGACCGTGACTCGCACCTCTGTCTCGTCCTCACTGCCTCGACGCCCAGCGCGGCGTCGTTCGATTACCTCGGCGATGCACTCGACGCAGTTCTCGGCAGCTATCGGCTCGGGTCGTGACGGTGGTGGTGGCGGGCAGTCAACCGAACTATGGCACTCTTGCACAATCTGGGTCGCATACAAAGTACCTTAGGAATTGTGTCACAAGAGATTATGCGGCATCAAGCTCTCACGCGACACAGGAAACATTGCGGTGCAGGAAAATCGAAAGGAACGCGTACTCTTCCCCCACCTCCACCCCTCTTTAGAGAGCTTACATGCTAGTATATGTGGTATCTAGTTGTACTAAAGTCAGTGACAGCCAAAAAGCGCAAAGACCACCTCTTGGGATGAAAAATAGTGTGAGGTAGCTGTTGTAGGCTTAATATCTAGCTCACTGCAAATGCACATAAATTGTACAATTAATGGAACCATGACAATGAAGTGGTCGCCGTGCGCCCGTATATGGCCTCAATTTCTTCTGACCTGAATAGTCGGTGAACCAGTTCGGACAGCTCCGCCGTGATCGGAGTGCCCTGACGCAGCGCTACCAGACCTCTGTGCCTTGGGCGGTGGCTTGACCTCTTCCAGGAGTATGGTGGTGCCTTTGGGCACGACGCGCAGGACTTGCGGCTCGTCCATGTTTTCCATGGACAAATTGGTCCGGCAACTGGAGCCGGCGCTACCCATGCAGGACAACGTGGTGGTCTCGGATCCTGCGTTGGGCATTTGGTACACCGTGCCGCGCGACTGTGACGCGCCCGGACCGCACGATACGACGACGTTGGTTCCGGAGCCCTGAAGCTGCTGGCCATCCATGTAGATGACCGTCTTCTCTCCTTCCCGCTTGACGCGCGTGTTGCTCATGATTTCGCTTGTGTCCTTCGTCCGGGTTCGTTCTAGGCCTACGACTAGACAGGTGCGGCCCAGCTGAGCGTCGTCGGTCAAGCACACCGCAGGCTGTCTCTAGGGAGCCACGACTGTTCGTCCTACGGTGTCAACGGGCGTGTACAGTGCCTCGAACGACGGCCGGTCAGCATCATTCGACCAGTGCGCACGCGTTCACGCCTGTTCTGTTCTTTCTTCCGATGTCATCTTGCTCGACCTTGGATTTTTGCCTCGTACCCACTACGGTGGACTGACCATGAACACGGTTAACACGAGAAAATTAAGAATTCGGACGAAAGGGGTGCTACGCACCATGATTTTTTATAGTCTAGTCGAATAAAGCTGTGGGCATAAGTTCGGTCGGGAGGTCTCTGAGCTCCTTGTGTAGACACTTGCTTGCACGTTGCACCTGGCATGACGTCAGAAATGGCTGCTGTTCGCTTTCTATGGGTGCAGGCGCACAAGAAGGATGCCACCGCGTTTGCGAGGTACCGATGATGATGATGATGATGATGATGATAATGATGATGATTCCACAGCCATGGCTCGTACCCACTCAAGGAGATCAGCCAAAATCAATGACTTAATTCAGTGAGACTTTTTTACTCAATATCAAAACCACCCACCAGAAAAAAAAGAAAAAGAAAACACACCGTAGGTAGAATGAAAGGAGTGCAATAATTGTACCCGGCAGCCATTGAGCTTCGTCTTCAACGACCAATGTGCGTGGTACTACCAGATTCAGCAACTCGAGGACTATGCATTCTCTGTAGGAATGTACCACCGAGGTTCGGGATACGAACGCTTGTTTATCGCACGGGTGGTTGGGGACATAAGCGATAATCTGATCGAGCTCTGCCCGGCACTTTCTCGCGCAATAGCCTTCTCGATTTTCACGTGAGGTTACAGGGACCTTGATCTCGGATAACAGAAGCTATCATAATAATTGCTGTGGTGTATCGTATGAAAACCACCATATTGTGATGCAGGATGCCATAGTGGAAGGCTCCGATAATTTAGACCACCTGGGGTTTTTAATGTGCGCCTAAACCTAAGCACACCGGCCTCAATAATTATCGCCCCAATCAAAAAATGCGGCCACTGCGGCCTGGATTCGATCCCGCGACCTGCGGTTGAGCAGCCAGGTGCCTTAGCCACTAGACCACCATGGCGGCTAATAAAGTTCATTGTAAGCGAAGTTCAAAGGGCTGAACTAGCGCAAAAAAGTGGTTTTGAATAGCTGGCCGGCTCTTCATGGCGTTGTGCGGCATCGAGAAATTTTAGGACTTCCCATGCGAGCATAGCAGGGTAGCACAATAGAGGTGTAGGCTGCGAAGGTATGACATACTGTAACTGTACGTATGTGTGACTCATCTATTGCGGAGTAGCTTTGAGTCGGTCGGTTAAATTCGAAGAATTATTTCTTAAACCTGTGGGATGGCCGTCCGGTTTGTTTTTTTGTTTTTTTAGTCAAAAGGGTGCTCCTGAAAAAGCGCTTGGGACGGCAGTACTTTCACTTCCCAGCCGACTTTGTACTGCAGTGGAACGTCATTCACGGAAACCCAAATGAACTAAGGAATTTCTTCCTAACTAGTCTCGATGACATGCATATATATGTCATGTGGCTGTTGGGTAGGCGGATGTTGCTTAGCTAAGCACACTCCTTCAGGATGTCCTTTTATTTTGCAGACTTTGCGAGTCTTTCCTGGCGAAACTAAATACCTTCTGGTGCACTTATAATTCATGTAAGTTACATGATCTGTGCGTCGCGCCGGGGAAGATGGTTTATGTGACTCATTTATTGTGGCCATGACAAAGTCACAGATTTGCTGTGTATTTAAGAGAAAACTAGGCCTATTAGTCCAATGCAAATAAGAAAAACGAACCCTAAGAATAATTTTTCAGAGCGTGTTCAGAGCGTGTTCGATTCACTCCATGTTATACCTTCTTACATCGGATACCTTACGCTTATTAATCAACTTCGAAAGCTCTGCCAGTTCTATTTTGTCTGTTGTACTTGAGACTTTCATGATTTGACGCTTTTTAATGAGATTCTTCGTTTTCTGGGAAAGCTTGCCAGTGTTCAGTCTAACTACCGTGCCTCCAACTTCCACTGCACACTCCGTAATGATACTCGTCAGATTATTATTCATTGTATCCACGCTAAGGTTGGCTTCCTCAATAAGAGCCGAGTACCTGTTCTGAAACGAGACTCCAAATTCCTGTACTTTCCCTCTCAGTGCTAGCTCATTGATTGGCTTCTTGCGTATCAGTTTCTGTCATTCCTTCTTCGAGCCTAGGCAAATTCATCGTCGATATTCCACCGTCGAGAAGTGTTCCGAGATTTCTCAAGCACCCATCGCCACCCCATAAGCATACAACATCGATTATTTTAGTGTGACTCTCAGAAACAGTACCAGATGATTCCAATACTGTGCGGTTATGGTTGAATTATATATTTCTAGGGCAAATGAAAGCATTCGTTCTGTTCTTAGTTAGACAGCTGACAGTGGCTACTTGACATATTCCAAGTGGACGACAATTGCTTTTGGCAGTACGGCCATGTTTTTTTTTTTCGAGGCATAAAGGCTTCGCTGGTGCAGCTTGCTGGACAGAGTGCACATTTCTCCCGCAGGTGGTGACGGTCGAAATTTTATGATGCCGTGCCGTTAAGGTGCGCTTGCCGTTATAGCACGAGCGGGCCACAGGGTCCAGGTACCATGCAAATGCAGCGTCCAGCTTGTCCGCCATTAGAGAGTGATTAGCGGCGACCTTTTGTATCTTGTACGTTTCAACATGAAGAAAGACGGACGTGTGTACGCAAGTCTTCTAGGTCAAACAAATGCCCATTGTTTATAAGACGATCCCCTATGGGATCCCCTATGGAATGGGCTGCTACAGAGTGTAGCAGCCCATTCGCCTCAATCCTAAATTTAACGTTATAATGATAACCCGTAGTGGGTAAGAGCCAAAAACCAAGGGTCACTCAAGCTGTCAAAGGTCGTTAGAAGAGGAAATGGAAGAGGCCTGGCCACGTGCGCGCCGCTCGAATGGTGCTGACCAGCCGTCATTCGGGGCACTTTGAACACCCATCGACAGCGTAGGGCCAGCAGCCGCGGCTCACTACACGGTCAAAGAGAGCCTGCGGAGTGCTTCGCCGACGACGCTCAGCTGGTCCACAGCTGCCCCTCGGTGCTCCGAGACCGAACCCTGACCTAGAACAAGCGGCATCATGAGCAAGACGCGCGTCAAGCGAAAAGGAGAGAAGACGGTCGTCTACATGGACGGCCAGCAGCTTCAGGGATCCGGAACCAACATCACCGTCTCGTGTGGTCAAAGTACGTCGCAGTCGCGTGGCACGGTGTACCAAATGCCCAACGGCGGTACCGAAACCACCCGGATGTCCTGCATGGGCAGCGCCGGCTCCAGTTGCCGGACTACCCTGTCCATGGAGAACACGGACCAGCCGCAAGTACTGCGCGTCGTGCCGAAGAAAACCACCATAATCCTGGAAGAGGTCAATCCACCACCCAAGGCCCAGAAGTCTGGTAGCGCTGCGTCCGGACGCTCCAAGCAAGGGGATGTCCGCAAGGGATCACCGACCATTCAGGTCAGATGCCTTTGAGGCCATAGGTGGGTGCACAAGGGAAAATGGAAAGAGGAGACAACCCCTTCTTTGATCATTAAGTGGAGCGCCAAGTCAGCCCCATATCTTTACGAAGTCAGACCTGTTGTTTATCTTTTTTTTCGTGAAAGCTTACGCGCATGCGTGTTTTTGGCGATGACAGCCTATAATCCTTAGTGTGACACACTAAGAACGCTTTCTCTTATTAGCTCCTGAAAGCCGTAAACCAAAGATAGGCCACTGTGAGCAACACGTCTGTACTTCGCTTTCATTTATGCATACATTTAACGGGTGTGTGAATAGCGAAATAATAGACCGAATCGAAGACGTATCGAATGGGGGAGGTGGCTTTCGTAGTGATCGCTCCCTAATGTCAAGTGTATGGCCAAACATTGCTCGTGCACGACGCTAGTCTATCAAGGGGGGTCGGTACTGTTAACCTACAGTAGTCTTTTAATGTAAACTACTATGCGTTTTCTGGAGCGAAAACTGAAGTAGTCTGTACCGCAAATTGTCTTTTTAGCATCAGTCAATCGGTGCTGCTATTGGCGGCGCTGACACTCCCTCGTTTCGATGCATATACATATACTATAAAGCGGGCGTACGGATAACCACCGCTGTAGTTCAGTTGGTAGGGCGTCAGACGCGTTATTCAAATTCGCAAGGTTCCGACCCCTGCCGGCAACAAGCTCTCTCATCGTCCGCTTTCTGTCTCACATTTACAATTACTTCTAGCAACATTCCCTATACTTTCCTTGGCATTGTCTGTTATTTCTAATTCATATTTTGCCTAAGAAAGAAAACAGGCCCTTAAACTCCTTTACTTTTCAACGTTGAAAGTAATTTGCACTTGGGAATTTCAGCAAATCTTTCTAAAGAGGATGATGGGAGAACCACATTTCTGTATAGCGTGCTCTGGGCTTGCTACGATTTCGTGTCGTAGTATTGTTTCGCTTTTTAGTATATTTTAGTCGCGGTACCATTTTAACTTACCGACCACGCTTCAGTTCACTGCCACGATGTTATTAGGCTTACATGGATTGTGCGCTTGTTCTGGGCGGGGTTCAGGCCTTTACGCAGTCACTTCACAGAATAATTGAACACAAACACCTTCTTTGGCGTTTTTTGGCCATCGCGATGCATCGCGCCACTAAATATAGGGTATGATAATCGCGGCGTGTGGCCTGTCTCCACCATCATCTCTATCTCCAAGAAGGCGTACCACCCCTCGCCTTACGACTCTATTCCTAAAGTACTTCGCACGTGATGCAGGTCGTGCAGGAGTGCGAGAATTCGAGCGACTACTACCCGCCGCTACCTTCGTCCCGACCCGAGCCGGTAGCTGCCGAGCACTGCGTCGAGTGTCTTGCCGAGCTCATCGAACGCCGCCGCGCTGGACGACGAGGCGGTGAGGACGAGACTGAGATGCGAGTCGAGACTCGTGTGGTAGACGAGACGGTGTCCGTAGCCCGAAAAGGTGGCGCTGGCGGCCGCTGCTGCCCTTGCTGCGGCGCCCCGTGTGCTCGCCGCTAACGTGACTACGGCTGTTGGCCGCAAACACACCACTCGACGCGGCCGATCAGTCGAGTCTCCGGCAGACTCGTACACATCGGTGTCCGTGGTGCTGGATTGTGCACGAGGCTGATCAAGGTCCACATCTATCGGAACCAGAGCCATCGTTGACGTCCTCTCGGGCACAGAGGCATGTTAGAGATTAGGAAAGCTAAAAAGAAATTGTAAAATTGGCTCCCATCAGTTCCTCTTCATATTTGTTTTGTCTGTGACACATCACACTCTTTAAAGAGGCAGGAGTCCTTTGACTTCTTCTGGTTAGTCCGGACTTCCAACGTATACATGCCTACCTTGCACGTGAACTCGCTTAGGGAGATCAATATAGTGTCGTCGGTAAGTTGTGCGACTTCAAAGAGTTAACGTGTCTGTTTGAACAGTTGTATACGCGGGAAGATTCACCAAACGGAGGAGCATAGCCACGTTTTTTTTTTTGAGAAAGCGTTTAAGAGTAATAGCACGAAAAAACGGAATGAAGGAAAAACGCGACGAAACGCTGACTATCAAATGTGGGATTATCAACAATTGTGATAAATATTTGGCCTAAATCATATGACAATGTGGCGCGCCGTAGTGAGAACTTCCAGATTAACTTAATTAAACTCTGATTATGAGTGGGTGTTCTGTGCATGTCGCCTTCATTTACATGTAGGCATTGGGAACGAAAATTGAACCCATGACCTGAACGCTAGAAGCGTGAGACCTTACGTGCTATGCTACCTGATTATTGTGTTTATTCTTTATACACCTACACCATAATAAATTTCCATCATTACATTGATAGAAACTTTCAACAAAGTGCGTACATTCTGTTTTCTTGTGTTTCATTTTCCCGCTCTTTGATTCCCAGTCTTGTAGGAAGTGGCTCATCGACGCCCCTTTACCGACCGCAGTATTGTTTTGACGCATCGCAGACCAGAGCAGTGGCGGTTGAGGTTATCCGGCCCACTCATTGGCTTCAGTGAGATGCTATTAAGAGGCCAGAAAGAACGTTTGTTGTGGAATACGAATTGTTCGTTCATTCAAAGTTTGCAGATCGGCGTATTGGCCTATACTAAAGTACTCCTGCCGGTTTGTGCTCCGATTGAAAAACCCGAAATCGATGCTCACTTCATTGTGCCTTTAGCATCGTACTTTTGCACATAACTGTCGATGTCATACTCATAGCAATGCGCTGAGAATACAGAAAAGATTTCATCATATTCGATGCATTTTGCCAATCTAGTTCATACAACGCTCTCCCCGAGAAGCTCTCCATGCTTCCTTTTTTATTGTAAGCTCTTTAAGTTAGCCACAATTAGTGCGGCCGGCGTGTATGTGAGATGGCCCATGTGAAAACTATCATCATCATAAACATGTGTGTGCCACATGGGTCGGTTTAGTCCCTCTACTCACCACTCATCAAATAAAACGTTCTCCTATCCTCATAAAACGAGGGTGGCCCGCGGCACTGTTATAAAAAAGTAATATTTCTCAGGACCCAATAAAGAATGTCAATCTGTCTCTCCGTCCGTCTGTGTCTGTCTGTCTGTCTGTCTGTCTGTCTGTCCGTCCGTCCGTCCGTCCGCCATTCATCCATCCATCCATCCATCCATTCATTGATAAATTAATAATTAATTTATGCATTTATAACATAATAATAATTTATGCATAGATAATATAATAAATAATATATGGATTGATAATAATTTTTAGTTATTCATATAATATTATTTCATTGATTAATGAAATAATTATTATTTATTCATTTTTTCGTCCTCACCTGCTGAGTTAGTCAGAACTAGGCCGTCACTTATCAAGAGAGACATGCATGTACAGAACCACGGCTTAAGGAGTTTTACCCCAGAAGCGGTGTAGACTGTACGAGTGCGCTGCGGCTCATCTGCAAACTGTCGCCATAAACGGGTATGTGCCTTAAAAATTGTTCGGTGGCATTACCAAAACAACCACCTAGGCGTAGCCCCTGCCAAAACTAGCTAATACCAAGTTCAACCTAGCCACACCAAGTTTAACCTCTTGCGCTGTGTGTGGTTGATGCCTGGGTGTGTGCGTGTGTGAGTGATTGTGTCGTGTGTTCGTGCTCGAAATAACTTTTAAAAATGTTTACCAACTAGCCCAACAACAAGTTATTTCACAAGTTTACCCTTGACATAGCTATGTACAACCTATAGCTACCACGAAGGACAGCGTCGCAATAAGCATGCTACCTAGCTACACCAAACTTAAGCATATCAAAATTATCTATATATCGAAGTTTTACTTTCATTCATAGCGGAATTCTCCTTCAGGCAGACGATGTCTTCAGGCAGTATGCGAGCGATAATTCGGGAGCTGCCGGATCATAATACGATCACGTGCTACGTAATGCCGACAGGCAGAGTGTTGGACACTTACCGTCATGCTTAGTAGTGGCACTGATTAACCCTCTTGGGTTTAAGTTCACATATATACACCATAAAGGGGATGAACGGAGGACCGTCTGTGTAGCTCTGTTGGTAGAGCCTCGGAACAATTGTTGGAATGTCATAGGTTCGGTCCCTGCCAACAGCAGGTTGTCTTTTCATCCGTTTATTTTTTCTTCACGTTTACATTATAATTACGACTAATTGCATCTATACTTTATCATTGTATAGAATAGTTATTGTTGATATGATGTGACATGCCTCATAAGGCTGTCGTGTGATGAGTCTCCATGCGTTGTGGGTGTGGTACTAAGCCAAGTGGATGAAGAAGTCGGAAAGACGACGCTTTTTTCCTGTCTTTTCTCCAATTTGTATATTTTTTCGTTTTAAATTTTTAGTAATAAGTTGGTGAATACTAGTGTAGTTATCATCCATAGGCTGCAATTCGTTTTCTGGGCCAATTCATCCTCCAGAGTGAGTATGTGCCATAGTTGAGGGGACTACAAACAAACAAACAAACAAACAAACAAACTTCGCCTCGTGAAACTTACCAAGTGCACAGCGCTACTATTGCTTTCTCCAAAGGTTTCGCCTTCCGAATCAGCATGGAAGACAGGGCTGCTTGCGATCATTGCGGCAGCTATGAAACGATAGAGCACGTTCTCTATCACTGCCCTCGCTACAGCGTGCAAAGACAGCCGCTACCTGCTGCGTTAGCCCGCCTTGATGACAGGCCCTTGTCAAAACAGTCAATGCTCTAAGGAAAATCAGTGAAGGCCTTATTGAAATATTTGCGTGGTAGTGGTCTATTGAACAGGCAATAGCACCACCGCTTTCTTTTTCGCGCGTCTATTCGGCTCTTTGCTTTCTTTCTCATCTTTCTTCCCCATTCCCCTTTTTCTTAGTGCAGGATAGCGAACCGGATGCCCCAATTTCTGCCTAACCTGCCTGCCTTTCCCTCATTTCACTCTCTCTCTCTATTCGCAATTAGTCTTGGAGGCTTTGACCGCGGAAAACGTGCTATGCGACAGTTTACCCCGCCACACTGGTCAAGTGGGTAAGGTACTCGGATGATGACCCGCGGGTCGCGGGATTGAATCCCGGCTGCGGCGGCTCGATTTTCAATGGAGGCGAAAATGCTGTAGGCCCGTGTGCTCAGATTTTGGTGCACGTTAAAGAACCCCAGGTGGTCGAAATTTCCGGAGCCCTCCACTACGGTGTCTCTCATACCCATATGGTGGTTTTAAAACGTTAAATCCCACATATCAATCAATCAAATCATCGATGCCACAGTTTAGCCATCTTTGGGTAATACTTGGTCGACTGCTCAGCCTGGCGTACTGCACCATACGTTCAATGCACGAGTCATCAGATATCTTTCCAGCGTTCATACTTAGCATAGCCGCTGTGCGAAATAACCGAGGCTACTTACGACATAGCTGAGCATGTGACAAATGTGAGTTGAGGCAAGCGCCACGGACAGGCACAGGAAGTGAACCACTCCCCGCGCTTTGCCCAATCTAAAATTCACAAAATAAAGAATAAAAAAAGAAAATATACAAGGCTAGAATTATTTGGCGTTGAATCAAACTTCCTCGTTAAAAAAAAAACTTCTGAAAGGAAATAAATGCGGACATACATTAACCCTGCTTAGTTCCACCTGATTTCAGAATGCGCAGCAACATTCACGAGCACGCATTTTTCGCGAAACAGAACCTGGAGATCAGCAGCCGGGAGATGTAGTTGCATTATGGCACGGATGGCAGGGGACATTCTTTGACGCAGACCTTCTTGTTGACGCTGCAGATGTCGCCATTATGGCATACGACGGCCGACTCGTTTCGCTGAAGATTGCACGGAGTGCCGGCTACTGCGAAGTAATCGAAAAAAAAAATATATGGGAAGGATAGTCATTCTTCGTCGCGTGGACGGGAAGGTGTTATAAAACCAAAATCGTTACATTCACTGTGACAATGATCACATGGCGCAAATTTGTCGAGGTTCAAAGCACGGCAGGCCTGCGTGGGAAGTGAAGCGAAATCACAGCAAAAAACATGAAAAGTGACCATTCTAGAGCCCGCTTTAAGCATTCTTGGGGCTACTGATACATGTGCACTTGCAAGGCACCTACTACATCACAAATCGTAATTTTTATTTTATTAGCAAACACCCATTACGCCATGCGGAAAAGCGAGGAAGTCGCTACTTATCTGCGAGGCATCGTGTGCACTTTATTGATGTGGTGACTGATTTCGATGAAGAATATTGGCTGAGCCATTTGTACTGGCTTGGCAGCTTTAAACAACCCACTAGTTGCGTAATTCACATTGTGTGACACTTGGTACTTATCTTAGTCTCCTTCCATGCTAAATTACATGAATTAAAATGAGAGAGAGTTCACTTATATCCCGAAGAAACAGATCATGGAGGCATTACAGGCTTCCTAGGTATATGGAGTTTACATACTGACTCTACAGGAAAAGCTGGGCCTGTAAATTGATAATTACAAAAGCACCAACGTCTTGGCAAGTTGTAATTGTTACCATTACAACACTTTTGAACAAGCGCCAGACTTAGCGTTATATGATGTTCACAATACTCCTACTATAAATCGCAAAGGCACATTTGTACAATTAAAAACTTGCAACCATTGTTTTAGGGGAACTCTAAATACTTTTTATGAAAGATAACCGTTATTTATGTCATTTACCCCCGTATTCTGGAACGTCCCTTCACTCAACGCTTCACCTTTGTTTGAAAAAGCCGATGGAAGCGTTCTCTCTAGGCGCGGCAAGTCACTGCATATCAGCAATAATTCGGTACGATTTTCATGCAGCGCAGCGTCATTTTCAGCCGAGCAGCGGCGCAGTGCTCAACTCTGTCAAGTGAAAGGTGAAAGTCGAGTCGAGGAGCGTTTGTGAATACGGGGGTTAGTGTGCGCAGAAGTGTGTGTTTGCAGGCTGGTTGGCTAGATGGCACCACCATATTGCCAACGCGTTTATTTTTACTTTTATTTCGTTCAATTTTCGCCCACAAAGTTTCCTAGGAATGTTAAGCGCAAACTGCGACTGATTGTTCGAGAAGGTTCGCGATTATTGTAGATCGTTCTGTTAAGAGTGCGTGCTAGACGCGAACTCTCGAGTTTATTCTAGAACATGCGCGACGACCAGTGATAAGACTGCAATATTCGACGGCACATGTTTAAATTCTGACGCGCCTCGCCGCTTGCAGTTGATCGACGGCCGGCGCTCTGTACGACGTTATCAGTGCCAGTGATGTATCGATGTAATCTGACTTCCCACTTACCGACTACAAGTCCGGCCAAAGAAACAGTTTCATCATCGAAATCCGGTCTGCTGCCTTCGTCGACGTCACAATCACGAGACAATATCAACATCTACACCATAGAGTGCGCCATTACCGGCTCGCGGCCGATTGCTATGGTTCGCAAACCGTAGTTATCGTAGTCTCACGTCGCGTGCGTTTTCTCTCACCATGTGCCAACAACTCGACTTCATGTGACAGCCTTTTTTTTTCTTAAGGTGGAACTTAGTGCAAACCAGGACGGACCATAAAGAAGAAATGAGACAAGCATGCACTAAAACTTGCGTACTAAGCAGGTGCTTCCGAAGTTCTTTTCGTTCTTTTCGACCGTGATAAGAACATCATATGCCATGTAACTTTAGTTCTTGATTGAAGATTTCGTGCGACGTCTATCTCGAAGTCGTCACTGCGTCCTGCCATCAGCACTCTTTCTGTTTTATGGCTCTCTTGAACTGAATTACTGCAGTAATGACCCGTAAAAAGGATGTAGATACGTGTCTCGTAATTGTGAACCTAAGCACCGCGTTACCATAAGCTCTTAGCTTCGGGCTGCGAATACGTCGCAAATCTTTGTGCCAACGAACGTAGCTTTGTTAGTTCCGCATTCCTCGTAGGGCGTCTTTCTAAAAACTATGCACGAGCGCTGGGAAATTTAAGTGTTGTTGCTAAAGTCAGCTGCATGGTCAACCTTACACCAACGCAAGGATTTATGCACCAAAACGCAGCAGATATAAAGGGGAGGGGTAGTCAAACGTTTCTAAGCGGCAACGCCCGGCTGAGGAGCGGCGGCTCAATATACTGTAGTAGCGAGCCCATTGAATAAAGAACCAATTGGCGAGCATAGGGTTTCCTAATATACACTAGAGAAAACTCTGGCGCTTGTGTCTATGGGAGCTGCAACGCACGGCGATTCAGCGAGCGTGGGAATGATGGGTGGTTCACACATTTGTCTAATCTTTGTACCTCTGGCCTGCTTGTGGCTTCGTGTGTGTTTGTGTGGCTTGGAGCTGTTTTCTGACGAAAAAAAAATCAGCAAATGTTCAGCGGTTGCGCTTCCCCACATTATTCTTTCAGACTTACCTTTCCAAATCGGCTCACGAAGTTCAAAAGTATGGAATCTTATTTTCGAAACAAAA
Organism: Rhipicephalus annulatus; assembly: GCA_013436015.1. Taxonomy (NCBI): domain Eukaryota; kingdom Metazoa; phylum Arthropoda; class Arachnida; order Ixodida; family Ixodidae; genus Rhipicephalus; species Rhipicephalus annulatus. Next base: position 21,109 of record WOVY01011934.1, read on the forward strand.
CCGAAACACAGCAATAAACGAAGCCGCAAGTACGATTAGCCAACCGCAAGTACGAAGACTTGGAAAATGTGCACTATACCCATCATTACACGGTCGCTGAGCGATCGCAGCGACAGATTCCCCCCTGGTTAGTTTTAGGAAACTCTATGCTGGCCAGCCACCGCTCCTCGGCCGGCCCCATCTATGGGGGCGCTGCCATCGTGATCTCGCTAAGGTCTCTAGTTTCATCTAGGGATAGATCTCGCTTTGGGCGCACGCTGGGGTTGAGCGTGCGCGGCTGCGCCAAAATAATGTAGTGTTCCTACTTAAAAGAACGGAACAGCATTATAGCTTCAGTATGGAGCTGGCGTACATCTTAATCTGCCTTTATTCCTAACTTCATGCTTCTTTTCTGCCCCCGGTTCTCGTGCTTCTTCTTCTCCTGTCCCAAGGCTCATACCGCTTCAAGGGAGAGTGGGATCCCTCTCGTTTTTTTGCTCTCCTTGTTAAGAAAGCGAATGATAAAGATGGTGCGTCATGTTCCCGCACAGTTCGCTGTGCGAATTTCGCGATCGTGTTTCGTGCAGCGAGAAGGCAGCTGCGTTTGGAAAACTGATGCGTCGTACTTAGTTGCGGCAACACTTAGACGACGTATTCTTGTCTCTATTTTTGGGCTACGTGGAAATCACTGTCGCGCGTTTACCTTGCTATGGCCACGCTGCAGCTCTCGAACGTCTGCGCAAGTCGGTTTGCCGCATACGAACACGATCGGGGCCGCAAATGCATTCAACCAGACTATGGAAAAACATCGTCTGATTGGGTAAAAATTACTCCAAAAAAAAGCTTCATCCCCATTTAGTCTATAGTTTTTAATGTTAAAACTGAAAACTAAACCATGGCTCGACGTTTCTGGGGCGATTAGGTGTCTTCCTCCGGGTTGACTAGCCAGCTAATGTTAAATTTTTGACAAATCGCTGTTCGTCAGTTCTGGTCAAATGTGGTCGTCGCAATGAATTTGGGAGTGACTATTGCACATATATTTCATACATTCCTAAGGAAGACGAGTTGAAGTGAGAGCCCGTGGTGTTTACTATCTGTATCTGGCCATGGTGCTCACCCCCAAGTTTGATATATGGCATGCCGTTCAACAAACTCGCACGTCTATCATTGCTCAAATCCCTGCCCTTAAATAAAGGCCCTAAATAATCTCTAAAAATACAAAGAACGAGGGTTTGATTCTTTCGCGGCGTTTCCAGTCCTCGCGGCACAATTCGTGACGCGATCTGTTCGTTTCCGTTACGTCCGTATCATATAAGTTCTCTATTGGCCGTTACACGAGAGGTATCTGCTGCGAATTATCGCCTGCCCTGCTTTGCTGTGCAGTCGCATGTCCGTTCTGACTTGTCTCGTTTATATATCGTGCGTGATAAACTGATGTCGTTTCATTTATTTTGCGTTGGCGAATTCAAACGCGGATATAGCAGCATGTATTTGAAAAGCGCATAACGTTGACATTCTCAACGTTTAGGGTTGGCATTCTACGTATTTTATGAAGTAACAGGTGGAAATGAGCAGACATCACTTGTAGAAAGGGCAGCGAAGGCGAGAGAGAAAATAAACTCTCCCCCTTAAAGTCGATGTCGTTTACGGACCCTTTATGGGTAACTATATTGTGTGACTGCGGCCCGGCTATATTGACGCACCCGACTTAGATTGCCCCTTGCTTACTTACACGCCATGTGGGAACACCTTCTGCAGCAGAACTTCTTTGTTCCAGTAATGGGCGTCTTCAGTTGCTCTCCATTTCCCTGACAGGGCATAGCAAAACACTGCAGGCACGGAAAAAGCGTTGCCTCCCCTTCCACGCCGATGTCGTAGAAGACGGAGTAGTTGGCTCGGTCTTCTTCGCAATACTGACCCGCCGATACAACCGCCATTGCCAGTCCTACCCACAGCAGCCTTTGCATTGTGATGTTCATAAAAAATAAAAAAAGTGTTGTTTAAGAACTCGCTCCTAAAAGCACCGAGTAAAATAGTCTGACGTGCTGGCTTTCTTTTTCACTAAAACACTCTAAATATAGGTCTTCAGTGAACAGAGCAGATGCGGAAACGTTCTCAGCCTGAAAGGAGTCGCTCGTAAAGCTTACACTTGAAAAGCGCTAAAATGGCGTGAAAAGTGAGTGGGTGTATTCGAGTGTAGAGACAATGGAATGTGCGCGTTGCTGTAAAAAAAATACAGATGTTCAATAAAGCTCTGCCTTTATCTCTGGCTGCGTTTCTCTTTCTCGCACGAGATGCTTCCTTCGTTTAAAAACGTACTGGAGCTTGTAGGTAAGGGCGTTTTAGCACAGGTTAACGTGAAACCTGGGAAGGGGCGAAGCAAGCATGCAGCGCTTTGAGATATTTTTGTGATGAAGCACCGCTGGTGCCAAGCCTGAAAGCGGGCGTAGAGAGAACCGTGTTTCCACTCAACTAACATCGTCCCACAACTACGTTGGAGAGAGGGAGAGAGAGAAACATTTATTTACGCATCCGGCGTGCGGGAAGTCACGGGCCACGCAGGGCGCGGGTATTCCCTATCTGAAGGCTATGGCTAATAGAGTCCTATTGTCCCAGTGCCTAGATCTTGAGAACGCTTTGCTTTTCGGCTAGGCGTTGGATACTCGGGCTACTACGTTGGATGCAGCTCTCTAACGCACGCTTTTTTTCTCTTCCTTCTCTTCCCTACATTCTCTGTTTCAATTCCCTATATACGGCTTGTGTGGAAGGGTGTTTAAACTGACGTCGTCAGCTATTTGTTCGGCTAGCTATTCCCTTCTCCATCTTTAGCTGACCGGTGGCGAGTAAGAGGAGTGGACCAACTTCTGTAGAGCGCAACACATTTTTACGATCGACCGTGACCACATGACACACCGTGCCCCGCCGCGGTGGTCTATTGGCTAAGCTACTCGGCTGCTGACCCGCATGTCACGGGATCCAATCCCAGATGCGGCGTTTGCATTTTCGATGGAGGCGAAAATGCTGAGTCCCACGTGCTCGGATTCGGGTGCACGCTAAAGAACGCCAGGTGGTCGAAATTTCCGGTACCCTCCATTACAGCGTCTCTCATAATCATATGGTGGTTTTGGGACGTTAAGCTCTACTGACACAAAGTGACGAAACGAGATGCTGACATCGTATAGACTTGTTTCATGAGTTTGTGACAAAACCCGTGTGACTGATGACGTCGCAAATCTCCCCTCAGTGGTAATCTTCTTCCTTCCTATGCGACGTAGCTCTCTCTCTATCTCGCCGTTTATGATGTACCGTTTATGATGTACCGTAATGACATTACATGCTGTCACTACATGACATGACGACAAACATAGACCATGAGGTGCTTCGACACTAACATTTAGCTTTCACTTTAAATGTACAGAAACTTTATATCGCCCCTTCACGGTGGTATAGTGGCTAAGGTACTCGGCTGCTCACCCGCAGGTCGCGGGATCAAATCCCGGCTGTGGTAGCTGCATTTCCGATGGAGGCGGAAATGTTGTAGGCCCGTGTACTCAGATTCGGGTGCACGTTAAAGAACCCCAGGTGGTCAAAATTTCCGGAGCCCTCCACTACGGCGTCTCTCATATTCATATAGTGGTTTTGGGACGTTAAACCCCACAAATCAATCAATCAATCAATCAATCAAACTTTATATCATAGATTTTATTGCTGCTATTTAACGAGGCCAACATGCGGAATATGAAAACTCGCCATTGTTGCAAGTGGTTATGGTTCATGAATGTTGACCGGTAGGTCACGCAATCGAATTCCGGCGGCGACGGCCGTATTTTCATGACGGCAAAATGATAGAGGCCTCTGTACCTAGGTTCAGGTTTAAGGAACGCCAGATGGTAGACAGTTCCAGAGCACTCCGCCACGGCCTCCTCATAATACCATGCTGAGCTAAGAATTTAGAACCCCAATGATTATTATTTAATATTGTGCAACGCGTAGATAATTTTGTGAACATAAATTGTATATTTGTAAATCTACAGTGGCTCCACAGCCAGCACAAGTCCTGGATAAGGAAATAGACGAAAACCCAATGTAAAAGGGCGTAAAACAGGCAGACATGATCTTTCTGCGGGCTTACAGGAAGTTCTAGGGCCCTAAATTAGGTAGAGCTAGGGATAATAGTTAAGGAAGAGCACGTTAGTAACCTGCGATGCTCAAATGACATTCCGTTATTAAGTATCCCAGGGGACAAGCTTGAAATTATTGGACGAAGTAGTAGAACTATTGGTCTAAAAATGGGTACGCAGAAAACTGAAATATTGTTATACATATTGAGAAGAGCACAGCGGATAGGTATCGAAGCACTGGAAGTGGTAAAAAAAAGACGTCTACTTACTACAGGTAGCGACAGCAAAGCCAGGCCCTCCTACTCCAGTAACTAGACCAATAATGAGATGAGGATAACAATGAGAACTATCAGCAGGCACACTCAAACCATGAATAATAGTTTACCACTAACACTCAAGGGGTAGCCTCAAACATCAGATACCTCAAACACGAAGTATTTTACCGTCACCGCCGCAAACCACAGGGGGGCGTCAACATCCATGATGAAAAAAATCATCACATGATGGAGTCACATTGTGATGCCGCCGCCAGAACGTCACAAATCGCCTGAACTTGACATCATCAAGACGTCTGTTATGCGACCTTCTGGTTACGTCTTACGATGACATGACATGACACGACACTGTCACTTGGACAACAGTGAGCTAATCACAGAGGCAATACTAAACCGGGTGAGGTGCAGATACTTCGTCATGCCTCTCATCGCAGAGGCCATGCGAAACCAGGTTGGGGAGCAGAAAGTTTTCGAACAGAAGGAGAGGGGGCTCAGTATGCGCTCGAGTGAGAAAAAAAAAAGATGACGTTCACATATCAGGTGCCTTAATTAAATTCATAAAGTGCTATTGACAATATACCCCTTCCTCTTCTCAACAGGCACACAATGAAGTGGAATGGCCATGAAATGTGTTAAAGCACCACCTCACAGGCATGCAGCTCATTTATCTTATTATCCATCGTATCCCATCGGACACGCAGTTGCATGTTTATAACCCTGTGGCAGTGTCACTTTCATCAATGGCGGCTGCCGAGTATGAAACTAGAAATATTTCACAAACAAAACATTCCTTTTGTGACGTTGTTGATGTTCTAAAATAGAAGGAAAAGGAGTGAAGTAGAAAAGCGCAAGATTGCTGTGGTGGCCGTCCTTTCCCATTTCGCAAGCAATAGGGATGTGTTCGGGCTTTTCTGCAGGTCCGTAGGCTGCTCGATGAACGTAGCTATTCATTAGGTTTCCTTCATAATTTTTTGTTTGTTTTTTTCCGGCTTTGCAAAGCGGAAAGACTAAAGCTAGCGGATTTCTCAGTGAAACAAAGCTAGGTCCCCAAAAGTAAAACTTGAACGTTTCTTTTTAGTCTCGTGTGTCGTTATCAAAAACAGGGTCATACACTATATGCGAACTAGTCAATCGGCAAACGCAGTTTCGATTCATAATTGAAATGCGTACATAATGAGGAATATAATATTTGATTCTAGAATATCACAACTAACAGGAAAGCTATTCACAATCACATGCTGGTCGTTCCCTATTCTACTCAATCGTGTATAGTTGCTTGCACAAGTTTTATGTACAACGACGCTATTAGAAGTAAATAATCACAGTTTCATACTGGCTTCCCACAAACAAGAAAGGGCCGATAATTCTCTTGTATCATCTAAAATGCATGCAAAAAGTAAAAGATCCACAAAATGGGTAGCCGAATTAATACGAGCTGAAATATTTTATTACTAGTATTTCATTGGCATCAGGCTTGCGGTCTTCATCACGAATTTGTCTAGCAACACAGCGCTTGTGTCAGTCTAGTCACGTTTGCCGACAATTTCATTTACTCACGTACTCATTCAAAATGAATACCTGATGAACTAATGCACAGAAGTACCTGTGCTCGCCCGTTGTCTGTGGGGAACCTGAAAATATTCACACCTCAGGTTTGCAGCACCCCAGATGCACGCAAAACATGCATGCGATGCACCTATTTGATAACCTTCGTCTGAAACTTGCAAGCAACAAAACTAAAAAAAAACGAGCTAGTTGATCTTGTTTCATAACTAATAAAATCGTACAGTGCATCGGTCACAGTGCAGGACTCAACACATGAAGTTGGCTGCTGACCCACAGGTCGTGGGATTGAATTCCGGCCGTGGTGACGGTGATTTCGATGGAGGTGGAAATGCTTCAGGCCCGTGTGCTTAGATTTAGGTGAGCGTTAAAGAACCCTCGGTGGTCGAAATTTCCGGAGCTCTCCACTGTGGCTTCTCTAATAATTATATCGTGATTTTAGGACGTTAAATCTTAACAATATTAGTAAACACTTAAACACTTAAACACTAGTAAACACTTAAAAAAGCACACACAAACTCGCATGTTTTGTCCGTGTGTGTTTTTCAGATGTTTTGGGCTGTATTCCGCGCTGTGTAATTCATTAAGTTATGGATCGTTAAATACGACTGCTCAACGTGGTTTACTGCGGCATTTATTCGCTTCACGACTAATCATATATCTTATCCTTCCCGAATTCACACTTGGCCTGGCACCCGAGCGAGATAAACGAGTGAAATCTCCCTTGTGATGCCAGTGAGCAAGGGACAAGGTTAGAAAGGCAAGTACTACGGACACAGACAGTAAACCACTTATTCCTGCGCTGCGCGTCCTTACACATTCACAAAATAAGTAACAAAAATGATAGGTAAACAAAAGAATCTTTCACAGTTAAATAAATTTTTTTTTACTTATGAAAGCTCGCAAAATACAGTAAATGTGAATATCCACATCAATCTTGCTTTGTTCTGGCTGATTTTAGGATGCCTCGTAGCTGCTACCCACGCGCATTTTCTTGAAACGGAAAGTAGCCCTCAGTAAAAAGTTGATGGAGGCGGGATGATGCATTCTTCCACGCAGACCCTCTTGGTGGTGCTACAGATGTCGTTCTCCTGACAGACAACAGCGGGCTCGGTTCGCTCAAGATTACATGCAGCGCCACTCTCTGAAAATCGGCGATGTAAGGGAAGAACAAAGTAAGAATTAGTCATCCTCTAGTGCACAGGATTCAAGCTGTTAATTAGGCGAAATTGTTGAAAATTGAAGCAGAAGCACTCACAAAATCACTTTAGAGGGCGTAAAAAGTGTGATTCTCTCTGAATTCAGTGATGTGAAATTTCTCAAAAGGGAACGTGAACAGCATTTTTTGGGGGGCTAAAAAAAAGAGGCTGTGACCGCGGGGCTACTGGAGACGCTGTGCAAAAACTATGACATCATTTTTTGTATACCAAGTTATCTAGAACGGCGCGTTATCTGCAATGTTGTCTTCCACGAAACCTGCTTAAGTATGGCCTCCTCGATTAGTGACGGCAACGGCGCGTCACTAGTTGGTCACGAAGGCCACGTTTGAAAATACGAGAAACACTTGTTCACGTATATTACCCGGTTGTTGGTAATTAATTTACCTATCGTATTCTAGTTGTACAACTGCAAGTTTCGCCATACTTATTTGAGCCTTTGTCAGAGAAACGACACTATCACACTTCGGATCAGTAGACGGCATGAACCTTATACGTCATAGGACAGCAGGGCTCCGCCAAGGGAACCGAGGGGAATGTGAATGTCCACGTCTACACTTTCGGCACCCGATTGATGGCCCTCGCTTTATTTTGGCGAGGCTCTATGCCACGAGGGCAAATGGAAGAAGGCGCTCTGCATTTAACAATATTATGAAGCGCTCTTACGTACCGCACGGTGGTTGGCTTGGAGAATTCATCGTTTACAAATTGAATGAACGAAAAATTCCTTTCTCGATTTGACGAAGTTCCCGACTAAAAGAAGAAATTTCGGTATGTTTGTCGCATCTTTAAATAGTGTTTCGTCTCTGTATATAGGATTATTTTGAAATTAACTTATTTGTGATTTAATTTGTGAAAGTTACATGAATAACCAAGAAAACTTTACATTTCGGCAAGTTGGAATTGGTGATGTGTATTACTTCTCGAGTTCTTGTTCTTGGCCTGCCCAATTGAAAACGAATTATTAACGCTCCGTTAGAGATCGTGGGATACTGACATTTAGTGGGTGGTAAAACAGCCACCTGAAATGGCTGTTACCTTGGATAACGAACCCTCTGAGATTAATTTTTCTTTGATTGCGTGCACGTGTTAGCTTGTCGCGTGTTTGTATGCAATATGTATACAGCAAGAATTCTTACTAAGACATAAAACGTAACACGGACGTTTGAGAGCGCAATATATAACGCGCCTTTTCAAATGTGAGAAAACTGTCGCAGCATTTGCTCGATGAGTTGGCACTTTATTCACTCCACGCGCTGTACCAATCAATACACCACTCTACTTGGAGCAGATATACCAAGCGCGCGGCGCGAGCATGACTATTTCATCGAAAATTAGATGCTAAGCGTCTTATGGTCAAGCTCAGTCCGGTGTGCGGCGTGACCACTCTTACAGCGCATGCGCTCCTTTCCCTCTCTCTCTCCTGTAGGCATCCCTACCAGAGGTCGCCAGCGACGTTTGCACCCCTCACTGCGCACGCGCGTCCCCTCTCCCTTCTCTCTCGTCTCTAACGTTCCCCCTTCTCCCACCTCGTAACGCCAACGCAAGCAGCGTCTGCTAGCGAGTTTTTTTTTTTCGAAAAAACCGTGTGCTCGCGCTGCACTACCGTTCACTGGCCACCTTGTATATATAGGTAATGCATCTTGAGCTTCAAGGTAGTGCCGATTGGAGATTTCTCCTGTACGTTGTTGAACAATAAAACTTCGCAGCGTGCGCGTTAACTAAAAGCAGACTGCGGGTATCTGTGTTCAATCGGAGTCCCCTGTCTCTCATTTTTCGTTAGCAGTGATTTGCATGTTCCAGTAGGAAACAACGATTCATCCCTGCGTGCTTTGCGCCTCGCCATGTTTCTCTCCTGCGTAACAACTCGATTAGCGCCTGCGTCAGCCCCGCCGCAGTGGTCTAGTGGCTATGGTACTCGGCTGCTGACCCGCAGGTCGCGGTATCGAATCCCGGCTGCGGCGGCTGCATTTTCGATGGAGGCGGAAATGTTGTAGGCCCGTGTGCTCAGATTTGGGTGCACGTTAAAGAACCCCAGGAGGTCTAAATTTCTGGAGCCCTCCACTACGGCGTCTCCCATATTCATATGATGGTTTTGGGACGCTAAACCACACAAATCAATCGAGCGCCAGCGTCAACGCCACCGCCAGTGTAAGCGTAAGCGCCCGCTGCTTTGCATCTATACATGGTATCCTTCTGTTAAATAAGGTACAATTTTTTTATTTAATAAGATTTTTCATGAGATTAAGAGACTCGACTTGCTTCAAACATGTTTTTTTAGTGGATTCACCCCATACAGTCACCAAGTGTTGAAACATAACCATGGAACAAACTATACTCATTGCAATGGCTGCTCCGATATCAGTCATGCTGCAGACCAGTATGAATGTTTTTCTAATCTCCTTCTCAAATCGTCTTCAGAAGTGACGCTGCAAAATTACTGAGAAACTGCTTATTTAAATTGACAATAATAAATGACACGTCGTTCAACACCCCCTCTCCTTCATTCGCTGCCAGCCCGGCCTTCGCGCGAGGCTAAATTTTCTGACTACGGCCCGAGGAGATTGAGGCCCCGGACTTAGTGTGTTTCGGTTACTCACCCATCACCTGGGAACATATTCTGCAGCAAAGTTCCAGCGTTGCAGTCAGGGGTGTCATCGATTGTTCATCTCCTTCACAGGGAGGAGCGAAACACTGCAGGCACGGGTACTTCGTCTCGTCTCCTACGAGGGTAATGTTGTGGAAGGCGAAGTACTTGCCATGGTTATCCTCGCAATCCTGACTCGACGATAGAGCGATCATCGCCATTCCCACCACCAGTATGTTTTGCATTACGCTTTTGATATACGAAATTAATTGCGCGAGCACTCGCTCACTAAGGCACCAAGTTTGAAGAGTCACGTGTTGATTATACAGGGCGCCAGCGAAGAGAGTGGATGTAGCAATGTTCTTTGCCTTGAAGAAGTCGTCCTCAAAGCTAGCACTTCAAAAGGTGCGTGTACGTAGTTAAATGTGGGTGGACGAAATCGTGTGCAGAAACAGCTGCATTTGCGCGGTGGATGTTAATACAGAGGCTCCTTCAAAGCATCTTCTCGATCTCTCACGTCATCTTTATTTTTTTATTTTTTGTGCTAGGTGCCTGGCCGCAGCATCATTTTATTTCCCACATTCGGCTTTCACTCTATACGCATACAAACTGAGATTTGAGAAAGTTTTATCGCTACTTTTTTACAGAGGTCACATGCGAAGCATAAAAACTCGACATGATTCTCTAGTGGTTATATAGCTCAACTGCTGACGCGTAGTTCACGCAATCAAATCCCAGCTGTGGTGGTCGCATTTCAATGACGATGATATACTAGATTCCCGTGTAAGTAGATTTCGGCATAGAGAACACCGGACGGCAGACAGTTCTGTTGCTCTCCATTATAGTGTTTGGTATCGGGAATAAAAACATCAGCTGATAATATTGAATACTGCGGAACACGTAACAGAATATGTAAACGGCAGTTATACATTTATTGTACAATGATGGAATACCAGCTTCTCCCCAGCACGCAGCTAAATTCTGCAAGTGTTTTAAATGCTTCAAGTTGTCTGGAAACTTTGGAACGCCGACGTTTGGACATGTGGTCTCGATAACTTCAAGGCTACAAGTCGCAGCCTTAAACAGGACAGTGCCACTTATCGAACCATTAGCTCCAGCGACACCTCATGTTTGTAATTGTGCCTGTGTAGAACTGTTGTCTGTCTAGCTGTTTTTATAGCGGCTGAAGTTTGTGACTAGGTGCGCGTTGCCGTGCTTGAGGTGTGCTTAGTGGCTTCTCTACTGTCAGTTATTTTATCGAAATAACAACCATATGAGTGATCTCGAAAAAATTGCCTTCGCCATCTCCGTCATGTCCAGGATACACAGATGTAAATAAAAGCCACAAAAATGCACCTGAAGAAAAAATACGCGCCCAAAATTTGAACCTGTCACCACGCGCTCCACAGCGCTGTCGCGCGAGACAGCGCTGTCAATGCGTAGAGATTTGCAAACTGACCCAGATCCCGATACTGCAGTTTTTTGCAACGATGCTATAAAAAGAAACTAAAACGCTTATATGTATATAGTATGTCTGACAAAATAAAGAGTATTCGAAGCATGACCTTACAGCAAATATGCCTATAACGCCTCGACGATTCGAAGTGACCTTGTCCGCGAAATCCTTGTTTCATTATGTAGGAGGTACGAGTGAAAATACAGAGCTGTCACTTCAATATTGTTATACATCCTGAGCCATAATTAAACTCCCTTTTGCGGCCTTCTTTAACACTCTTTATAAACCGGCAATGAAGGTTTGATATGATACGTAAGAGAAACGTGCCCTTACAGAACTAGTTGAATGTTTATTATGCATCGATATATGAGAACCTGCACAATGTCTACTTGTTATCACAGCTATCGCACCGTTTTACTCGAATAAAACCAGTTTGCACATCTCCAACGCATCTATGAACGTGTACCATCATCAATAAACGTTTGTGCAGTTAAGATACGCTGTAAGTAGTGATCCTACATTTGGATACAGGATATGGTGAGAGAGAGAGAGAGAGAGATAAATAGAGAGGAAAGGCAGGGAGGTTAACCAAGCTTGGCTCGGTTGGCTACCCTACACTTGGGGTGGGGGAAAAGGGGAATAATAGAATGAAAAAAGACAGAAAAGAAGAGGAGTAAGAAAGAGAAGCATAAATAGTCAGCTCGCAAAGTGAATGTTCTACAAAGATATCATAGACAAGCATGTAATAAACGCCGGTACTAGTCATACACTAATTCGAAGTGTCACTTCAGGAGAGAAATTGCAAGCTTACCCTATTACTGGCAAGGTCAGTAATAGGGTAACCTACATTCTCTGTCCAGCCTCGCCGCGGTGGTCTAGTGGCTATGGTAATCGGCTGCTGACCCGCAGGTCGCGGGATCGAATCCCGGCTGCGGTGGCTGCATTCCCGATGGAGGCGGAAATGCTGCAGGCCCGTGTGCTCAGATTTGAGTGCACGTAAAAGGTCCCCAGGTGGTCGAAATTTTCGTAGCCCTCCACTACGGCTTCTCTCATAATCATATGTTGGTATTGGGACGTTAAACCATGCATATCAATCACTCATACACCTCTGTCCATGTGTGCACTGACAACGCTCAAGCAACGCGAGAAGCGGAGTTTGTAGTTGTCGCCATGAACGCGCGAAGGCGTTACAGTTTCCTCTGACCATATTTCGCGCTGAAAAGCTGTGAGAGATATGACGAGCATTTGTAAAGCCTGTCATATAGGTGTGTCGATGGCGCAGCGTTGATAGCCTCAATTTGTTGTTAAGAATTACTTCAAAAATTTTTCGGTCCAATAAAATTTTCAGAAATAAGAAAGTCTGTATTTGGGACATAATTATGACGTCTGGCCCAGTGCATTTTGAAACATTTAGTGCCTTAAGACATTTATCCATTACCTGGTGGTAACGGCTCAAGGTTGGAATAAATTTGTTGGTATCTTGATGAGTCAATGTTTCAATATTTGTCCTCGAGATAAGTTTCAAAACGCCGACGTTTCAGCTCGGAAAAGCGGAGGTACTAAACAATACAGCTGAAGGACGGGGTAGACGAAAATGATAGATGCTCTCGCAGTCGTGCCTTGTGTAAAGCATTTTGGCAGCTAAATTATGTACACTTTATTCTGTTACACACTTTGATGCACGCGTACAATCATCATTCATCATCTGATATTTATGCGTTTGAAGGCCTCAATAATGGAAGAACGTACGTTTCAGAAATCAACGGCTGGTATCTTTCTGGTCTATGTAGCCTATATAACACGAAAACCGGGGCTCTCTAGTATAATGTATACATAGCGTGTATTACATATCTTTCAAGTGACGAAAAGGTTATACTTTTGCAATAATGATATTATACCCTACACTGCATAACCTCAAGCTTCCGCTTCTGTTTGATCTCAACTTCCATCGTACGTCAGCGTCTCAATCTCGTGCTTTTATTTCGACCGTACCACTGTATTCTGAAGGTGCATCATTCACTATTTTTGCAAAAAACAAAAACAAAACGAAAAACAGCAGAAGCACATTGCAAAATAAATCGTTGCGCATTCGACGTAGAACGGAGTCTTGAGTAAAACCAGAGCTTCGTGTGTCCATCGTGAAAGTAGAATGGCGCGACGGAATAGATCCATAACTCGATGTAAACCGAGAGAGGCTCGTGATGTAGACAGCTTGTGAAGTGTAGTAAGTGAACAAAATATTGGTGGATGGATCTAGTAGGTCAGGAACATAAACAGCTCAGAAACACGACTGTCGAACCACGTAGCTTAAGTACCTCTTCGGTACGTCTTTATGGTTCGCTGCATCATGGAGCACATCTTTTTAGCAGCCTAGCCAGAATTATTTTGAAGTGGTGCACCATAATTTATGTATACTCGTGCGCGCTTGTATGTGTACCCGTAAATTTAGACTTGCCAAATTGAAAAACTTCCAAGGGTTGATAAAGAGATTTGACCCCTCCCACACTGGTTTCGCCAGTGCACCTGTATCACTTCCAGTTTGTTGTTTTACTCGCCGCCAAGTGATTTATTTTTAAAATGGGTAGCCATGGCCCCCAACATTAAAGTAAATATCAGGATAACTTTCCGTTATGAAAAGAACCTTCCGCACTTCTTCGTGCACCCATTTTACGCGTTACGTTTGTCTTAATAGTAACGAAAATGTCATGATGTCTGCCTACAATTTCTTGCGTACCACATTGAATTAACATTCAGGAAACAGGCTAAGAAAAAAAAGAGTATTTGGGGGGGGGGAGGGCGTATCTCGCCGAACACCTGGTATTTTTTGATCGATATTTTTTGTTTACTTTTCTCATATCAAAATATAAGGCCACTTCAAAAGGAAGCCACAAGCCGAGAAGTTCAGCTTAACGTGCTCCTTCTCACGTGAGTCTACAAAAACGAAGTAGATAGCTCTTGAGCATCGAGAATTGTGCTGATAAGTGCACATGATAAGCCTTGCGTAGTAGACAGAGGAAATCGATAATGATCAATAAAAAAAGAACAGATCGTCCATGAGGGCATGTGTTCAGCCTGCTACTTCTCACAGGCCTAGGGTGAAAAAGGCGAGACAGGGATAGATTCAGGTATGATGAGACGTGGCTATTAGCGCATGCAAGTTGTTGAGTGCTTGAGTATGCGTTCCAAACTACATGCAGGCCAGCCAAATTAACGCATACTCTGGAAACAAGAATCTTAACTTTCACATTGTTAAAAAAAACACGAATTTTATTATGGTGTGCACGTGATGCTCGACACTTCACGCACCCAGTGCATCCTCCAACAAAAAAAAATAACTGGTTGTCCAGACATCCTACCACACCTTTAGTTCTACTTTATTGAGCCTCGTATTGAGATCACGAAGACAGGTGGCGGTGTGCCGCACTGTCTTGATTCCGACACGTTCAGCAGTTAGGGCTCTGCTTCATTCGAATCTTGTCATTGAAAGTTAGGGCATACTTCTCTGTTCTGCGGAGATGTGGCTTCTCAGACTTGGTCGAGAACCTCAACGAATGCAGCACGACATCGTCAAAGATTTATGCTTCTAGGCCCGCTTTGGCAACCCGGCGTTGTAAGCTGCTCTTAGAGGTTCGTACGCTAAGACGCGACACGGGCATTGGTTCAGCCAACAGAGTGTAGTTCTGAAAAGACTTATCATTTCATAATTTTAACTTTGCTTGAAAAATATTTGCCAAACGTAGCACCAATGACCGTCTCAGAATCAGCCAGTTTCATTCTTTTACAACATTGCCGCCTCCATCGGAAATGCAGCCGCCGCAGCCGGGATTCGATCCCGCGACCCGTGGGTCAGCAGCCGAGTACCTTAGCCACTAGACCACCGTAGTGGGGCGCGGCTAACCATTTATGAAAAAGAATACTGAAAGGAATCTGCAACGGCTCCAGAGCCACCAACGCGGGCCTTTCATCGCACGTACTAGCCTAGCGACGCGGTCGAACTCGTGCGACAGCTGCGCAGACTGTCTCCGTCGTTGGGCGCTCCTGGTAAACGAAGGTGCGTGATAGGAAACGATGCGAAAGGCTTTTATTTCCAGGCCACCCAATGTTTTACCTTGAGCTTTAAAATCTTCGTTCTCGAGATACTTGTGTTCAGCGGCTATGTTTGGTAAATCGGAAGTTTATCGCGGCACTATCAATCCCAGGCTTGAAACACCACAAGGCTTCGCAAAACATGTGAAGCTCCTATACAGCAGCCTTCGTCAATATTTGGTTCCCACCTTAACGTGTCTCTTTGCAGCATGCATTCATTGGACGAATTATCAAATGTATTATCTTTCCCATATTCAGAATTGGCACAGCAGCCGAGTGAGATAACCGAGCGCGATCCGACTTGTGGGATCACTAAGCGAGTGTCAAGGGTTACGTTAATGCAAGCCATAAGAACATAGGAAGTGAACAAATTTCTGCGCTTAGCCTAATTTCGAATTCTGAATCTAATTAATAAAAACAGAAAAAACGAAGCTTCTTTTGTTCAATCAAATTTCTTTATTTATATAAAGAATTGTGAAGTAGAATAAATGCGGACATCCACATCAGTGTTGCTTCGTTCTACCAGATCTTGTGATGCCTGACAAGTGCTAAGAGCTCGCGTGCTTCTCGAAATCGATAGTTCCGATCACAAGTCGGGGTGCAGTTATATCATGGCTAGGGTGGCCGGTGGCATTCTTTGACGCAGACTTTCTTGGTGACGCTACAGATGTTGCCATCCTGACAGACGACGGCCGGCTCGTCTCGCTGAAGGTTGCACGCATTGCCAGCCACTGAAAGTCGGCAAAGTAATCGAGAAAAAGAAAATTAGCCATTATTCACTGCGTGGACATGAAGCTGCAAGGCGAAATTGTCACATGTCTCATGATAATAGTCAAATATAGTGTAAACTGGCAAAAGCACAAAAATGAGCATGACTTGCAAATAGGACACCTGGTGGATTCTGGTGCCTGAGCTGTGCGATTTTTATTACGCGAAGAGTGTCAGTGTGGCGCTAGCGCTATCTAAAGATAATAGATAGCGCTAGCGCCACACTCCCATCCGTCGTGGGAGTGGACATAACATGAAAGCATATTGTGTGCTTACGGAATAAGTTGAATGTTTACTAAATAATTACAAATAAGGGTGTTTATGAGCTGCACAGACATGACTGGTTACAAAGATTGTTTTTTCTGAACCACTTCACGTGGTAACCATGTGTTTAAGCATATCGGCGGGACAAACAATATTCATCGGAATCGGTGTCCCAACTCCCGTCATACAGGAAACCAGTATGAATGTGTCTCGATTCTTGACATCATTCTTCCTTCAAAAATCACCCCTGTGTTATGTATGGGAAAGGTTCTTCATTCTAATGACAACGATAGATGACATGATCTTTAATACACAACTCTTCCTTCGCTCCAATCCCGGCTCCAATCCCGGCAGTTTGAGGCATCTGACTTGTAGCGTTTGTTACTCACCTGCCATGTGGGAACACATTCTGCAGCAAACATTCTCCGTTTCGAAAATGGGCGTCACACGTTGTTCTCTATTGGCCTCACAGGGTGGAGCGAAGCATTGCAGGCACGGAAAAAGTGTCGCCTCTTCTGCAAGGTCAATTGCGTAAAAAACAGAGTAGTTGGTGTGGTCTTGCTCGCAATCCTGGCCCGCCGATAAAACTATCATCACTAAGCCCACCCAAAGTAGCTCTTGCATTATGATTTTGATGCATGAAATGAACTGCGTGACAACTCGCTTGTAAAAGCACCGAATGTGGTAGTGTCACGTGTTGTACTTCTATTCCGCCAAAAGCCTACCCCTATAGTGCGCGAGTGAAACGAGTGGCAGCACCAACAACATTTCTGCCTCAAAGAGGTGGCTCGTAAAGGCAACACTTGAAAGGTGCGCGTATGGCGCGAGATGTGTGCTAGCGAATTCGTGCGCAGAAACAGCTGTATTTGCGCGTTGCCATGGCAATAAAGACGCCCCGCGTCTCCTATATATCTCTGTTTCTCTTTCTGTACGAAGAGCCTGCTTGCGGCAGCGTTTTATTTAAAATATTCGCTTTTCACTTTGAATGCATAGCATAGTCATTCGCATTTGAAAGACTTCAAGGTAGTTGTTTTTTTTACAGTGTCCGCTGATTGCGGTACATAGGAACACGCCACCATTGTCTAGTATTGGTGCTCGACTGGAGACCCTTTGGTCATGGGAGCAGCGGCGGGCACAATTTATTAGCGGATAAATACTAGAGGTGCCTCTGCATTGATTTAGGTTCGAAGATTGTCCGATGGTATACAGTTCTGGATCAATCCAATATGACATCTCTCACAATCTAATCGTAGCCTTGGGACGTAAACCACAAACAATTATTATTTAACATTGCTGAACACGTAGCTTATTACGTGAGCCAGAAGTGTATATTACTCGTATTATCACGGTAGATAAGGTTGTCTTCCGGCATATTACGAATGCCCAGAAAGTCTGCGAATGTTTCGGATAATTGTAATAGTGCGGAAACAATGCGGTATTCTCTTGTCCGAGGCCACAAGATGCCGCCTTGAAAAAAGAGAAGAATGCTTCTAGTAGCAGGGGCTTCAGCCTCACCAACTGTTCAGAGAATTTAATTGTTGTGTTTATCTCTCTTCTCTCTCTGTCTTTCATCTCCCCCATCCCCCTCCCATGTGCAGGGTAGCAAACCGGATGCCTAATGGCTGGTTAACCTCCCTGCCATTCTTCTTATTTTCCCTCATTGAAGCTGACAGTGTACGTAGAACACGCTGGAAGCTTAAACTCCAAGTTACAGTAACACTGATAGTTGGGCAAGTTGGCCAAGCTACAGCTGTGACAACTATTGTGTACATCTCTGGCATTTCGCTATCTAGCGACGTGAATTGTCGGAAGTACCTCGGTGCATGGCATGTTTTTGCAGGGACAATGCGAATGACAGTGTTTGAAACATTACATCATTTTATTCATAACGCGGCAACGAATGACATTACGAGAGCACCCTAGGAAAGGTGGGTATTTCCCGTGACAGGATGCGAGTCATTAAAACATGAACATGAATAGCGACAGAGTGAGCCAGTTCACAGCTTAGGTTTCTGGTAGACATCTTTCCGTTGTGTAGTCGGCGAATGAACAGCAGGGCAGGATAGACAGGGCTTACATGATCCACTTGCTCCCGCCTGATATTACATACACACAGACGGAAAAAGTGTACTCACGTAGACATGTGACAACATATGCACCATAACTCTTTTTTTTAATCTGTGAGCTTCTCAAACGACATCATAATGATACATCGAAGTGTTATATTTACATTGATGTGTCTGGATATTTCATAAGCTCGAGAGGAACACGTTCTGAAAAAGTGTTCGCGAAGTTTTCATATAAGCTTCGCTAATGTCGTTCAGAGTAGCGTTGAAAGGTGGCATAGCAGAGTAAAAAGAAGGAATGGATATCAAATTTACATCTAAGCTATCAATACTACTTATAAACACTTAGCTTGAGTCATAGTAATATAGAGCTTGCTAAGGCGGAAGGTGCCTTAGCTCTATTCAGTGAATAGTATTCATAAGTAAAACAAACTGGTAACTATTCAAACTAGTATAAGCAAAACCACATAAATGAAACGAATACTAAGAAAGAGTGGACACAACACGAGCGCTAACTTCAAACTAGAAATTTTCTTGAACGGGCACTTTAAATTCTATTATGTTCATTTACTATTACAAGGCATAACAACTCCACACAGCACTTGGTTTGACTTTTAAACCATACAGTCAAGGAACACAATATTTTGAAAAAAAAATCCTTTTCCTGCAAGGTTATTAAGGACTGATTAACGCAGTTAAGTCTTGCTTTTTATGTTCTCCGATTCCAAAAACTCTTCGCGACAATGGGTAGGTGTGGCGGAAAATATTTGTTCTAAAAAAACTCTGCGTCTCCCCCACAATCTTTGCAGTGCATTGCCAACTGCGTATAGCAAGCATAGTCCCTCAGGGCATTTTGATGCTCCCTGAGGTGCAAGTTAACACACCACCGAGATTGATCTATGTAGTGACTTCCGCTCGTCAGGAGGAGATTGTGCGTAGCTTTAATAACACATGACACACATACATTTGTATGCTTAATAAAACATGCATCTTTCATGATTAGGCCTTTTTTGCTCAT
Source organism: Rhipicephalus annulatus (assembly GCA_013436015.1). Lineage (NCBI taxonomy): Eukaryota > Metazoa > Arthropoda > Arachnida > Ixodida > Ixodidae > Rhipicephalus > Rhipicephalus annulatus. Next base: position 40,509 of record WOVY01011934.1, read on the forward strand.
TTTCACCACTCTGTGCAGGCATTGCTTATTTTATTCTTGGCTGTAAAAATCATGATCAACGCCATGACGTTATCCCACGTTTTGAGCTTATACGATAGCCGGTGAACATATGGTAAATTTTTTCTGTTGCTTTTCTGTCTCAGATGCCGCGTGTTTACCCATCAAGGTACACTTGAACTCTCGAATAACCTTCTCGCACGGCCACAATACCTGACTCATTTAGCCTCAAAATTTGCGGCTGAGCCCTCTCTGCCATCTAATTTTCACTGAACATGTATATTGCAGTTCTCAGGGTCAAAAAGGCATTACCACGTTTTGTGATTTTAGAATGGGTGGAAGCGAAAGAAAGCAGGGGTTTAGTTAGCAAGTGAATTTCAAGCACAGGCTATTCCCGTCAAATATTTTGAAAGTATCAATCGCACTGTTGGTGAAGTTCCTCCTACCTTTGAATTTGTTATATTTGTTTGATTAATTGGTGGGGTTTAACTTCTCAAAACCACGATATGATTATTAGAGATGCCGTAGTTGAGGGCTCCGGAAATTTCGATCACTTGGGGTTCTTTAACGTGCACCCAAATCTGAGCACACGGGCCTTCAACTTTTCCGCCTCCATCGGAAATGCAGCCACCACAGCTGGGATTCGATCCCGCGGCCTGCGGGTCAACAGCCGAGTACCTTAGCCACTAGACCACCGCGGTGGGGCTGAGATTGTTCCATTGGCTCGAAAGTGGCGCCGGCTTTTAGCCACATTTTTTCAGCAACTTTAACTGTAAATTGAAGATAATCTGAACGGGATAGCGATGAGAGTTCATAGGTGCGTACAGAATGAAATCATTTTCGATAATAGAGTAATAGAATTTGGGGCCTACCAAATACTGGAGACTTGGCGAACTGCTACAGCCCTGAATAGCCTTCGAGGATAAGCAAATTTCTGTTTGCCATAATGTAATCGTTGTCAGTCCAGTGCTAACACTGGTTTACTTGCCATTCACCAAGAGTGTCGTCATTAGTAGTTTTCCCTTGCAAGAGCACGTGCTGTTTCTAACATTATAAAAATGTTTTTCTATAAAATCTTCAGTTGAAAGTTAGAGCCAATGTTGTCCCACTGTTTCTTAGTGAAAATTTTGCACTGTTTTGTTTAATTACTGTCGGGCCAGTTTTCATATTCACGGCACAAAAATTAAGCACCGTATTACTATGATGAACTGTACATGTAAACATATTTGTCTGTAAATCATTTTTAATTTATATAAATAATTTTGGTCGCATGTAAAACATAGTTTGTAGCTCCCTGCATTCAAGAAGCATGCGGTGGGCCAAAAATCTTACACTAGAACACACAGATCAAGGAAGTGTACATGCTTGAACAATGTGCGGGCTACTGTGGTTATACCTTGTCAGAAATTTTCCGAAACATTTACTCATTTTATTCGCATGTCGCAGCTAGGTGAGAATATTTGTTTTGCTAAAACAGATAACGCACAACGTGATCTCAATACATCGCTCTGCAGGCAAATATTTACGCAACAGAACCAGTTGACTAGTGCGTTGCCTTTACAAACCAGCAGACCGAAAATTTCAAGCGCATTACTGGTTGAGTTCACATATTTCAGAGCCATAAATTGCGTCATCTATGCTAACATACTTTCCATGACAGCATGACTGCAGCCAAATTATTACACGTAATCGTGGCTACAACACTTTAAAAGCAATTTTCAGCCCCGAACATAGCTTCATTTAGCACATCTACACTGGAAAACACACATAACATCACATGGAAAAAAGTTTTCAGCGCCATTTTGTGCAGATAACTACAAATGCTTGTGAGTGACGTGAAAGCTCAGAAAGAACAAGTTGGACTCCTATGAGACATGTTCCAATGACGTGCTACGTAATTCCCATAAAGTTTCATTACAACTTGAGTCGTTGGACATCTCCCTAACAGTTGACTGGGTAACACCATAAGCATTACCAGTTCTACCAGTACGATGAGCTAACTGGGTCAAAGGTAGCTACGCGAGCTAACTCGTATTCTAATACGGTTTATCACTGCCCAGGAAAAGTGAAACTCAATGAAAAAGCAGGGTTATTTCCCCATAGTTTCTAAAACGAACAAGCGTTTTCAATCCTATAAGACTTGAAGCGGCTTGTACTTTGGGTGCTCGATATTGAGTCTAAGGCTAAAGTGCCCGCCTCAGGTATTTTAGACATGTATCCGCGAGTTCGAAGTAGAGGAAGGTCTACGGCTACTATAAGTTATAAACGTTCGAGGCAAACCACTGCGCTTAAAAAAGAGCGGGAAGAAGTTCAAGGCACAACCAACTGCAGTTGCCTTCTATGTGTATGTAGAAGCAACAACTCAATCATACGAATAACGAATGAATGAAGGCATCGCTTCTGGAGTTTCAGGAAGGGCAGCAACTAGCCAATGTTAGGCAATGTTTAGTCCAACACTCCACCATGAATAATTTAGTTAGTCTTTCACTGCAAAAAATTTTTCTTCTTAAATAAACAGATGCAGTAGAATTTCTCTGCACTAATTTGTCCACAGCGACTTCCGGAAACGGGAAGATACAGTGGTGTGATGTTACCGGTGTGAAGCTTTGTCATATATGCCGCTTATAGCACAAAATAGTTTTGCTTTAGCTTGTTTATTTTAAGCGTATTCCCGCCAGAGTTGTCAGAATGAAGGCATATTCTTAAGGCTTTGTTTTATGGTGTCATTTTTTAAACTCAAGCTTCACTGAGAATTCATTCAGTTAGACAAAAGGTAAGCCGCGAGAAAGTAAGCAAAGAGAAAAAAACAACCGACATGCACTTTATAAACCAATATAGGAAGAAGACGTTTTCATTGTTATGGTTCAATTATAAGTATAGCGAACAGGTTTAAGCTGCCTTCAAGAAATTTTTCTTCATTCACAATTATGGGATGTGCCCAAATGTCTCATACACAAACAGGTAAACTACAGAGAGCTGGCTACAAGCCATGCAACTACAAGCACGCACGCGATTCACAGTATACGGCGTTTACACAGATAGGGGCTGAACAGGACACCAGGTACTCATGTGTACAACAAAAATGTTGCGCACACGGAGCTTAAGATACGTTCACACAATTCGAAGATCACACATTAATTAAACTCACACAGGTAGAATCAACATATCAACATTTGCTCGAAGGTACATTCACCAAAATTTTTTAATGCCATGCGCGGGTGGCGACCTCACTACGTCAGGGCCTTATAACGAAGCGAAGTCGCAAACAGGGCAATCCTAGGCGCATGCCCATGAAACTTGGTCTGCTTGCGCATTCGTATGCGGCGCTGTTCTTTCCTAATGACATCAACCCATACTATTCCTCGATACTATTCTTCCGGCCATGGACGTGGCAGCCAGCTGATGAGGAAGCTAATTTAAAGATAAGCCACAAGCCCGCACTCGTGCGGTAAGCAGAAGAACGCAGTTTGTCTGAAGTGAGCCAATACGGTTGACGTACATTGGAAGGAACAACCTAGAGGTTATGTGAGCGGATTTTATGAGCATGCGCTAACCTTCGCCCTCTATGCAACTCGGCTCCGTAATAAGTGGATGACGCGCAAGAAAGTCAGTGCTCGCTCACGCTAGTTAAATATTTGGGTGACTATACGTGCGACATGGTTTTACCCACTGAAAGTAGAAACCAATCTTTCGTCATGGAATCTCAAGTGCTCGACTATCCGAGGTTATACAAATCGCGAATTCTAACAGATTCACGCTGACATTGTGTGTAGAACGAATGCATAAATAAGCAGGGTGGTCCACGCAAAATGCAACCCTCGTAAAGCGCACACAAGGCTACTTACTGCGTTTGAGCATCTTTTTTTTTTACCCCTGTTGCGGAGCATAGGCAAGCGTGCTATTCACAGAGCAATAAGCTTAAGGAGGCATATTTTTCATCTCAGGTTCTTCATATATCCACTTTTCACCTGTTTTTGCCTGCTGGTATTCTAGTGGTATGATATCTGTGGGAGGGTATTGTAACATTCACTGAGTGCTGCTGCCGTTCTAGCCTCATCTGTTGTTCAATTTTTTTATGTCCGTTTTTCATTTTCCTCCAATTACATAACTTCTGGAAGTCATTCCATCACCTCGCAGTATCCACGCATTAATTTTCTCTACCCATTCTAAGGTATGACCACGCAGATAAGCATTTCTAAGCCACGGGTTGGAACAGAAATGGAATCCATTATCACCCACGACTAACGTCTGATAGAAGATACTCTTGCTGCATGTTCTTTACAGCGGGACAGGCATAGAATGTGTATTGTGCCAGGAAATACATCCTTCTCTCATCAAAATATATTATTCACCTCGTTTCCGAAGAATCAGCGGTGTTTTAAAGTGCTCATGTGTACTTGTAAGTACAGTAAGTATATTAAATGATTATGAAATTACATGTCTCTTGAAGCAGGGAAATCTATCCATGCCACAGTGTCGACACGCAACCTACCACTTTCAATTTGCCGGCGCAAATCTTATTCAGCTTTTGGTGTTGCCATTACGTTCGTCTAATTCTTTCCCTGACATTTTACCAGTAGTTATGGCAACATTGCATGTAAACCGCAAGTGTTTTATGTTCTACAATATGGCATATTTATTCGAGCTATCGATGCGTCAGCATAAAATGTCGTGGATATTAGAGCAAAAACAAAGAAAGTCTTCTTGGATTACGCCATATATCTACACCTATTAGGCTGCTTCTGCAAAAAAAAAACACAAGAAATGATTTGGTTGCAGCGAAAATAAGATCTGAATCGCATGCGACGGCTGTTGATTCAAGTGAGTGACTAGTGGGGAAACTGGTCTGGAGAGAATACCTATCCAACATATTCGAGGGGCTTGACACCTGTTGATGGCTACTCGCACAAGATCGTCATTCCGACTTCATTTTTAAAGATTTACTTAAAGTTCATTTTGTTTTGCAAAGCATCTGCTGCGAAGTAATGATTCCAATCTTCTGAGGAAATAAAACATAAAATATCTTTTGACAAAAGCATATTCCCAGGCTTTCACAAAACCCAACTTTCTTATTAACCGACCGCTTGGCCAGAAAAGGCCGGGATAATGGTTCTTTTTGGTGTAACATGCAATAAATATCCACCTAAATTATGAAAGCTCATTTAACAGACAAGGAGTGGTTAGAAAGAGAAAAAAATGTTCCCATATTATGCCACACTATAGATAGTATGCTTCTATTGCCCTGCAGCGAATAGCTCTATATTTTGCTGTAAAAGCATCGCGTTTTGCTCTAAAAGGTGCAGCTAAGCATTGTCACGCCTAGGAAACGCAGTCCTTAGGAGGAGATCTTCTCTTTATTAAATTTTTGCTGAAAGAAAGAAAGCGATGTCACTACAACTGCGTGCAAACATGTCTTCTATACACGGACTCTCTTCGTTTCTCTGATTACAACACAGTAAAGTGGATTATTTCTACAGCCTACGTTTTCAAGGCATCGTTGCTCATTTGAGAATTGGCTCGGGTATAATAGGTAAACTAAGAAGAACGCCCGTGACTGTTCTATAATATATGACTTCATCATATTTGCGTTTCCTCCGTAAAATCAGCTGCAAAACATTTAGTGCGGCCATTAAACAAGCCGTTAGAGATGATGTAATGTTGTGGAAAAGATTGCATGCACACACGATAGTACTACACAGCCCAGTTTGCGAAAACACGAAAGTTCTTATCCTATGCATCCTCGGCAGCGGAGAGGAGACTCTATAACATGAGCATTGGGTCAAAAGCCATCAGTGACGAACACTGGATCAGCAGATGCACCGAGTGAGTCCAAGCTACAGCGCAAAGCACAGTTCAGCACTTCCGCACGAGGCGAACCTGATAAGAAGGGACGAAACTCTCGGGCATTACGGGAGTTGTCAAGGCGTAAATGTTTGGTGATGCTGTTCAGTTACAATTGACCTTTAATGCACTCAGTGATTTATTCCTTGAAATGCTGCGGTATTGTGGTATCACTAAAGCACCAGTGCCACCACCGTCTCTGGCACCATAACGGGCGTGGTTCTTTTTCACATACAGAACCGGTCGGTCACTGGCCCACCAGCCTCTCGGCGGGACAGGTTAAATGACTGAGGAGACCAGGAGGACGACTAAACAACTTAATCACCCCTCACGACAAAGAGGACATATCTTTCTCCCTTTCCTTAAAGGCGACCCACAGCGGGGAGAAACGGGTCACCAATCAATAGACTGAGCACTGCACGAATGAATTCTTTACACCAGCACATGTTCGCCACGTCATCAAACCTCGGCTACACTGATCACTTCAGGCGGAGGGGAGGTGTCTCGGTTGGCCACAGGCGCGCATTGCTGCGAGCTTCGATTGGACAACGCAGCCACCCCTGCCTCACCATCTACGCAGCCGCCAACGTTGCGCAGGTCTGTCCACGAAGACGACATCTTTCGCACCGGCGCCGCGCTTCCGTTGGGCGCCAATGCGTTGCTGGGTGCATTGAGCTGCGTTGGTGACATGGTGGTGGCCGCTGTGAGCGACAGGTTCTGCGTGCTCAGGCTCCGCCGTCGGTGTGTCCGCGAGGACGAGTGGACCGAGGCGGCCGAGTTGTGGTTGTAGAAGCTGGCGAAGTTCAAGTCGGCATTGGCTTTACTGCGGGCCTCCTCCGGGCAGCAGCAGCCGAAGGTGTCGACAAACGCTTGTCGAAACTTCAGGGACATCACCTGCGAGTGCGTAGACAATATTTATTAAAGACGATAGTCTTTTTGGGGGGAACTTTCAAAGCAAAAATTTTGGTCGTCTGTCTGTCTGTCTGTCTGTCTGTCTGTCTGTCTGTCTGTCTGTCTGTCTGTCTGTCTGTCTGTCTGTCTGTCTGTCTGTCTGTCTGTCTGTCTGTCTGTCTGTCTGTCTGTCTGTCTGTTCATTTGTCTGTTTATCCACCCTTAATAGTACCGGGCACTTTAAACGGCACCAGCGGATATACCAAACAGCCGACCCCATCCGCAGCGCCCACCAATGTTGGTCAAAATTCAGCATTCATACTTGTGCGATTGTCAATTAAAAAGAAAATATTGTGCATATCTGAGGCATCGTAACAACACGTATATATTCTGTGTGTGCGTCTTTTAATAGAAAAGGCATACGAAGGTTATTCTAAGGACCGCAGCGTTTATCACGCAGCGCTTACTATGCAACGCTTGCACTAAAAGGGAAGTGTTTCCAACGCTTTGCTAAGGTGGTGGTAGCTACCGTCGCCTTGCGTTCTATACCTTAGCACTTCTGAGACGGGCACGTACACCCGTCTCAGAGCCGCGCGTTTCGTTTTTTAAGATAACTGCCAGATAGCTAGCGCTCATATGTCTCACGTGTGACGTGACTTGGTGCGCTCGTTCGCCTCCGCTGCATGCTCGAGGCACTCTAACGCAGCGCCTCCGGAATACCATTCACCGATTTTCTTGCGCAGAACATCAAATAAACGTTTTGTTCAATCTCTCCAGACGCAAGACTATCGTCTTTCGATGACATTTGCAGGTTAACATGCAGATATGGGGCCAATTTTTTAGCTCGTTATATATTGTCCATCGTTATATACTCTTGTGTATATGCGTCATTTGTGCATATCGTCTGTAATGCCTGTTTATATAGATACCATCAGGTCTAGGGAATTAACCTTGTTTTTACTGATATGTGGGGTTTAACGTCTTGAAATTACCACATGATTATCAGAGACGCCGTAGTGGAGCACTCTAGAAATTTTGACCACCTGGGGTTTTTTAACGTGTACCCAAATATGAGCACACGGAACTACAGCATTTCAACAATACTGATTGTTGGCCTAGTTGGTACTTGCTTACTGCGGCCTGTGCTTGTCGTTGAGTGTTTCTCTACTTTGTGTGTGTATTATTTGCGGCCACATCATGTCAGTATACAGCACTTCCGCCTACAATCGGAAGTGCAGCCGCCGCAGCCGGGATTTGATCCCACGACTTGCGGGTCAGCAGCCGAGTACCTTATTCACTAGACCTCCGCGGCGGAGCGAAACTAATTTTGAGTCTAGAAAATGTGAAATTTAGCGCCTAGACGGAAAAATATCTACCGAAGCAGAAAAATCAAAGATGAGGCCTTAAAAAATTGCTAACTGCAAACAACACCCTTGAATAAACTGGTCATCACCCAAGACACCACAAACAAGAATATTTTGTTGAACAGACGCGGCGTATAATGAGAATTCCTAAAAACGGTGGTGAGTGCATTCCCCAATGGAACAACCTGAAGAACACATTACTTAACAGAAATTATCTGCAAGATGCTCTAGAGAATGCATACACAAAGCATGCAAACTAGATAGTAAATTAGCACTAGCTGAAAAAGCCCCAGAAACACAACCCAATCAGCCATCACTATTATAAAGTGAATACACACATGCGTTCCAAGGCATAAATAATATAATTCGCATGTAATATCGAATACTGCAACGAGTGCCTTAAACAAGTGTTTGCTGAAGTACCAAAGTTCATCGACCGTCCTAATGGAAATTTGACAGGCATGTTAGTGCATACAAAAGTAAATTCGAATTTTACTGCTCGTAAAACATTTGCTCTCATTTAAGAAGCAAAAGTTGCGAAAACCTTCAAGATGACTTATGAGGGTGGCGGATCGAGCTAGAGTGTACTTTATCACTACAAACGTGAGAGCACGAAAGCAAACACCTTCCCTTGTGTTTGGCTCCGAGCTATAACGTTTCTGTTAAAGATGGCGTTATATTTAAAAAAAACGCAGCAAGAGATAACGTCCCTCATGTTTTACCGCCAGTAGCTCAAAATTTATCTACATGATAAAATGTTCACATCATCACAAACGTTACAGTGGCAAAGCAGGATGGCCTTTTGATGTTAGATTAAACGTGCATTGCACGGACGAGGCAAATAATGTTCCGATAGCAGTGGCACGAATTTTAATGAACTAGGTCAAAACATCGAGAATCTCAAAGCTCGCATGCTTCAGTCAAAGCTCTGGTGCACAAGAGACCAAAAATAAACAGAGCCACACTTATTTTTGAATAGTTCAATACACTCAAGCGAGCAATTACAAATATTTCTAAGTGGGTTTTAAATCTATTCGATATAGTACATAAGCAACTATAACCAAGGAGAGTTAAGGTGTTCTTTCCAGAAATTTATAACTTACCATTATGTTAAGTAGTGCTTCGTCTTAGAACCATGAATATTTTCTGACCCACGAGACAACACTTGCATGCACATGAATGAAGTATAAGGCAGTCTCACCTGGTACAGAATTGGGTTGACCGTGGCACTGAGGTAGTAGGTCACTCCCGATATATAGGTGAGCACTGTAAATAAGAGTATCATGGCGGCCGTCTGGTCAGCGTACGTGGCGATGAGTCGCTGAGCGTGGAATGGAGTCCAGCAGATAAAGAAGGACACCACCACGGCCACTGCGCATGTGCGAGAAATAAAACGAGAAGACGTGAGAACAGTTTGTGATAGGCGCAATAGGCGCAATCAAAGCTGACCTATAGAAGACAACGAGCTACACCGTAAAAAAAAACAAAAAAACATTGGTAACACCATTTCTTCACAGTGATCTGTGTAGTTCTGATTCTTGTGCTAAATGCCGTTCTACCATATTGAAAACAGAAGAAAGCTGTAGCGGGGGCATCAAAAATCCCAGCTACGCTGTCGTTAATTAATCGCGTTCTGTGGGTGATTTATGATAGGCAGGAACAATTGAGGGCTTGGTGAAGTGGTGGTGTCCTCTTTCACGTGGCGCTAGTAACAGCTGCGTGTTTACAAATCATTATTAGTTATTTTAGGTCAATTACTGCGATTACTTAGATACTATTATCTATATTATTTAGGACGTAGTTAATTTTTTAACATCTGTTTGAACATTGCTAGCGTTGTTTTACGCATGTCTTAGCCCCTTGACTTTTAGCGTGATCGCGTTGCATTAGCTCTATGGACGGACGACAAGCGTGGCCGGTCAGGCGCTATGCATTTGAAAAATCCGCGGGTACTTTTGTGCTACCGCTAATACAACTTGAAGACCAAGCCGTAGTGACGATGCATTGAGTATTCAGACATAATTAAGTTTCCGACGAGCTCTTCTGCCCGTAGTGGCTCATTACATATTGCCGCGCGCTTGATCTGCCAGCGCAAAAGAGGCAGACGAAGTGGCAGTTCCCCTCGTGCCATTTGTTCTGTTTTTTGGCTGCGCTGAGCCGACCGCTCTTCGGACTTTTGTGAGGACGCCTTAAAAACGTCTCCTGTCTTTTTAACGTGACATTTTAATGGTGGAGGTGCTGGGTAACCTCACCTATGCAACAGACTCCTTCTAGCAGCCGGAACGTGACCCAAAACCCAGAGCTTACGCCGGTACACCGTTTCAGTCGGAGGATTCGAGGACTGTCCCCCGAGTTTGTGCCTCACAGTACAAGTACGTCGACTGGTATGGAGAATACTGTTGCTGTCACCGCTTCCCCTGCCGCTGGAGCCGCCGCTGCTCCAACCGCTGCACCCGCAGCTGCACCCACTCATTACACGCTGCAAAAACCACGTGTTCCGAGTCCCTTCCGTGGTGGCCTCTATGAAGATGTGGAAGATTGGCTGGCTGAGTACGAGTACGTAGCGGATTTCAACGGGTGGGACGAAGTAGCGAAGCTCAAGAATGTGTACTTTAGTCTTCTGGATGGTGCTCGCACATGGTTCCAGAACCGCAAGGGCCTCCTAACGTCGTGGCATGAGTTCTGTCACAGGCTCCGCGAAACGTACTCGAGTCTCGATCGTCGAGAGCGCGCTGAAAGGGCCCTCCAGTCCCGCATGCAGATGCCTAATGAAGGTGTGGCTGCATACGTGGAGGATATGGTTCATCTGTTCACTCGCGCCGATCCAACCATGCCGGAAGACAAGAAGCTGCGACACTTGATGCGAGGTGTGAAAGAGCAGCTCTTCGCTGGACTCATTCGTAGTCCGCCTAGAACGGTTGCGGAGTTCCTCACTGAAGCCGTCGCCATGGAAAAGGCGCTGCAGCAGCGGAACCAGTACGATCGGCAAGTGAATGCTACCTATACCACCGGGCTAGGCTCGTTCCCGACCGACGTGGGAGCGCTTCGCGAGCTGATACGTTCGGTTGTTCGCGACGAGCTGCAACAGCTGCAACAGCTGAACCAGGCGCAGCAGCAGCCTTCCACGAATTGCATCGCCACCATCATACGTGACGAAGTTCAGCATGCGCTCGGCACACCTCGTCGCGAGACACCAACGCAGGTTGCTGCACCACTTCAGGCGTTCGCAACTTCAAGTGAACCTCTAGGGGTGACCTACGCAGACGTATTGAGACGCACCGTTCCGTCGTCCACGACACCATCCCCAGTGAGTGGTTTCCAGCGCACCACTTATACCGACACGTTCGAACACAACGCACCTGCACCAGTCCCACTACCAGCCGCAACCCCGTACGCCACACTGCAGTCCGCACAGGTGGTCCCTTATTTTGCAGACACTCGACCCGTCATGCGTAAATCCGACATATGGCGCATGCCCGACCGACGACCGCTTTGCTACCACTGCGGTGAAGCGGGTCACCTCTACCGAGACTGCCAGTACCGCCGACTTGGGCTGCAGGGTTTTCCTGCCAATTCACCCCGCCCCCGGTTTGGACAGAGACCACCAGAAATTGAAGATTTTATCGCTCGGCAGAACGTCCCACTCAGGCGTCAGTCGCGTTCACCGTCACCGCGGTCGTCGTCTTATTCAGGCAACGGAAATCGAAGGCCGCAAGGACGGTCTCCGAGCCCCCGCCTGGAAAACTAACGCCAGCGACCTTTCGAGGCGAGGCCGCTGATTCTCGACGTGATGAAGACCTCGCCCTCCAATCGACGCGACATCGGACCAACGGAAATTCGACTACGCCGGCGCCTGTATCCCAGCTGAGCGACTTTTCAATGGACATACCTGTGATGCTCGACGGTCGCAATTTAACTGCCTTAATAGACACTGGTGCTGACTACTCGATTATTAGCGGACAATTGGCACGTACCTTGAAGAAAGTGATAATGCCTTGGACAGGATCGCATGTACGTACAGCTGGCGGACATGTTGTAACGCCGGTTGGTTTGTGCACGTCCAGGCTACAAATACGAGGCTGCACGTTTTTGGTCAGCTCCATCGTGCTACGTGACTGCTCCCGCGAATTAATTCTCGGCCTCGATTTTCTTCGGGAATATGGCGCCGTAATCGACCTACGGCGACGCTGCATTTCCTTTTCGACAGTCAACGCTACGTCAAGGGACTCCAACCGCCGTACAACCGCCCTCCGTGTTTCCGACGACAGTGTCACAATACCACCTCGTGCAAGTATCCTAATTCAGGTGACTTCCGAAGGAACCAGTGACGGTGAAACAGTGGCAGAGTGCAACGTCTCCCTGCTGCTGGCGCTTGGAATTTCTGTGGCACGAGGCATCATTGACATTCGGAACGGTACAGCCGAGGTCATGATTACAAATTTCACCAATGAGCATCGTCACCTTTTCCGGGGCACTGCGGTCGCCTACGCTGAAGCCTTGGAGGACGTCATTGAGTGTTTTGCCTGTGAAGACAGTAGCCGCGATGGACAAACCGTAATAGATGTTGACATGAACAGTGCACTGCCGGAAGAGAACCAGAGGGCCTTGCGAGAGCTATTGTTTGAATTCAGGGCGTGCTTTGCTCAGTCGTCTAAAGTGAGTCAGACGCCAATTACACAGCACAGGATAATCACTTACGACGACGCAAGACCTATTCACCAACAGCCATACCGCGTCTCGCCGACAGAACGCGCAGCTATCAAGCAGCAAGTGAAAGAAATGATCGACGACGGCGTTATCCAGCCTTCGAACAGTCCCTGGTCCTCACCGGTCGTTCTGGTTAAGAAGAAGGACGGTACGCTTCGCTTCTGTGTAGATTACAGAAAGCTCAACAACGTCACAAAAAAAGATGTTTATCCGCTGCCGCGTATTGATGACTCGCTTGACCGACTACGACGAGCGAAGTATTTTTCTTCCCTGGATTTAAAGAGTGGCTACTGGCAAATTGAGGTTGATGAGCGCGACCGTGAAAAAAACCGCCTTTGTCACGCCGGATGGCCTCTACGAATTTCGGGTGCTACCGTTCGGACTCTGCTCTGCGCCAGCTACCTTCCAACGCATGATGGACACTGTGTTGACTGACCTAAAATGGCAAAGCTGCCTTGTGTACTTGGATGATGTGGTCGTGTTTTCAACCAGCTTCTCCGAACATCTGAAGCGACTACGACAGGTACTTGAGGCGATTCGGACGGCTAACCTTACGTTAAAGCCGCAAAAATGCCATTTCGGTTACGAAGAACTAAAGTTCCTTGGACATGTCGTAAGCGCAGAAGGCGTCCGTCCTGACCCTGAGAAAACCGCCGCTGTCGCAGCCTTCCCGACTCCTGCCGATAAGAAAAGTGTGCGGCGGTTTCTTGGTCTATGCGCGTACTACCGGCGCTTTATAGGCAATTTTTCGAAAATTGCCGAACCATTAACTAGACTCACTAGAGACGATACGCCGTTCGTTTGGAGTGCTGAACAAGAATCAGCATTCACAGAGCTTCGGCTTCGCCTGGCATCACCACCTGTTCTTGGACATTTCGACGAGGAAGCCGAAACAGAAATTCATACCGACGCCAGTAACGTCGGTCTGGGCGCGGTACTCGTCCAACGGCAGGAGGGAATTGAAAAGGTTATCGCCTACGCAAGCCGAACCCTAACACGCCCGGAGTCAAACTACAGTACCACGGAGAAGGAGTGCCTTGCTGTCGTGTGGGCAATTGCTAAGTTTCGACCTTACCTTTACGGCCGTCCATTCAGAGTAGTGACGGATCATCACTCGCTGTGCTGGCTTGCGAACCTCAGAGACCCCTCCGGACGACTGGCAAGGTGGAGCCTACGTCTGCAGGAGTACGACGTCACTATCGTGTACAAGTCCGGTCGTGCACACGAAGATGCGGACACGTTGTCACGCGCGCCAGTTGAGCCTGCCGCTCAGAGCTTCGAAGAGGACTGCCCTTTCCTTGGCTCCGTAAGCGTAACAGACTTGGCTTTACGGCAGCGAGCAGATGCTCAATTGCGACCTATCATTGAACATCTAGAGGGCCGCAACGTATCACTGCCCCAGCATATAACTCGCGGATTGTCATCCTTCTGCTTACGACAGGGCGTGTTGTACAAGAAGAACGCAGCCGCCAGCAACAAAACTTACCTGTTGGTCGTCCCCGCAGAGCTGCGTGAGGAAATTCTATTTGCCTGCCACAACGAGCCTCCATCGGGCCATCTGGGCATCACCCGAACCATCGCTAGGGTACGAAAGTCTTACTACTGGCCGAAACTTGCCGCTTGCGTTAAACAGTACGTTCAAGCCTGCCGCGAATGCCAGCGCCGAAAATCCCCATCTGTTAAGCCTGCGGGATTACTTCACCCTATCGAGCCACCCAGAACACCCTTCGATCAAGTCGGCATGGACCTCCTGGGTCCGTTTCCCTTGTCATCTTCCGGCAACAAGTGGATAATCGTCGCTACAGATTATCTAACCCGCTATGCTGAAACTAAGGCGCTTCCTAAAAGCACGGCTTGTGAAGTTGCTCAGTTTTTCATCGAGAGAATTGTATTACGCCACGGTGCTCCATCCTGTGTCATCACAGACCGAGGAACAGCGTTTACAGCAAGGCTCCTTGAACAAGTTTTTCAGTTAAGTTACTCCACGCATCGCAAGACAACAGCGTATCACCCTCAGACAAATGGACTGACCGAGCGGTTTAACAAAACGATGACTGATATGCTGTCTATGTACATAGACGTACAGCACAAGACGTGGGATGAAATACTGCCTTACGTAACATTCGCGTATAATACCGCTACGCAAGAGACCACACGATTCACTCCGTTTCGTCTTCTATACGGTCGGGATGTTCAGACGATGTTGGACGCAATGCTCCCATGCGACATTGACAACATCGAGGATCTCGACGAAGATGCTGAGTGTTTCGTGCAACGAGCCGAGGAAGCACGTCAACTAGCCCGCGTAAACATCAAGAAACAACAAGGCGTCGATGCACAGCGCTACAACCGCTGCCACAGACAAGTCGATTATAAACCAGGTGACCAGGTGTTAGTTTGGACCCCTGTGCGCTGCAAAGGTCTCTCTGAGAAGCTTCTCAGTCGGTATTTTGGCCCGTACAAAGTACTACGACAAGTGAGCGACGTCAATTACGAAGTCCTTCCGGACGGAAGCCAACCACCCCCGACGCCGACAGCTACGACCCGAGATTGTGCACGTGGTGCGGTTAAAACCGTACCACACACTGTGACAATGTCTTTTTTTTTATGATACACGCTTCGTTTAGCATCGAGGCGATGCTCTTCAGGGAGGAGGGGCAGTGCCGCGCGCTTGATCTGCCAGCGCAAAAGAGGCAGACGAAGTGGCAGTTCCCCTCGTGCCATTTGTTCTGTTTTTTGGCTGCGCTGAGCCGACCGCTCTTCGGACTTTTGTGAGGACGCCTTAAAAACGTCTCCTGTCTTTTTAACGTGACAATATTGGTTGAGGCTCCACTGGCACTGTATACTTCATCTTCCGCAGAATCCACTAGGTCCTGTCTAAGCGCATTAAATAGAGGGTGCTTTCAGCGTTGCTGTTCAGCCATTAGCAGGCGGAGAAGCGCAAACGCTGCCTGATTTATTTGTTTCGTCAGGTGAACGCTGCAAAGACGAAATGAAGGAGCATCCCACGTGCCTGCATTCATCCTTCGCCTCGGGGTCCTCATAGCGATAATGAGTGAGACCCTTAATATTATCGCTTAACCTGGTCACGCTGATGATCACTGCATGATAAGCTATTCAAAAGACCATTAAGCAGTTCCTAAACAGTGTGTACGGGACAAGCTAATGACTCTCCATTCTCTTTACATATTATTATCACCTGTAGATCCTAGTCATCTGTAAATACCGTCATCAATATAATTTAGTTCGAGCCTGGCTGAATAAACTAGTTCCTCTTAGTATACAAAAAACTTGCGCGCTATTCCTTGCTGGCGTTTCTGGTCTTTTCGGTTAACTTCCTGACACTCAAAGGGGGATTCACGGGGTGTAATTAAGGTACAAAACTGCTCATTGGCCTATGTAGAAAGAATGTTGGGGTACCATGCGTAGCATGTGTGACGTCACTCTGATGGTGTGGTGTTCATCACCATTTAAGCGCAAACAACAGGGTGATTCGCGTTCTTTTTCGCTCAGCACTCACGTACAAATAAACTATCCATGTTATTTGCCACTCATGGTTATGCCGGCTGCGCCTCGTCTTTAGCTGCCACAATATCAGCTGCGAATGGTCTTTCACTCTGCGTTGTTATGTTTCCACACTTCCGTGTTTATTGTGTCTCCCATGACTATTGAGCGCAACCAATTTCATTTCGTCTCATCAATTTTCGAATGCTCGAACGGAGATAACAGCGTGAAGCTGACATGTGCTAAATCCTGACAGGCCCAACGCTTTGCGGTAGGTGCTCGAAAAGAAGAAAGACAATAGAGCAGTTTTTTTTCTCACCTTCGCCACTCCATTTCAGGCACTTTAAAGTGACAGTCACTGAGAGGTCTTTAAGCATTTCATTTGTATACTCCATATTAACATGAACAGTTAGTGATTAGCAACACCCGTCATCGTAGCTGCGCGGATATGGCGTACGGTACTATTAACTAGTATGTGAAACGTAATTCAGTGGAACGTATTTCAGAAAAGCAAATCAAAAGGCTTGATGGTCTTGCATGCTTGATGTAATGAAAAAAGTGGTAAACAAACGAACAGAGAAAAACAAAGTTAAGGTGAGGCCTAAACGCTTACTGTAACTGTTCATTCATTCTTGGATATTTATGCGTGGAAAGGTGGCAATAAAATAGAGGAAGAGCAAACTCAACAACAAAAATAAGTACATTTTATAAATAAAAATAATTCTATCCGTCTCCGGCGTGCAACAAATGTACTACGACAACCGGGACTATCTTCAGCACAGACATTCTCGTTTTGATAGCCACCTTTTGTCCAGTATCGACATGGTAGGTCAAGTTACAAATGTTTTAAGGGACCCCTTTTTGACTGAAAGACAATATGACGCACCCTTTGCAGGGAACAAGAGGGGAAGAGAGTGTAAAATTAGAACAACATGCAGCTCTAAATATGTGCCTTTTGTTTCTCCCTATTAAGGGTGATCGAACTGAAGGGCCACACCAATTCAATCTCAACAGCTTTTCGATAAGTTGTGCGCTCGGCACCCGCAATAAACCTGTTTCTAATCATGTTTCCCCTCCATATATGCGAGCCTGGAATAAGTATGCTAGTTTGCATAAGTAGTAAAGAACTGCAACAAAAGCTTTACAACCATCTCACAAAAAAGGTCAAGAAAAGCTAGCTTCGCTCAATGCAGTATCATTACATGGCGAAGAATACGTCCAATCGGAATGGCCAGGTGTCATAGGACATAATATGCCTGTAAACACGCATTTTTTTTTCGGTTTCGGTTATGGGCTTCACAACCCCCCAAAAATGGCTTCGCGTACCCCCCTTTACCTCCCCTTTTTTTTGAAACCCTCGTACAGCATAAACGGTATGTATCTTTCAAGTAGAGATAGCATTACTCTCTTATAATATTAATATCGTGAACGCTGCATGTCCCTAAGCTTCTGCTTCTGTTCAATATCAACTTCCATCGAACATCTGTCTCTATCTAGAGCTTTTATATTGATCACCCTACTGCAGTCTGTAGTCAAATCATTCACTCCCTATACTAAAGCACGAGAGGTGCCTACAAAAACATTGTTGCACATACGATATAAGGTACATTGCTGCGTAAAACCAGACCGTCATGAGTCTCTCGTGAAAGTACAGAACTCTTCGGCGATATAGACCCATCACTCACAGTAAACAGGCCGGAGAAGATTGGAAGTGTAGTAAATAAACAATGTTCGTGGATGGTTCGGGTGGGTCAGGAGCACAAATTGTTCAGAAACGCGCCTGACCAGCCACGTAGCTTAGCTATCTTTTCGGGAGTATTTCCCATTTCTCTTCGGTACGCTGCTTCCTGAAGCTCCCTGAAGAGGCCTAGCCAGAAATATATGTCTGGGTAGTGCAGTCATACTTCTTGCATGCTTGTGCGAGTGTTTTTACGAGCCTGCATATATAAGCAGAACAAATGAAAAAAACGTCTGAGGGTTGGAAAGGAAAGATGACTTCTCTCCTCCTCCCGCTTTACACCATGGACATAGAATGAACGTCTAAGTAGGCTGGCTTATCAGCATGAGAACGTCGTCACTGTAAAGTCGCCAATGGCTTCAAAGGGCTCCTACTGGGCGTTATTGTTGTATTTTTTTCAAGTGTGACTAAGATTGAATGCTTTGAATTCTTAACTTCGATTGTCAGCCTGATCAGCACACTTAAGCGCTGGATTTATTTCCAGTTTACATTTAACGAAATGGGGCCTCACCCCGGGGATTTTTTTGTGATCATGAATGCAGCAAAACCACACCGAAGTAACTATTAACTATAAGTTAAAATTGCCCCACAGGTAATTTAAAACGTCCTGAGAAGTGATGAAAAAGAAAAAAAACAAAAGAGCTACCTTTCTCAGTTTTCCTCACGAAAGTGAATGCGGTTAAGAGTTCGATGATTAAAATCCCATGGATTTGCCCGATGGAGCCAAGTCTTGGTATTGAAGCCCCTGTAGGCAGTAGTTATGGATGATTGAAGGTTTTTCATGAGATAAGCTCTGCCATGGGAGACGACGACTGCGCCAAGACAACGCATAAATAATGTAGGGTGGTTTCAAGGCAACGTGGAAAAAACGTGGCAGGAGGTGTTACTTGGACTTCGAATGCCTATTTCTGCAGTTCTTCCAGTGTAAAAATCGGGCAGTAAGCTACACTGAGTAAAAAAAAAATAGCCCTTTACCTTCCTTCAGAATTACGCAGATAAATTGCGATTTTCTCGATGGACAAAAGCCTAAGATTACCGAAGGACGGGAAAGTGTCTTCAGCCTTAACGTTTGCTGTGTGATAAATGCACCTCTGTAAGTAGCTTGTGGCTTAAATAATAATGCCCTTCCAAGGACCACTGTCCATCTTCTTCGTTGATGTGGCTGGTTTTTCTGCCTTTTTCAACCGCGTGATGTCCAGCTAAAACGGTGCAGGGGTGTAGCAGTTGTGCAGCCAGGGACAACCAACAGTGGGTCTTCTGAATTTAATTGCAAGCTGGCTTCCTCTCACTATGTCTAATCTTGCGGCTGTGCACGCTTTACAGTAATGCACGCAATGGTCCTCGTGGATGTGAGTGAGTGAGTGAGTGAGTGAGTGAGCGAGTGAGTGAGTGAGTGAGTGAGTGAACAGAAAGTGCATAGTTGGAAGCTAAAAACAAAAGTGTAGTAGTTTCCCGCGTGAAGTAGCGGACACGGACTGCTCTTACAATTTTCGGGCCGCCTTCCATCAACTGTCTGAATAAGATCCTGTATAGATCACTGTGCAACCAGGTGGCTTATCGACCTACTGTTCCCACATCTATTCAGATTGGTTGGGAAGATGAACCACATTGTCTTTTAGTATATAAAGTTAATAACTGATGGAACTATCGAGGGGCCCCGGAAGTTTTTGTCATCTGGTGTTGTTTAACGTAGAGCTGGATCTAAGTTAACAAGCATCTAGGCAGTCAATGTCACTGGAATGCGGCCACCGCGACCGAGATTTGACTGAGAAACTTTCGGTTGTGCAGTCGAACATGATAAAAACTAGACCACTATGACGGGGGGTACACAATGTTGACGGGGTTTTCAAGTGACACGTCGCAACTCTGCAGCCTCTTTTACACGTCTTTACGTAGACTTTTACATGTTTCCACCGAGCGATTGCCGACAGCGAAAGCTTCGATGAGGCTCCTTTCGTTGAGCGCATTACTGGTACATTTTTTAACACGTAACTAAAGGGGCGTGTCAATGGTGTTCGTGCAGGTCGTTCGTAAAGACTGCTCGAACACGCCTCTGTTTTTAACTGCTTAGTATAGGCGCAAGCTTCGTGCGCCTAGCGACCTCTTCAGATTGATTGCTTGCATGTTCATACCTTCAGTCGATTTGACTTTACTTTTTGTTCGTGCACCGTACGGCCCCGCGGCACACTTGCGTGCAGCCTCTACACACAAGACGCCGTCAGCCTCTCAGGAGATAGCCCATATTTCAGCAGCCTTGCTGCGCCGTATTGGAAAATCGAAGCCCGCAGGCCAAAGAATAGGAAGGGAGCGTCTGGTGTCAGCCAACTTGGGAGAAAATCCGAAGAAATATTATCTCTCTGCGCGCTCCTCCGCCGCGTCGTTCTTTTTCCTGTATTGTTTGTCGAAACGTTGAAAAGGCGAGCGTGTGCCTGTTGCCGTTTTTTTTTCGAAGAAATCGGGGCTTAAAGATGAAAAGGTGCAGTTAATGATTGCCGATTTAGAAACAGGACAAGGTAAGGGCAGCACGGAATCGCGTAAAGTTAACGACGTTAAAGTGTGTCGTAAGAGGAAAGACGGGGTGTTGTTGCTAAAAAGACGTGGCGTTACGTAGGACAATGAATAGAGAGTAGGCCGGTAAGATTAAGAATTATTTGGTGAAGTTAGGAAACGAGAAAGAGAGCGATCGAACGAAGTTGATTCTGTGCAGTACATGCAAAGTGCAAGCAAAGTTTAGTGGGGTAGCAGTGTCGTATATATATATATATATATATATATATATATATATATATATATATATATATATATATATATATATATATATATATATATATATATATATATATATGCTGCCACCTGTCTGTTATCCAATAAAAGGCACATTTATATGTTTATTTATTTTTTATTTATTTATTTATTTTATTTATTTAACCCTTAACTTCCTCCCTTTTTTGCCAATGTGCTGTCAAACTCATAGAAATGGAGTAGCGGTGGTGGTATAAACCTCAATGCCTCCACAGAAAGCCAGATGTACCGTAATACCCTATTTTTCCAGGGTGGCTTGTAAACTGATTCGGAAACGTTGAGCGCGTTCCTATCAGTAATGTAAGTACCAGTTATTTTTGTTTTTATTACTTTATTTCAATTCATACCAAGAATGTCAGTGATGGCATGCTTCAATGCCAAATGGCTCAGTAGGTCTGCGGGGCTGGTTGCCGAGAGACGTGCTGCCTGATTAGACGTCGGTATGGGAGCCAAAATGAAGAGCTAGTATGGCAGGAACGTCGCACAAAACTAGAAAAGCGACAAACGATGGCAGGCCAAGCTAACTTCCGCACAACGCCGTAATTGCCTCTACCTCCCGATGGCCTACGGTGCGTTCCAGTGCCACTCTGGTCTGCCCAACCATCTCTCGAAGCGAAAGGGAGTAAGCGAACACGAAAGAGGGATGCCAGCTAATTGCTTGGGGCGCGCGCGCTTCAGCCAATCGGATTGTCGGAGACTGTCTCCCAAGGTGTTTTTGTCTCCTGGCGAGCGTGGCGATAAATGAAGTGATGGCGGGCCGCCAGGTTTCCACTCAATCTGGCATTGTTTTCCCTCGAAATGTCCTCTGGTGAGGTCGCGTTCTTTACGCTCGCAGTAGTTTCGTAAAACCGCCCATGTTACGCATCTGTCACGCGGCCAGAATGTTGTAATTCAACTTTAGTTGAGTGGAAGTGCGGCACAACACTGTCACATGCATGATGCAGCGGAGACTGTTTTTACCAGATCGCCGCTGCTGTGAAGTTTTGTTTCAGCAGTATGCTGTGCCTTCGGTGTTACGTAGGTGCGTTGCTTGTTTATTTATGTTTTCTCTTCGTAACTTTAATGCGAGTATGCATCGGCAAGAAAGCAATACCACATTGATATATATGTTAAATCGTAATAGAACGTTTATTTATTACCGCAATGGCTTTTTTGCTTTTTTATTTTTTGAGTCATTGAAATATTTAACTAGATTCTCTAGTTTCGAGTGCTCGTGTGTGTGTGTGGGGGGGGGGAGAGAACGCACTTCTAGAGCAAATGCACTGTATAATTACTGATAATTGTCTTTCTTCCTCATTTGAATTTTTTGCTGTTTTATTACCTCGTTTATTTAAATTATTAATTATTGTGTCCTGTATATTACTGTATCGCCGTACAGTTATTTTCTTGTTCTTTCATTGTGTAGGGCACACTTTGTTGTAAACGCTCCAAAGTGTTATTGTGTTGGTGAAAAATATAGGATTTATATAAAGGATCTTTGTACTTTAATACCCAAACAGAAGAAGGAACCATGTTTAAAACACATTGGAATTTCACATAATGGTGGACGCACGTTTTAGGTAGCGCCCTTGACGTCATTCCATGCTTAAACTAAGCCCAATTTCATTGAGCCGACCTTCCCTGAATCAATCGCGATTTCCCCCGTAATATACCAGTTGCCCTACCCATACAGTTTTCGAAATTGAAGGCTTATCCTTGCACTTTGTCATTCACCGCCGCTGACAAACATACCCGCTGCCTTTAGAAAGACACCTGTCTCTTCAATTAGGATATGATCCACACCTGCAATTTAGTTTGCATGCCTTAATTTTTTTTCTGCCTGCACTGCCCATCAAAGTTGATCATTAAGGTGAGTGTTTTAAATTTGAAATGAGCGTCTTTTACTTCTTCTATTTTGATAAATTTAGAAATAAAGGTACGTACCTCATTTTATTTTGTATACGTATCGTTTCGCACTTCAGAAATGAGAAGTGTTCAAAATGAATGGATGGAAGGAACAACTTTATGTCCTATCCTGAAGTAGGCCGCTCTCACGTGGGGACCGAAAGACCAGCCTTCGGGTCATTTAGTGGGCTTTTCGGACTGCCCATCATTGTCCATCTAATGTGGGAATGCGGAGAGTGGCACCCGACTGTCTTTCAATGTTTTTCTTGTCACTGTGTAAAGCGGAGCAACGCCAGGACATACGAGTCTTGGCGTTTATTGCGTGTTGTATGAATAGAAAACTCCGAATAAATCTTGTTAATTAACAAACAGCGGCCTTCATTTTTTTAATATTTTGTTAAGGTCTATTGAATGCGCTGTAAAAACTGACAAGGTCTCCTATGCGTTTACGCAAGACGACAAGAGGACGAAAGCCATCGCGTTCTTTTTTTTATTGGTGTATTGATCCAGATCGTCCACCCTTCGATAGCCTTCTGCCACGAAACGTGATTTTTCACGGCTCACTTTTCACCAAGCTACGAAGGCATGTGATGTCGTCCTGTGGCGTTACGTCATGTGATGTTACGTCATGTGGCGCCACTCTGACGCCACAAATGCTGGCAGAATGTGACGTCATAATAATGTCATCTCGGAATGTCCTTACGCTACGTTAAATTTAGCATCACTACTTTTGACTCTGTCCACGGAAGACGCCAGTTCATTTTCTTGTTACACAAATCTTCTAGATTTTTTGTCATATTACCTGCGCGAATGGTTGCGGTATTAGACTATCTGTGACTGTGAGCAGAAGATGGGTTTCAGTTTTTGTACGTTCACGAAATCACTTGAAACCAGCTTGAAAGAACAAGGTGTGTTTGTACTGAGGGAGCGAGTAAGGAGTAAAAATATGCCGTTCAAGTTTTGAAATTTCTTCTTTCCACCCACCGGCATAACATTCACTGATTTTTAAGCAATGTACTACTGATCCGTTTTATAAAAAAAACCAGCCAATTACGATATCTGAGTATGAATTACAGGAGTACATCAGAGTTCTCAGCGAAAAAACATCCGACAACTAACACAGGTCCTCATCTCTTGTGTAAGTTGTCTGAAGTTTTCGTGATAAGAAGTTTAATAATGGATTACCAACTAGTCCAATCTCACACTTTACTTCAGTACATTATAGTGTGAATTACAAAAGTAGAAATTTCAGGAGCATGAATTACACAAAAGTAATGGTGGCACACAGTGTACCTCTGACATGGCTGGTTCTTCGCCAAGTGTTATATGACATTTCGTGGAAGAATAACTACAACGAAAATGTAGAGATTTCTGTCTCGCGGACACAACGTCTTTTCTCGCAATATTGACTTGAAGATATAGTTCTCCACAGATTCTTTTCCTCGCTTCTGCGGCGTGAAGGAAGCGCAAGCAAGGTGCCATAAATTACGAAAAATTGCAAGTGGAGCGAGAAATCAAACGAGGCGAAACGTTCTCGTCTATATAGCTTTACTGTAAATCAACACGTCTTATTGATTTTTCTCGCGCCATTTTCCTTAGTGTCCTCCGCTTAAGAACACCGGCTCTGCCCGAAGGCGACTCTAGAGAGAACAGAGGCTAAGTGAAGTTGAGAAGGTTTTCACTTGAAAGGCTGCTGCAGCTGCCCGAACGAATCCAGCACTGATGTTGCCTCTCCTCTTCGAACAATGCCAAAAACAACCACTACCCTATCTCGCCTTTCCTCGTACTTCCTTTTTTGTCATCGTAGAAAAAACGCGTTGTACAACTTCGACATGTTCGACCGAATCGTGTCTGTTTTCTAACTTGTACACCTTGAATGATGGCCGAGTTTGTTCACAGAAGAAAAGGGAGATGAATCGAACCAAACGGTGCACGTTTGCGTCCTGCGATTGTTAGTTTTCGATAGTTGATTCTTTTTCACTCTTGCCTTCTTTTGAGACCAAGAAAAGAAGGACTTCAATGCAGCATGTAAATTACAAGCCTTCAGGCTTGCTCCAGACAGGCTGTGTGTCAGTCCTGTTCGTACTTTCAAATTGTTCCTTCGGCAAGTAGGCTGCTTTAAAATAGTCTAACTTGGTTACTGCACCTTTCTTTGCCAGTACGGTGCAGTGCTTCCAACCAATAGCTATGAGGTCGCGCACATAAATCCCGACTCCCGTTAAGCTAGCAGCATATCTCACGTATATTCGGCCAACATTGGAATATGCCAGCATTGTGTGGGATCCCTCGGAAATCGGCCTCATTAATATGCTAGAAAGAGTACAAAGGCGAGCTGCCAGGTTTATTCTTTCAAAGTACTCCTCGACTGAGTCAGTAACAGAAATGCTACGCTCTCTTCAACTGCCCACTTTAGCCAAACGACGGCAATAGGCAAGAATGAAGTTCTTGTTTTTATTGTCAAAAAATAAATTAAACATAAATTCAACAAAATAATTAACGCCACGCCGCGGGAAAAACCTAAGAAGTGTAAACGATTACACATACGAAGTGCCACAACAGCGTTTCAATGTATATGCGAATTCATTTTTTCCCAAAACAATTCGTCAGTGGAATGCTTTGCCATTACCACTGGTTCATTGTGATTCCCTGAAAAAGTTTGAGCAAGGGCTCAAAGAGATTTTTCTGTAAGCATGGTCTACTATGTTAATTTATTGCAATTCATTTGTATGCTTACTACGACTGCACTGTTTTTCTTAGCCTCAATGCCGGTGTTTCCAATCATATGTCATGTAACATTTACAAGTTCAAGTGTTGATGTTTAAATTGCTGTATGATTTGAATGTATTGATGTTTGTCATTCTTAGTATGTCCCACCCCTGTAACAGCCGAAAGGCTAACATTATTTGGAAAATAATAATAAAATAATAATAAAATTATAATAAATAATAATGAATGGTATGGTCATAGTAGCCTTTATAATAGTAACTGCTTCTTGAATGAGCCTTGTTTAAATGAACAACATTACGTGGCTCTAAATAAGAGTAGCCCACCCATACTCATTTCAAATGTCAAACATCCGCATAGTCGCAGCTACCTCCAACTACGCTCCTTGCCGTAGCATCTTTCACAAAACATGTGCGGCACCAGTCATATAGTATTAATGAAACTATGTAAATATAAGTGCATCAATAAAATGTCTCGCTTGAGTATAAATTTTGTCGTGGAGTGTATTGAAATAAAAATACAGTTTTTTTTTACTTTAGTAAAAAAACAAGCATTCGAAGATCTGGGTACATTGATTTATACATCTTTAATTTGTGTCCGGTCCTGTAATTGTTAGCTAAATTTTTCTGACATACACGAATGTTCAGAGCGCTCGAATATCAGTTCTTTTAATGGAATAATACAAATTTAGCCTATATACTGTCACACACGCCCCTTTCTTTCTGTATTTTGCATTACCGGCCGTCACCGGTATGCGTAGACAGTGTCTTACCACGCCACGATGTCTGATAGCATTCTAGATTATATTCGGATCATCTGTTAGACTTGAGCATGAAAACCCAAAAAGGGGAGTTCGTTCTCGAACGAACGCGGCCACTAGTAATAATGCCTGAATGTTCACTGCCACGTGTGTAAATGCCGACGCGCCTTGGCGCACATCAGTTTATCGACGGCCAACGCACTGTTTTCCGATATCAGAGTATAACGCACAATGCGTGCTAAAATATGAGTCTCCATTTTCCCGGCCACAAGTTTGGCCAAATGAAGTTTTTTTCTTTTTGGACGCACCGTCACTGCCTTCGTAAGCGACATGACCATGTGAAAATATCAATGCAGTTCGCATCTTTAACTTCTTCCCCTTTCTCTCTTTCCAGTTTTGCATTATTTCCATCAAGTCGCTTCCAATTAAGGTAAGGTTTTCTACTTGAAGTGAAACTACGTGATTTATCAAAGTTACGGCGACGATAATTGTGGTTGAGCTAAGGAGAGCATCAATCACTAAAGCTTATCGATACTTCTGCGTTAGTTCGTATTTGGGACCAACTCAATATCAATCGTTCAACAAACACACTGGCCTTTTATATGCCTACTACGTCTTCCATAGTGTCGCCAGATTGGTTCAACAATGAGCTTGCTTGACAGTAATAGAGGCCGAACGATGGAGCCTCACCTTCTTCGTGAAATGCTCCATTGCTGCAGACTACGACGAACACTGACCATTGAACCGTTGTTACGGCACCAGCCGACTCGAATTTGTACCGTACCTTTACTAACAAGTCACAAAGATTCATAGCTATGCCCACAAAATTCGTAGATCGTTATTTATAGGGCATTTCTACAGACTGCCTACCAAGGTAATTTTTTGTATCTTTCATTCATACCAGTACAACACTTGAAGTAGGCAAAATAAACGTACATTTTAGAGTGCACGCAGAGTCTTTTGATGATTTGCTGCTCAATCACCACTTCCTAGGCGCAGAAAAATTTCATCACATAGTTTATGTAGTATAGGGTTGTACTTGCCATAAACACGCAAAACTCACAGGAGCTGCAAGCACTGTTGTTATAAAAAGTTACAATGTGCATTAAGTAAAAACAAACGTCATCATTGAAATAAATCAGTCAATTAGGAGCGTGCAGATGGATTAGAGACTTCTTAAACGTGTGCTTAACTCTTTCTAGCCGATTGGCGCGGTTTTGCTACACGTCAAACTTGGGTTGGAAAATCAATAGGGAGTACTCGTACGTACATTATTTACCTATAGGCTCGTCAGTGCAGCCATTCATTAAATACTACTCAGGAAAATAGTGCTTTGAACAGGGTGTTTTTAACGAAGGCGAAGACAAAGAGAGAAAGAAATGGAAGGAGAGGAGGAGAGATTAATCGCACGCACGTCTGGTTTGCTACCATGCACTGGGAGCGAGGGATCAAGAGGGGGGGAGGGGAGAGACAGAAGAATAGAGGGAAGAATAATACCCAGAATTACGAGCACACTTGGCTGAGCACATTCAGTCTACACGTGGTCGAAGGTGAACTTTTCTCATAAATTTTGCCACTACGTTTACACAGGTGCAGAAATTATTATCGCTAGTGTTGCCCGTTTTATGAAATTCGAAATGATGACAAACCAATTCACATGTCATGTGATTATGTATAAA
This sequence comes from Rhipicephalus annulatus, assembly GCA_013436015.1. Classification (NCBI taxonomy): domain Eukaryota; kingdom Metazoa; phylum Arthropoda; class Arachnida; order Ixodida; family Ixodidae; genus Rhipicephalus; species Rhipicephalus annulatus. The sequence goes on from WOVY01011934.1 coordinate 68,400, forward strand.
CATCAAAAATGCAGATATTTATACGTGGTGTTACACAAGATGTCTTTTACAGTTTTTTTTATAAGTACCTAGATGAGTACGAAAAGGTGTGAGAGTAGGAGTTTTCTAATTTCCATACGAACACATGTGTCTATATTTCGATTGTTTTTATCTCCAAGAGAAAAACTTCAGGGTTTGAGGGATGAAGAGCTGTTGACGTCTACTCCACTATGCTCAGAAGAGCACGTATTTCACGCGAAGCAGCGCAAAGCGATTTTCGCTTTGATGTACCCACCTGTTTTCTTGTGTTGCGTCATTGCTCATGTGTATCCGCTTCCTCTCAACGTGGCGCGACAGCTGGTAATCTCTTGTCGTATTCCGGGTGCACCGAAAATCCGTTTAGACGCGACACTTCAAATGCGGCGCTTAAAGCTGTCTACGAAGAATGCTCTTTTTTTTAATATATCGAGCTTTTAGATGACTCCAGATATCGACTTCAAGGAAGGTGAAAACGACACAAAACAAGAATGGAAATCAATGATAGAAATGATGAACTCTGTAATAGCCGTAAGGAAGGTAGAGTAACGACAGAAGCTGTTGCAAAGAAAACGCTGACGACGTAGGCGGGTATTCCTTGTTTGCTTTTTTTTAAGGGGACTTAACACACAATTCTCGAATATAACTTGTGTTATGCCAATTAATTCTTGTGCATTCACGAGCAAGCCGGCATAATTGTAAAGGCTTTAATCACGCATTGATTTATAATGCAACATATATAAACACACGAATGACTTAGAGCTGGCCAACACTCTTGCACTCGTGAGTCATGACCATAGACCTTTTCAAGAATGGCTACCTGGGTGCCGGCATATTTCTTCCCTAGCTGCGCGAATTCGCGTGACCCCCCAAAAATGCTCTGTAGAGGCTTTGAATTCAGCCTTTGTATTCCCGCGCGCAGCCCAACATGGCGGCGTTCTTTTTATTTATTTTTTTTGCTTCCTGTGTACATACATATGAAGCTATAGTGCACTATAATAGGGAAGTGGTCGAAACGGCCGCAGCACCAACGTAGAGAAAGGGAAGCCCAAACAGGGTCAAGCCACTTGTGGTGCAGTTATCAGTAGCCTGCAATGTGGGACCACTTAAGAGTTGTGCGTGGCTCCACCAAAGTGGTGAAAGGTACAATGCTCGCTTTCCACTCAAAACACCCGGGTTCGAATCACAGCTGTAGATGGTGTGTTTTTATTTTCAGTGTCACTTGTTATGGCTCCATCTATCGATTTTCCTTTGTGTTTTTAAACTAGCTTCAGTCACTATGTACTCCTACAAAAACAAGTGTGAAATCCTCAGGAATAGACAAGAAATCCGACAGTGACTATAAATATTGGCAGCGCCACAACTTAGCATCGAGAAAAGCGACTTTTTTTTTCTCGTTTGCTGCGAGCCAGCGGCTGATGATTACATAAGAGCAGCTTACACACAGGCCGCGATTCTTCTATCACAGGCCCAAATCAATTTTTTGCGTTTTTTTTATTCTTGTTTTGTGATGCCATTATTCTTTTTCACTGTCAAATTACTTTGACTCGACTTTGTGTTTCGCATTTTTTTTGCGACTATGCGCAGCAAACGACGTTTGTTTTAATCAGTTAAGAAACCATGCCTCTGTAACAAATGACACTGAAAGTAAAAATGCACCAGCTGCAGCTTCTACTCATACTTGGGCTTTTAATCAATCAATCAATCAATCAATCAATCAAACAATCAATCAAACAATTAATTATTCTATCTAACTATCTATCTATCAACAAAACTATTTTTTTCATCATTGTCCTGATGGCAATCTTAAGTTCATTTCACAAGAAAATTCTGAATGGTGGTCTTCATAATTTTATATGAGAAGCCTGCATTAAGTCTCCGCACAAGAGCCACCCGCAGCTCCTAAACGGCGACACACTGCAACCTACCGATCGCTGCACCCTATGCGGCATTACCCTCGTTTGGCTTTACTTCCAGTGCATCGGCGCTGCGGCCGTTGTGGGCAGTCCCCTGTTCCATACACTCTAGCATTACGTAACAAGCTTCTTGCTGTGCGAGCGTCTACATTCCACTGGTTGATTTTGTAGGGATCTCAACAGTGCGTACTGATCAAGTGATCTCGAGCTTGCTCAGGTTGTCATTCGAGTTTAATGGTGTGTAACGGCTCAACTTTTTATGATGTGTAACGGTTGATGTGTAACGGTTGATGTGTAATGATGTGTAACGGCTCAACTCCACTCCGTGCAGCCCATCGCCTTACACACGCCATGCAAAATGATGGTCGCTCGAGGTGGCGGAGGTGTGTGACAGATGACTTCTGGAGCTTATGATGCACTGAACTATTCTTTGGCAGACCATCTTTCATATATGCATTAGCAATATAAATTCGTTACTTCTCTTTTCTTTGATAACCGCAAATAGTGGGGTGACCATGTCATGGCCCCTTCAAGTCCTTGCAACGGCAACACAAAGAAAAGCATAAAATGTTTCAACATAGACAAGAGGAAAAGAAAACATGGTGTTTTGCAGCATGTGGCTAGCCTTGGCAAGCCAACCTATTTCGAAGCCACCGGTATCGACCCGACACGTGACTTCGTGCGCCGAGATCACGCCAGAAATGAGATTTGCCGTGACTCTGCCGTACAGCACCCGGTAGCTTTTAATCTGAGTGCAGCTGGGCGGCACAGACCAGCCAACTCGCGGAGCAGATTCAAAAGCAGAGCTCCGTTGGAGTGATAAACCCTACCACACACTTTAACGCTTTAATCACGTGTTGAGCCATCACAGTGGTCTGATTTGATTGATATGTGGGGTTTACCGTCCGAAAACCACCATATATGATTATGAGAGACGCCGTAGTGGAGGGCTCCGGAAATTTTGACCACCTGGGGTTCTTTAACGTGCACCCAAATCTGAGCACACGGTCCTACAACATTTTCGCCTCCAAATGCAGCCGCCGCAGCCGGATTCGATCCCGCGACCTGCGGGTCAGCAGCCGAGTACCTTAGTCACTAGACCACCGTGGCGGGGCCATCACAGTGGTCTTTGAATGCATTGAACAACTCTGCCTTATTTGTTCTTATTTCTCTATAGGTTTTACTATGTGAATACATGATGCTACAGGATCGAAATGCGTATGCGTAATGCGTACTGTAGCCTATCGCGGGTCACGTACGCACGTAAAAGCTTCTCCATAGTGCCTCACGTCACCCGTATACATGAAAAGCTCAGCGAGCTGCTACAGCAAGATCTCGAAACAGTGGAGAGTGATTACTAGATAGCATCATATCGCGCCTTCGATGCAATCAATTGTTTCAGGTAACAGTGAATACCTACCAAATCGCCCAAGCAAGTTCCAATGCGATGCTTTATAAAAAGATGGTGGCGCAACAGCAAGTGAAAAAAAGAGACAGGATAGGCGCTCTATCCTGTCTCCTCTTTTTTCTTTGCTTGTGTCAGTTGCGCCACCATCATTTTATTAGGCTATGCACCAACTAACCCTACGTCACACTCTGCGAGGCCGCGGATTGGCGCTTTCGCGGGCTGATCAGCTCGAGTTACTTCGCTTTGTGCAAGACTCGAAGTCGCTGAAGCATGAGACCTAGCAGAGAACACACAGTGAATTTATAGTGGCTGATATGCACTGACGCATGTTCTTGTCACTGTGTAGCACAACCTACATCACTTGGCACAGTTTGTAGGCTAGAAAACTAGTGCATTGGCTTTCAAGGCGTTGAGCCGTGCTCCCATGAAGGGAGGCAGAAATAAGGGTCTTTTTTTTTATTTCACCTTCCTTCATCAACCTCTTTCTATCTCACTCTCATTGGCGTGTCTTGAGTGAACTTGATGGCGACCGCTCTGGGCGCGAGCGCGCCCTTATTTGAGACACCTGGAAATTAAGTTTACTTTACACAATGCCTATATATTAGCTGTGTTTTGCACCACCACTAATTAAAGCACACGTCAGGTGCAGGTTTTCTCATATCAGCTCATTTAATTACCAGGCAATATTGTAATTGTGATGAGGTTTATTAGCCGTTAAAGACAGCGACGAGACAGCGTGAAGAACCGTCCAGCGATCGGCACAGCAACGAACCGAAGCACGAGCCGAGAGAGCCGGGCGTTGGCGATGCTGCTTGCTGCAGGCACATCTTCTTCTTCACATAATAAACAATATTCACTAAATGTTAGTGATTAGGTGCTTATTGATATCATTTGAAATGTAACTGACTCAGTATTGCCGACTTCTTTCCCCCTTTTCCTGCCGTACAAGCTTTTATATTTCTGCCTTATTTTAAAGGCACCCTACAACACCTTTTATCATGCAGCTATACATGGTATGGATTGACCGAAAGAGCTTAATGCATCACTAATTCAGCTGCCACAAATATTTTTAGAACGCGTTTAGTACGAGTGAAGCTGCAAAGATTAGTCGCACGCTGCAATAGTCCTCTCTCCTCTCGTCCCGACGGAAACGCTCGAAGCTAAGCAGGAAAAACGGCACGGGGAAAGCAAATAAGTCACGTGCGCCTCGTGAACTTGAAAACTTCTGTCTTCACCCCCCCCCCCCCCCGAATACGCGTTTTTTTTTTTCGGTGCGATCGCGCGCGGATGCCAGGACAAGTCACGGCCCCCCGCAGTGATCCCTGTAACAACCGGGCGCGCCATGCTTCAAATCAGCCAATAGCTGATAGAAGGGTGGTGACGAGTGATCATTGATCTTCTTCGGTGATTTTTTGTGAGGACATCAAGCACTTTTCAGCTGAATTTGAGAATTTATTGTGAGTTTCAGGCTGCGTGCTGGCGCCATATTATTTGGCTCACTCGCTCTCGGCAGCCTCTACTACCGATCGGCAGCGTTTTCCTGACCATGCTCAAAAAGTGTTGCAGGGCCCCTTTAAATACGTAGTCTCGTGCTTGCATGGCGCTTGGCTGCTAACCGTAGGTCGCGGGATCGAATCTGGGCCCGTGGCGGCTGCATTTCGATAAAGGTCAAATATATGCAAAGGGCCTCCGTACTTCAATTTAACCACCCTTTAAATGACACCAGATGGTCAAGGTTTCTGGAGCCCTCCACTGTGATCTTACAAGATCGCATCGCGCTTTTTGGGACGTGAAACCCCAACCACTTACAACATACATTTTTTTTTCAAATTGTCTAATAATAACGAAAAATAGTCCATGCATGAGGTCTCTTCGTGATCGCTTCACGCCGTAATGTCTACACCTTGAGGGTATAACAACTAAACGCCGAAAAATATACGTCAGACTTCAAAAGGGACGAGATGATTGTATATCCATGCAATCGTTCTTTGTTAACGATATGGGGCACCAAGGGATGGATGCACAAGTCAACCTGGACTGTAAAGCACAGGATTTATTGGCTTCGCACGCATGAACGAAGTGCGAGCAGGTTTCGCCAGTAGCACTGGAAATAAGCGTAAATATGGTGCCGCTCGTTACCCTTTGCGTGAGCAGTTGCGCAAACACGCGAATATATTCGCGGTTCCCCCTTTAAGAGAGCTTCGGGAAATCTGCGCATAAAATTGCATTTTAACTACAACGAAGGGTGTGCCTCGACGGTGCGTGGATCTAAAAGTAAATTAGCCGACAACTCTTCGCACCATGAAATGTCATCATTCTCAGTTTGTTTTTATGTTTTCGTTTACGGTCCCACAGCCGGTGTGCGTTTTCCTCCCCAAGCTTTCTGTTCTGTATGTTGTTATTGTGTCGTTCTTTTAAAATAGAAATATTGCTCCGGGCTATTCCTAGTGGAGGCGAGTAATTTTCGTTACGAAATCTCTGGTGCCTGAAAAAAAAAACTTTCAGAGGTGTGCTTTGTTGATGCTTTCTTGACACTAATGGCTTTCGCGTAAACCTGGGATCTGCTTGCTTTTTCTCTTCGTGAGGGTACTGAATTGTATGTAAAAGCATAAAAGCAAAATTAAAAAAAGGACACCCCATCATCCATTAGCAGTTGTACTATTCGAATAATAAATAAAAAAGTCTCACTGGGAGGACTACAAGAATCATGCCCTCGGGAGCATGGCTGCAAAGTTTAATGGCCTGTAAAACCCTCTCTGTTTTGTTTGCTCAAGTTTCTTGCTTTTGCTGCATTGCATTCATAACGCGCTAATTCAAGTCGTGTTTGAAACCGCGCTCAACCTTTACCGCGTCCTACGCCGTGCCGAGTGGCATTCACTAATGACTCCCTTTTCTGTTCTTTTCTACAGTCAGACAAAACATCATCGGTGTTCCCTTATTTCAAGACTGCTGAATTCGTTTTAGTTTTTCGCGCCTCGGTGAGGCCCCGTAGAATTGCGTGGCAAACCTTCATAAAAAGAAAGGATGTGTTGACAAGAAGACAAGATGCGCCGTGAAGTACTGTTAGAATGGGTCGCCTATAGCACATTGACAGGTGGCAGAGTGAAAGATTATCATGACATCTCAGCAGTTGTGAAGGCTCATGCATCGCTTATCCGTGAAACAGTCGTCGCTATCACTTGAAAGACGAGGCTTTAAAATTTGATAGTAGCGTGGAGTGCTGTGATATATAAGGGAAGATTAAAATTTGAAGGTCAAGATGTTTCAAACGTGCTTATAACTTAAGTTCAACTTCAAACGTGCTTATAACTTCAGCCGGGATTGAACCCGCGACCTGCAGGTCAGCAGACGAGTACCTTAGCCACTAGACCACCGCGGCGGGGCAAGCGGTCTTTGTTGTACCCGACAACCAACGTATACTAAATTCAAGATTATTCGATATTTTACTTTTGTGCCAGTGACTTCATAAACAAACTAATTCGATGGAGTAAGCTTCCGCTTCAATTGCACCCATTTAGGTAACCGTATTCGAAAAGGTTATGCGCATACTTTCTCACCACTTCGATATAGGGCGAGTGGAATTTAGACGGAAACAGATGTCAATCGTCCTAAAGGTATTTAACGAAAGTGCACCTGTGCTGCTTTTAAAGCGGAAGCCCCACCGCGGTGGTCTAGTGGCTAAGATACTCGGCTGCTGACCCGCAGGTCGCAGGATCAAATCCCGGCTGCGGCGGCTGCATTTTAGATGGAGGCGAAAATGCTGTACGCCCGTGTGCTCAGATTTTGGTGCACGTTTAAGAACCTCAGGTGGTCGAAATTATCGGAGCCCTCCACCACAGCGTCTTTCATAATCATATGGTGATTTTGGGACGTTAAACCCCACATATAAATCAATATTTTAAAGCAGCCCCATGCAGTATATAACAAAACGTGTAGTGACTTATCGGCAAATTTTTATGCTAAGAGTACAGTGCTGAAAACTACACAGACAAACTAAGTGCGAACGCACTTGTGTGATAGCATGACTTTTTTATGCTTGAATGTATACCATTTAATGCTGTTTCAGCATTATAGCAAAATCTGAATGAACGACAATTTACTTTCTTTTGTTTCCTATGCGTGTATCAGGTAATTTCGTTGCAACCATAAAGGACAAGCGTTGACATCTTGGCCTGCTCTGGAAGTGAAATCTAATAGATGTTTGAGTGTGAATGTAAAGTAAAAAGAACTAAATCAATCAAGTTTGCCTCCTGGGACGGAGCTTCTCAAGATGGACGAGAAAATTAAATTCTGTCTGAGAGAAAACAAAAGAGAAAAGGACGCGGTGGAACTGCAAATCTGTCCCCAGGTTAGATTTTCTGCCATTCTGATTTAGTTGCTTGAAAGCTGACATATTGAACAGTAGTGTTCAAAAGCGCCAAAGGTTTCTACACATGGTCCCCGAAGACAGTCCTTTTGGAAATCCGAATGTTCACAGACCTGTGTTTTTGGAATGACCTAAACTCACTGCTGCAATTTTATCTTATATATAATGCTATTTCACACTCGAGTGCTCGCGTCGATGTCTATTTTTGTCTACTCTACCACATTTACCTGACGTGCAATTCACTCATGAAATAATCAAAACAAGAATATACAAGTCGAATGGCTGTCAGAACGTCTGTAAAAAAAAAACAGCAAAGCCCCCCCACCCCCTGTAAGTTCTGCCGCTCTTTCGCATTTTCTACATTACTTCGCATAGGCACTACTACCAACTACCTAATGGCGCCTTCATTCCGCCTGTCCACCATCATGTCATGTGTTTCGGTGCGTTACAATTAGCGGATAAATTTCTACTGCTTTTTTTGGCAGAGAATTAGATGTCCTCGGAAAGCACTGTTGGGGGCATGGAAAATTTTATTTATGGGGACAGTTAGCTGTAGAGACAGCGTTACAAGTGAAAGGGAGCTGAAAAAAAATGCACGTCAGCTATGAAGTGCGACAACAAAGATCTTCAAAAAAAGTTAATGAACTAAAAGGTGAGCAAATGGACTTGACTTACGTAGGCAAAACGGAGCCGGACACGCCAAAATGGCCAAAAAACATAGATCAATGTGTTTTCAATTAGGATGTTCAAAGTTTTAGCTTTAGAGAAAAGAAAAAAGAAAGAGTAAGTCGCTTGAGGTATGTCTTGATTTCTCTATATAAAAAAAGGTCTTCGCGCACCTTGACGCATATATATACGAAAGACAGCAGTGGTGCAACGGCTATTTCCGGTATTTATGACTGACCCATGTGCGCAAACACCTCGCCAAATACTCTAAAGAACTAATATTCTGAAGAATGGCACTTTGTCCTGTCCTGTGTTCCTTCCTGTCCTCGTCGATTTTGCGCTTCCAATTTTAAAGATTATCAACCAACTCGCTCACGAACGCATTCTTTTAATTTCAAGGACATATGACTTATAATTAACTATTGTCGCTGTAGTGTAGGCAGAAATGTATCCTGGATTGGGGGGAGTGGGCTCAACCATACTTACTAAGATTTCAATAGGATACATAGTGTAACGCAAGACACCAAGTGGAGATGTATGCCAGATATTATTTTATTTCGATGATCTGAATAATTTTTATTGGAAGATTTGAAGCGTCGTTCTACTTCTAAGCGAAAGAATAATATTTTAAAATTACTTTTTCAACAACTGATTGCTTTGCAACAAAGAAGCTGAATACAGTACGTAGCATTGGCTGTATTTACACTGCAAGGCAGCATAACACAATTAAAAATATGATGTTTATTGATAAGAAGTCTTTATTATAAAATTTTCTTGGCACTTGACTTCACTTATGTTAATTCATTGGTATTTTATAATTTACTTACTGTCACCTCTTTAATAATCACATCGAGGTATTGATAAGTTCGTCTTCGCCAGCTTAGTTGTCGATTGCAATGATAATGATGATTACGATGATTACGAAAATTTCATTGAGGTCCAGAGAAAATGCAGGAGAGGCGCCGCAGAGAATTAGGAGGAGGAGGAATAAACTTTTTTATAAGAAACCAGCAGGTTTAGGTTAGGAGGACGTCAAAGGCTTACCTCGACACCGCCTTACGGGCGTGCTGGGTCACCCAGGTTTGGTCGCCAAGAGCGGGGCTCCGCGGAGGATGATCGTTTTATGTTATTGTGCAAGAGCTAACTGTGTCTCTTATGTACGTCCTTTTTTTTTCTAAGTACATTCTCAAATAAAATCCCTATCCGCAACGTGGCTATTGGAGGCTACAACACGACACTCGCGCCGTCACTGCTGCTACTAAAAGCGCAGTAAAAGAATCAGGGTATTTATTAGCTTAACTTGCACCAAGCTAACCCCGCTGCGATGGTCTAGTGGCTAAGACATTCGGTTGCTGACCCGAAGGTTGCGCGATCGAGTCCTGGCTGCGGTGACAGCATTTCCGAAGGCATAAATGTTGTAGGCCCGTGTGGTGAGATTTGAATGCACGTTAAAGATCGCTAGGTGGTCGAAATTTCCGGAGCCCTCCACTACGGCGTCTCTCATAATCATATCGTGGTTTAGGGACGTTAAGCTCCACAAATCATCATCAACTTGCATCAGGCTTGGAAAAGCAATTCACCTCAAAGATACAAAGTAAAATTTCAAAACCTTCATTCGAGGATGACCTCGTCGAACTAAATATGGGAGAGCTTGCGCACACTGTTCGATAGCTTCCTCACTCAGCCGCAGCTGTGGGTGGCGTGACGTCGGGAATATTATAACTACTAATCACCATATCTACATAAAATTATTTTAACTTCATCAGTTGCTCACCTATATATAATAGCTACCGCCTGACTGTTATAAGACAGTATTTTAAATTTTACACAGATCCTGAAGATGAACCCTTTGATTGACGCTAGTGGTTCCCGCGTTTGAACAGTAAAATTACCGCCGTACCGCAGGCCACGACTTACAATTATCTTTACCCCATAGTGGGTAGGAGCCAGATCTAAGGGATCGGCAAGGAAGCTCGCATGATGCGTGAGGTGAAACAACGAAGACGACGAAAACCTGTGACGTCATCGATGTTTCCATCAGGCTAGCCGCACCGGGCTATCGTTGCCTCAGCCCGGGGAAGCTTCTCACGAAATTGATGACGGCACCAAAATTCGTCTCGGCCTTGTGTTGTATCCCCGTCCAGAAGATTGCGACAAGGAGGTAGGCCATCGTTGAGACCGACTCCCTAGTTTGTCGCTGAAGCCGACGCTCGCCACGTCGAAGGTCGCGACAGGCAGGGCTCAGTGATGGCGGATCCTGCCAAGAAACCCGACGATGCAGCCAAGGACGCGACAAAAGACCCGTCCAAGGAGGCCGAGAAAAAGGACGGTGAGAAGAAGGACGCGGCCGCAGACGTTGTGGACAAGGAGTATGTCATCTTCCACTTTCCGGGAGTTGAGCAAAAGGACGGCACTTCGGCGGGCTGCGAGACGCTCAAGATACCGCGGGATGCAGCCATAGACCTCGTCGCGAAGGTATCGTACATTAACATTCTTGTTGTGAATACAGAGCGTTGGCTAACCCTTGACGGCTAGGCTTATTGGTTGTGGGTAGCACTGTGAGACGCTGTACTGGCGAAAGGAGACGTGAAAAGTGTATAAGAAGAGACACACAGTACCGGACTTCAACTGAACTACATATTCGGCCTTGCCTAATTTTTTTAGAAGTTTAGGAATTTTCACTAAGAGAGATTCGTAGGTCGCAACTATTAAGAAGGGAGGAGATATGTGAGTATGCCCGACTGTTCTTTTCTCACACTTGCTCTTACAGCTTTTGATGATTTGCGGAACGACAGGGTGGTTATCAGTGTGTCCTGTTACTAGCGCCTCCTTCTGGGGTTAAAAGCGAATGAATTACTTGCAATAAAGTTCAGGTAACATCCGGCGTCGTCTCTCCTATTAAATAAAGTTAAGGTAAGATCTGGCGTCGTCTCTCTTATTAAAGTTCAGGTAATATCTGGCGCAGTCTCTGATTATTATGTCGAAGGCTTTTGGTCACCGGTGCATTGTTTCACAATAAGCATCGACTAACTTAAAAATAATGTCGGTGTGTGGGGGGGGGGGGGTTGCGGCGCAGTATTGACTAATGATTAACTAGAGCAAAAAATGTACGTATGGTTCTGCATCACTGTAGAAATGGAGGGAAGGGCAGGCGGAGGCATTACACGGACGACGTCAGCAGGAGCGGACAAACCGCAGGCGCTTGTCCCCTCCTGTCCACATCATCTGTTTAGCACTGCATCCCTATCAATAATAATTGTACGCCAACTATTCCTAACTACCACCTTACTAAGTCGTTCTGTGGTGTACAAAAATGTAAACTGATTTAAATATACCGTTGCCAGCTTTTAACGAGATATGTGACGGGGACATTCGCTTGAAGTGTGGAACCATACTTGATTTGTCTTGAGTTCTAATAAACATAATCGACATTGCTAACTGCTCTATATAATATCGCATGATGTGTACTATCGTCAGTCTTCAAGTTTGCAACAATGGTCTCAAATTGCCCTGCGGCATATGTTCTGTCGCTGTTGCTCTACCAAAATAGTCTCTCGTATATGAAAACGTTGTGAAACATATGCGTTTGTCTTTTATGTAGAATTTCAACGTGGGTTTAACTACCTGTAGACGCAGGTATATGAATTCATGCCCTTAAAAGGGTCGTGAAACGGCCGCTTTACAACGACAGTGCGGCACCATCGGCAGCCAAATGCGCTAACTATACCAACAGCCCAAGTGGACCTGCATAGATGCTTTGCTTATCGAGAAACACGGAACTCTACAGCATATCGAGCGCGTGTAAAAGGCGCTCATCGGCGTCTGCCATACGCAGTCCGCATCCCACAAGAACGTTGCTTATGATGACGTCACCTAAAGAGTCCAAATTAGCGCCGATTGCGTATGGCAAAGACGCTGATGTGGGTCCCAGTTGCACGCGCTCGCGAGCACCGAAGAGTTCCACGTTCCTCGATAGGCAAAGCATTACTTATGATTACGTCACCTAACTAGTGCGTGTGGACACCGGTAGTTTCGCATTTTCCTTTTAGAGCCAGCGTTTCACGGCCCCTTTAATGCTCTTTGTGGTAAGGCTTGACTCTTGAAACATTCCAAGTTAAATTTTCCTGGTGCATGCAAAGTCGTGCATCAACCAACGATGTTGCAATGCGCCCTTTATTTTTTTCCCGAAATGTGGCGGGCTTGCCAATATCTCTCCACTTCCTATTACGTCAGCACACCGCACTTTCTATCTCTCCTCTCTACTCCTAAGACAATTCTTGATATCACGCCTATCTTCTCGGTAACATCCTTCACGTAGGGAACGCTACTTTTCGCATTGTGACCAGAGCTCGTTGATCCTGCCGAGCACGGACGCTGTCAATATCCGACAGCCAAAATCTCATCACACGAAGAATACAGGCGCCCTCTGAGAGTGAAATATGTCTTCGCTTTTAAGTGTGAATACACTTCATAAGCGACACCAAACCATCCACCGCCGTCGGCGGCGTGCGCAGTCTTCTCTCTATCTTTAAAAGAAAGAGGACTTGGCGGGCCGCAGCGCGACGCTCTACCGAATAAGCCGCGGACGCGACGCTGATATCGGTGTCAGTAACGCGCCTTATACCCCCTCCCCCTTCGGTCGCTCCTCCGCTCTCCTCGCTCGCTGCAGCTGCGCGCGCACCCCTCTCTCTCGCGCGCCCGCCTTCTCTCTCAATCTCCCGTCGAGAGCGGGTCGTGAGGGGGAGTAAAGTTAAAATCCGTTGGCATTCGCCAGTGAGTTAACGTAAACTCCCCCGTGTGATCAAATTGCGATTCCCAGGAACCATTACACCATAAAGGCACCATAGTGTGATTAATAAATATAATAGTGCGAATTATTAAATACCCCTCATAGCATCACCCCGTGTATTCGCACTTAACCATGTTCACCCTCGGGAAAATGCTTGGGAGTTTTTTTTTTCTTGCTTTCAGAGATCAGACACATTTCAATCTAACCTGTACACGCAGCCGATCACGCGTAATTCCGTATAAAAACAAACTTTTGGGACCGTGTCAGCATGCCGCTGTAGGCGATCAAGGAGCTCTGATTGCATCGCCCCAGGTGCGTCCAGCCGTCGCACGTTTGGTCGAGCAGTGCCATTGTAACGATGCACCACCTGAACCTGAACCTGAACCTGAACCGGAGAAGGTTGAACCCGTTGTTCCCTGCGTCGACTGCATGGCCGAGCTGAAGGAGGAGGCACGGCGCCTCTCGACGAAGGCTTACGTTCAGACGGGCGCGTCCAACATGTCCATTCAGCAGCCGTGCCCGTTCAAGGCGCAGTCGCTGATCATGACTAAAACGTGTCCCATTACCCCGCAGGCACCACCGCTGCCAGACAAGATCAAGCAGCAATTGTCTTTCATCAAGTGAGTGTTTCGAGCATACCAAGCCTGAAATTTGTAGCAAACGTGGTTGGTGAATGAGCTCAGGTATTCGCTAATTCAGGCACAAATAGAGTTTGGTTTTGTTGTCAAAATGGTAAGACCCGTCATGACGGTCTAAAGAGATTACGGTGCTTTCCTGCTGAAGCGAAGGTAATGGAGTCGAATCCCGGTCGCAGCGGCCACATTAGCCATTGACAACAAACCCGTGTATTTATATTTGGGCTCAGTTTGAACAACTGCAGGTGTCGAAATTTCCGGAGCCCTTCACAACGGCGCCCTGAATAATCATAATGTGGTTTTCGGACGTTGAACCTTAAAAATTACTGCATAACTGAAACTGTGTAAGCTTAACTATTGAGTACTTAACACTTTGATACTGGTGCAGTATAGCCCAAGCTAATTTCGCGCCGTTAAACCTCCGTTAACTTTTGTAACTAGCACTCATGCACGCAGATGCCCCGTACGCCATCGCTCCCCTGCCCCTCCCAGCTAGGCAGTAAACGAAAGGGTAAGGGCGTGAGGAGTAGCCGGTCTGGGAGGATGCGTTTATGTGGGAGTGCATAAGCATTTGCGCGGGATATAATTAGCAATACATGACTGAGCATTCACACGGTATATCGAAACTTTAGTTTCAGGCCGTTCGTAACATGCATACTGGTAAAAACACACCGACAAAAAAACAACAACAGAGACACGGAGTAGAACGTTATTGTGCCCGTCCTGTGCTACTGCGTTTCTTGATCCGCTCCCGATCATGCCCATTTTTTTTTACCGGTACATACATATAACAGTTTTAGTACGAAGTTCTTATGCCGGTTTTGCGTACGTGGGGATGAATGTGCAACAGAAATGCGCAGCTGCAGATAGTACGAAAATTTATTGCGCCTCACGTAACTATGCGCTTCGTCACCGGTAATCGCAACGACCAACGTATATAGCTAAAGAGCGGCCTCATGATTGCGAAGACACTAAGTGTCTACAAATTCGCATATTGTTTTCATATGCGACAGTGCCAAGCTCTTGATGACATTCTTTAGTTTATGCACCATAACTTGCTGCGCACATTTTTAGTGCACATGTGCATAATACGACCATTCCATTGTGTAAAAAATTAGCTGTGTAGAAGTACACATTGCATCAATCTCAACAATTTAGTTGTTCGTGTTTAATGTTCCAAAACCACCATTTGATTATTAGACGGCTTAATGAAGGATTCCAGAAATTTTGATTACCTGGGGTTATTTATTCGGCACCTAAGTTTAAACACTGCCTCAAGCATATTTGTCTCCGTTGAAAATGTGGCCACCGCAGCCGAGATTCGATCCCGTGGTTTACGGGTCAGCTGCCGAGTGACTTAGCCACTAGACCACCACGACGGGCTATATATCGATCATCGTTGTTGTACTTATATCATATACATTGCCATTTGCAACTCAGTTTAGCTTGAGTACTGTGTATCTAAGGCGTTCTATAACTCATTTTCGCTCACCATCGATATGGGTAAATGGTTCCTTGTGCCACCATATCTCCAGTAGCAGTGGTATTCAATCACAAACTTCGTTCCATAACCATATCTAGTTCGATGCGTTTGGAATAATTTGTTGGGCCTCAGCGTACCACTTCTTACAGCAGAACAGCAGCAATAGACATCTACTTAGCATGTACTTGAAAACACTTTTTTTTTTCAACTACGGCTAACCCTTTTTCTAACGCGCGCCTGCGCCTTGTTGCCTTCCAATAATAAGCCTATAACGTTAGACTTTGGCAATTCTGTGTGCCAACAAAGAGAAATCATGAAATTAAATTATAGCACTATTCCTTTAACGCGTATCACAGAGAAAGCTTGATGTAGGCAATATGTGTCCGTGCGACAAAGCAGGGCATACTCGGAATAGAACTCGGGTATAGCACCAACTTATGCTTGTCAATGCGTGATGCGGAAGAAGCGAGGAAAGTTTCAGGCGTGAAAGTTTCGCGCTGCCCACTTATGGAGAACTTACTTTCGCGCAAGAGAGAACTTAAAGCAGCAAAATTAGCCCCAAGGGACATAACTTCGTCAGCAGTAAAAGCAGACTTCAGTTCTCGGTTGTCATGGGTGATGTGGGTGCCGCTTTTAATGCAAGATTAATGGTTGAGTTAACCTAACGCAGTGCCTTTTAAGACCTACTTTTACTATTACTCTAGCAGAAGAAGACGCAAGAAAGGCTTGATTGATGACCTCTCTAAACACGGTGTCTTCAGAAGATGATAAAACTACTCGGAGAAAACAAGAAATTTCGTTTGGTCAAGAGTGTCCACGCATGGTGACTTAGAGTGGTAATGAGGCACTTCGCGCTTTTTCTTTTGTAGTTTCCAAGAAGCCAGCAGTGAAGTAGGGAGTCCTTTATTGCCCAGTTTTTTTTTTTACAATAGCGTTGTCATTTTTGATGACCGCACAAGTTTCAACCCGTAAAACTATAGGCACATACTCTCTTGTAGTAAATTACTCGAAGTTTTATTCCGAATAAATTCACTGAATGACATTACATCGTCTTATATCTGGTGCCAGTGAATAGTCTATTTATATTTGGGGATGTAGTTGAGTCTTATATGCACCCTTAGCTTGAGGCTGGGTTCGACGGTGCATGATTACTAAGATTAAGCTACAGCAAAGGATGAACGACGAGGATAACAGTAAGGACACGTCGCGAAGTTCTCGTCTCCATTCATGTTCATCTTTCGTGGTTTACTGCAATGAAAAAGAATGTGTTTTAATGCAATAGCGTTAAAAAGCTCCTTTAGCGGAAATTCTGGCAAAGGCGTCGTTGGTTGTGAGCGGAAAATCAACATCTTAAGCGTAACCGAGAAATCGAGAATGATGCAAATAAAATAAATGAGAAAAAATTCTTGGGTCAGGGTGGGACCAAACCAGGATCGTTTCGGTCCAAGTGGGGATCGAACACAAGTCATTTGCGTGGCAAGTGCATGTTCTATCACACGGCGACGCGCCTGCTTGTTATTACAGTGAAAAGAACCTGATCTGCTTGAAAATGCAGTGAACTTAGCTTTCACGCTTTAGAAACACACGCGTTTTTTACACATGCTTCACAATTCAACATGAAATATTACACTAATGTTGCGTCATACAAGCATTCATTACCAGAGGGCTTCTGAACATGTAATTATCATATTGGCTTTGTCGTTTAAAGCCGGTCACCCACTACAAAAGGCACACACGCTACTGCGCTCATTTCCTTGCATAGTAACTTTAAAAAGGTTTCATGTACTAAGAGTTTGAAGTACGCACTAGGAACAGTATATCCCTATAGCGTTAACTCCTAAAAGTGAAGCTTGAGGGTTGTCTAGTTTTTTATTGTTTTTGTGCACGTTGCTGACCAGTTCGTTGAAAAACAATTTCGGACCATCAGGGTGCTCTAAAATCTCACAGGATTTCTCATGCATTCGTCCAAACAATACTTTTCTTTTCGGTTGATCTATGTATTGATCCTTCCCCACCACTTTCCTAATGCCGTCTTTTGCACTGCCAATAACATCGAAAGCATCGTAAGCGGGCATTCTGCAGCTAGCTTGGTTTACAGCGAAAGCTGTTATGAAATCTCAACAAGGCTCACGTGCGCCTTAGTTGTCCGCTGCCGGCGCTGGCGTCCATAGCTCCTATCGCACAAAACAAGAAAAAAAAAAGCACTGCATACCCACAGACTGAATGATGATGAGTGGGGCAAAGCGGCCATATGTCTGCCCGCCTTTCCGTCCATCTATCTGTCTGATACTGCCGATTACGCTTGACGCAGGACACGGTTAGACTAAAAGAAGCGTCGCTCTAAAAACTACACAATTAGATAACAATTACTTACGGCATTCAAACCCGGGTCTCCTGCGTGCCGTCCCAGTGTTCTACCACAGAGATACCCCGGCTTTTGTTCTTTATTTCTGGTTAAACTTCACAAACGGGGGGGTGGGGGGGGTAAGATAACAATATTATAAAACACAATAATTGTGACAGATAAATTACTATGGCCGTCAAGCACTGCTTTAGTCCATCACATCCTAAAGTTTCTTCATAGTGAGTAAGGCTTCTACACTCTCTAACCAGGAAGGAACACAGTCATTTGTTCTTACTATCCCGAGATACCTTGAGATAATTTCTTGAAAATACTCTCTTGCTGGCCTCTTGTCAGGGTCACAGTGAAATCCAGCCATTCGAGAGGGCCATACACTGTACAAGGCAGTCATCACTATTAAATCAAAGGGTAATCTATCATCATTTTCTATTGCTAAATACCTGATTCCGTGAGGGTCTAACGGAAACTCTTTTTTTAATTGTCGTTTGTAATACGTCCCAAAAGGGTACTCCTTCCCAAAAGTGCAGGAAAACGTTGTCAATAGTTTCCGGTGCTTGAAACAACGTTCCAAATTGTCCTTGGGAAGGCTTTTACGTCATGGGAGGAATTACGATAATATGAGTAATAGAGCGTTTTAGAACAGCGAAGGTAAGCGGGCGTCACACAATGCCAACTGTGTAACGAGTGGACCATCGAATGCTCTAAACCTATCACAAAAGCTTTAGGCATAATTCTTCAACTTCGTCAGCCCCGGCATCAACAAATTGCGCAACATTCCTTGCAAGTATGTAGCGGGTTCCATGCTTTCCCGAAGAATAACAAAGAATGGCATAGTGAAGAGCTCCCTACGACACAAAAATTATGATGATCTACGGCGTAGTGGGTACCCTTCAAGTGTCTTTGTAATAGTTGCCCAAAGACCGTCTACCAAAATTCTCAAAGGCAGCTCTTCCATGCAGCTTTCACTGTGATTGTGCTGTGTATCGCGCGCAGCCTGGCGGTTTGTGTATGGCTTCTGTGCTCTGTCCAACTTTGACCAAATGACATCTTCTAATTACGTCATCGCATGCCGCCACAATTATGCGACGTCACAGTGACAACATTGTTTTCGGGGTGGTTTGACAATTTTGGCGACCTATCGGGTGATATTTCGACAATGTTATGCATCACTGAATTTTCGCGTTTGATGAGGCATCTCAAGCGTTCAACCTAAACTCTACATCTCCAGGATCAGCTGCGGCAAATGTGGCGCCGAGCAAGTCATGGATCCGGAACAGACAGCGGCACTTAAGGCTCCCGCTGCCACCGCAGCCGCAGCCGCAGCCACCACCGCAGCCACAGCCACAGCCGCAGCCACCCCCACAGCCGCAGCCACCCCCGCAGCCGCAGCCACCCCCGCAGCCGCAGCCACCCCCGCACAGGCTGCCGCCCTTGCAAAAGCTGGTACTTCGACCAGCGGCACTGGTCACTGCACGGGACCCGCTTTCATGAATGCAGTGGCTGTTGAGCCTGGCTCAAACGCGCACTTCCAGTTCACCTGTCACTGCCTCGAGCAGTTCGGGCTCGCGCCGAAAGGCGGAGGCAGCCCGCATGTCCCCGCCGGCAGGACGAGTTCGAGTCGCGACCATCACAATGATCACGTCCGGGATCGGCTTATTCGGGAGGAGTGCATCATGAGGGAGCGAATCGAAGAGGATGACCCCGGTTCGCCTGGAAGGCGAATCTACGAGGAGTTCGAAGAGCGCCTCACGTACGGCAACGGCGGTAACGGTGGCAGGTCGCGCAGTAGCAGAGACTTCGAAGGCGCTGGCCGCCGTGGTCGACGTGGCCATGGCAGACATGACGAAGACTTGAGCGACCACAGCGAAAGTGGCGATGACGACGAAGGGCGGTACAGAGTGAGGCGCACGTCTTCGGGAAACGTGGCCATCATTGGCGATGACAACTACAAGGTTCGCGTCGAGGTTGGCGGCAGAAGTTCGGAAGGCCGAAGGCGCGGCTATCGCTGATGCATAAAAGCCGTGGCGGCGTTCTAACATTAAACGTGCTGCTTTCTTGCTTTTTCTTGTTTGTTGGTGGCCAGGCAACCTGAGCTCTATAGTCTTATAAAAAAAGATAATTAAGGCTCAAGACAATTTAGTATTGCGTGGAAACGGCCTTCATAGCCCCTGGAGTGTGTTTTCGACAGTAAACTCAACATTTATTTTGCTTCCCTTATTCTCAAATGCTCTCAAACTGACGCTAAATTTTCCAATTAGCTATTCGATGCCAGTTTTAATAGACGGAAAAGCGATAAGGCACCACAACGATAAAAGATTTATTGCTATATTGACTTTACAGCATCAATAATAGAACCAGAGAGACTATGACCGTGATATTGAGCCAGGCAATACAGTACCCACTTAAATCGTATGGAGCATTATTCGTAGTATATAACTTAACTGTATCATTATGTAAAGGGAGAGCTACAAAAATAAAACTTGCAGCCGATCGTGACCAAACCCATAGCATTCGCATGTGCGGACACTTGCTTAATTTTTACAGTTAATGGGGCTTCCCAACACATTCTAACAAGAGGTTGTTCTAGGTTGGCGTAAATATGTGTAACCATTCTTGAAAATGATCATCATCATGAAAGGGTATGTGCTGCAGAATTCAAACAATTTCCACTACTCCGCCGAGACGTGGCCTCATGGGTGAGAAGTACAGAGTGTAAAAAAAAGCGATAAAAACATGGGCCGAAAAAAAAATGTAAAGGCGAAAAGAAATTCTTGCTGAAAAATATTTCCTATTGCAAAAACAAGCGTCAGCAGCGTGATACCAGTACATTCTTTTGACACTAGTACAGGCTGGAAACACTGGTACTCGCGGGAATTTACTGACACCTTGGTGGGTGCTCTGGGAAATAGCTGCGTCGCAGTGGCAGGGTCGCTGGCTTCACTGCTGTGACGCTAGCGCACCCTGAGAAGTGCTGTAAACGCTGGAATTCTCACTGGATTGCGCTGGTGCATACTGGAGCATGCACTGTTTCTGACAATGGCACGTGCGCGTTTATGTAGCGCGTGCAACGGTATGTTTCGGTATTATTGATTATAAAACGCATGATTCGATGGTACGCATAGATGCTACCCTAACAAGTATCGAGCATGCCTCACAATTTGTCGCCTGGCAGAGATAGAGAACAAGACATGACGATGTGTGATATGCGAAATCACTCATTTGTAATGTTCTCATTTGCAATGAGGGGAAAATTGTGTTAATAACTTTGAGCCGCTAACACTGAATATTTGTTCTCTGGCAAGTTTATTTTCATTATTCTCGCACTAGTCACTAACAGCGTTACTTCTTGCAGTGCACGTGCATTGCAGAAATTATAGCAAGTTTTTTGCATGCCCCCCCCCCACCCCCGCGTGTAACAATTTTCCATCAGTGATGTGTTGTTTAATCGTTACATGTTGCAGTTTTTTAAAACCTGGAGCTAGGTGCCGTTCCTAACAAAAACAGCAAGTTGTTTACACCGCAATGTTGGCGAGACACAAATGAACTCTCTCCATCGCTTCACAAGTTTCCTAGCGCAGGCGACAAAAACAGCTGTCGTTCAATATCGCCACGCTGGAAATGCATGTCTGGCAATGCTTGTCTTTTTACTTACTTCGAGTATAGTTTAAGTAATGGTTACAAATGTCCTCAAACTCAAATGCACAAACTTCAGCCATTGCAAATCAGCTGCTTCGAGAGCGGTCTTACCCTGTGCGGCGTTCCAGCGAGGCCTTCGTGCCAACCGCGTCAGCGTACACGTTACCGGCGCTTCTTGCTTTAGGTACATTTAATTCTAAAGTGTAAGAATTACTGTAAAGAACAGTTTACACATTCGTCAACCTAAATCGACCACTTTGTCTTGTTTGCGGTGCTCGCACAAGGAGCGATGACCATCGATGCGTCAAGATTTCAGCAACGCAGGCTGTCACCGAAAGTGACCAGCCGTGCAGTATTTTTTTTTTTTGACTAGTATGTAAGAACATGCTATTTACAGTTGGTAATTTGGTATACTTTAGTGAACTAACGTACTGGTACACTTATTTAGCGGATTGCATAAGTATTTTCGGGCCTTATTTTAGTTTTACGTATTTCTATAACTGCGCATTGGTACACTGGCACGCCCGATGTATACTGCTATATCATCGCTTGTGCGAAAACACTGCTCAATATTCAATTGTGTACGCAATTGTATGGAACACGTCATTATAAAACCTCTACATGTTGAGAAGTAGCGAAAACGAGAAACGGAAATAAAAGAGAAAACATTACGCCATATCCACGAAGTGATGATAGAGCTTGCTCCGTTCGTTCATCCGTCCATCCATCACTTTTTGTAATATATTTATTTATGGCGAATAGGCCCCTCCCGTTTCAACTCTGTAAAGTCGTTTTTCACTGTGTACCCAGCGCGTCCTAATAAAATGCCACTCCAGCGTCCCAGTATCCAGCGTGATAATAGTCCCAAAATCCGGCATGGCGCTGGGTTTTTCGATTTGGTTTCCACGAGACGGATTTCGAAACCCTGTAAATCATCTGAAGGCGAGCGACCTAACCACACGGTAATCAAAGCACATCTCGCAAAGCACGGCATAGTCTTGTTAGTTTCTTGTATAGCCTTGTAGCACAGCCTTGTACCCATCCAGACAGATTTCTGTCGAATATGTTTACGTTCAGCCTTGTATAACATAGAGTAGCTAGGAGACAGGAAATAGAAGTGAGCGTGAAAATATATGTGTTGGTGAGAAGGTGAGAAAGGGGGAAGTGGGTAAAGCATAGCATGGAAAGAAAATGAGAGAGAAATAGTAAGAAATAGAGAAATAGAAAAAAAGGAGGCAGCATCAAAGAAAGAGGACGAGTCAGTTAGAGAGAATAAGGAGAAACAGAATGAAGAAGCGACATAAAGAGAGATGAACGGGAAGGAAAATAGAGCAAGGAAGAGAAAAGAATAGATAGGAGAGAAAGAAAGATAGAAATTACGAGAGGTAAGAAGACATACACAAGAAACAAACAGAAAAGTGGAGAAGAAAGAAACAGAGAAAGAAAGCAAAACAGTTGCAACACTTAGCAACACAGAGAAAGCCAGGACGTGCCCATCAGCTAAGCTCTCTTTTTAGCAATGCGCTTTCAGTGCAAGCTAAGCTAACTTTGTTTTTGTTTCACTCCTCTTACGCTGGCTTTTCGCTCAAGGCCACCTTCACATGTGACATAAGAGGCTTTGAGCGTAAGCCTCGCATATCCCGCGTGACATCTTCAGGTTATACAGCTTTTTTGGCGGGTTCTGTATTCGGGATTTTTCGTAACTACAGAATGGTACAGTAAGCAAAAGGATGTCCTTTACCAATGCATGTTTACCAGCTATTTTGAGCTGCAAAATGTTTTTAAACAGGATGTAAGATTCCACACGATGTCGTAATCACGAGCGAAGTTAAACTATAGTCTAGCCCGCAGTACATCTTCGGATTATATAACTTCTACCATCGCATTCTCTTTCTGTATCTCGTCATATTACGATGTAGTATTTCCTGGGGATTTTGGCAAATCTATAAAAAAACACAAATATTTCTAGGGTATTTTGCTGAGCACCGTTTCATGGTGGACTTTGTGAAGCCGGCTGAAAATACGGCATTGGTTTCCTATGAAATAATTTGACTCGTAGTTCACTCATTTGCCGACCCAGTCTTACAATGGTGGCTCAAGCTATATTTCTCCTTTTTAAGATTATCAGCCGTATGACTAGAACTTAACACTTATCATGTGCTTGGTATCGAGTCGTACGTTGTTCTTTCTGCCTTTATACAAAAAAAAAGGACCCAAGACCTTTCGTAACTTTTACATTTATAGGTGCTTCAAAAGCCCAAGCAGGCCGTTACCCTATTCAAACACACAATATCCTAACAAGTTTCCAACAACACCGAAAGTGATCGAACGTCGTTTGTTCGTCCCTCGATAAAATCACCGCTTTTCAAGTACCACCGCAACGAAACTTCCTTCGAAACCATGTTCGAAGCCACCTTACCAACGTTCTTGGTTAAATCTCCCACCGAGACAAAAACGTTTCTCGAAAAAAATAATACCGAAAGGACAAAAAAACACAGACCACGTATAGGAAAGAAGCAGGGATATCCAAGACAAACAAAAAGACAATGAGAATCGCCTGCTAGACGAAGGGATAACACTAGTTGGCCTAGTTGGCCCGTTTGCCACGCGTCTGATCTGCAGTTCTATCTCTCCCTCTCTCTCTCTCGTCGTCGTCTTGCACCCGCAGCTTCTTCACTGAGAGCCGCACCCGTCTCGGCTAGTACTTCTATCCATCTTTATTGATTTCTCCTTTAATTCTTATCCTCCGTGACTTCGTCGTGGCCTCCCGTCTCCGCGCGACTCTGCGTGCGCCAGCAGCAGGCTGCGAGCGGAGGCGACACGGCCGGGAGGCATTAGTCTTGCGTCGCTCGGACAAATCCGAGCCAGCCGATAAGGAGGAGCCGAAACGGATGGAGCAATGACGCGAGAGGAGCCACGCACCACCGCTCGGTGACACCGACGTCGCCTTCGGTCGAGCAGGGCGTGCGGCTGCTGGAAGACGCAGCAACGGTCGTTATGGGCCCGAGAAAGACCGAGGAACGCCGGCTGAGTCAAACCTTCGGGCTGCTCTGAGGCTTATGGTTGCTCGCGATGCCAAAGTTAGCTGTCTGGTAGCGTCACGAAGGTGTCACAGGTGTGGTGACGTCATTATACGACGGCACGTTAAGTGACGTCACAGTGAAAGACCGAGGAACGCCGGCTGAGTCAAACGTTCGTGTTCCTCTAAGGCTTATTGTTGCTCGCGGTGTTAAAGTTAGCTGTCTGGTAGCGTCACGAAGGTGTCCCAGAAGTGATCACTTCATTATACGATGGCATGTTTAGTGACGTCACAGCGTTGTCATCGCGTGATGATGGTTTTTGCATCACTCATGCTGACGCCCGTGGTAAGGCAGAGCGTTTTGTGAGGCATGTATGGCTCTCGCTTTATACTTTTGCAGCGGCAAGCTGTAGCTTAATTTTGTTCGAGTACAAGTAAGCTCCTTCAACGTAAGATGTCACAATTATCACCATGGTGTGCTGTTAACTAACTTTGTAATTGGTTATTGTTGTTTTAGCACTTCCTCTTGATTATTTTCATATTCTTTTTCAATGTGAAGTATTATCATCAGGCTATGTATTGGTATCGTAACCCTGTTACAATAATGTAGTTGTTGTTAATAAAGTTTACTCATTATTGTGCACAGATTTGTGACAAGCCAAATTTTCTATTCTACTTCGGTTGTGTTTTTTAATTACCCCATTCATGTAATCATAGCAGACGTCATGTACGATTCTCTGCAACTTTGGGACCTCATGCATTATTATGTTAACCAAGTAATTAATCTGTTTAATAAACTTGACTTTATAGGCATGCACACAAGAGGGCAAGCCCCCCCTTTTTTTTCTAAAGTGGGGCTAGGCGTGCGCAAGAGATGGGCAGGAGGAGGGTCACCACACCTCCTTTAATCAATTTTTTTTAAATTAAATGTAGGTAAGGAGAAGTTGGGGCCAATAGGTGGCGCCGGCTACTCCTCTTCTCTTGCACAAAAGTCAATATCGCAGATTTTGTAACACAAGGCTATACATATGTACATAGCACAACACTTACGCAATGAGTTCACGTTTTTTCAACACTGAGTGTCCACACCACACATAAATGTGTCCACACTGGATAGAAATTTGTGCGCACCACACTGAGTTTGTAGAAAAAAAAAACAAGTAATCACGTCAATTTAAGTGTTCACAAAAAAACGTGAAATTTCAATGAAATGTCTTAGGTGATTTTGTCGGTTAAATACTAAACTGTTTTTCAGAAAGGTTTTCCCAAAAACATCCTAGTCAAACACGAAAGTGCCACAATTTTGCCCTGTGCGTTTATTCAATGAGACCTTCTGCATATTTTTTTTTGTCCAATGCGCATATTCATGGCTACGTATGCTTTTTGACAATGACGACCGAGGACCCTTGTAGGCGGATTCAAGGATCATTTTACTTCCTATATTTTCCCCCAAAAAGCAGGACCTATGGCAGAGCCTTGTGAGGTCATAAGCCTCATGGAACGGGAAATTTGACCGTCGACAGGCAACAGTCCCGCGGCGTCAAGGACGAGTGGTTAAGAAATCTTTATCACGTGCTGCCGTCTTCGTGCGACGTCATGACGTCCCATAATGCAAAAAATTGGGATGTGTTCATGAAGTCACAAATTCTGGCTTGCCGTCATAGGATGTGCCAGCCCTCATTGGGCGGCGAGCAAAACTGAAGAGCACGTGACCTCAAGAGAAAAAAAAAATGAAGACAATTGGCAGTAGCACGTGAAGCCAAAAATTTTGCTTACTGCTTCCTTAAATATATCTAACGAGAAGAACGAGAAGATGTCTTTATTCTTCTAGTAACTTTTGGTGAACTGAAATGAACCTTGCCCATTTTTAGGAGGGGGGGGGGAGCTTTGCGGTAAGACTCGGACTTGCCAGATGGAAAACCCCGCACACACCTATGCTTGGTTTGCCCAACTATTCATAGCCCTCTATCATATACCATGTCGATTCAAAGTCATTACGTAAATCATTTCAAATTCAGATGACTTGCTTTTCTTGAATTACACCGAGAGCGGTAAAGGAGCGAAAGGTATAGCAATATACCTGGTGAAATGTTTCTGTACTGATTTTACAAAGATAGAAAACGGCGAATACATTGTTCAGAGCTTGCAATTTTCGTTTGAACGTAGAAGGGAAAAGACAAAAATGCATTTCACAAAATCTAGTAACCAAACAAAAAAGGTTATTTCATATAGAAATAAAAGAACAAAGAAAAACAAAACTTTATAACGAATCTCCACTCTAGTAAATTACATTAGGTACAACATTTTATAAAAAAAATTAGACACGTGTACATCTAAACAGGAGAAGGACAGGCCGTTGTACAAGAACAGTGTATATATATATATATATATATATATATATATATATATATATATATATATATATATATATATATATATATATATATATAGAACGCAACGTATTTTCTGTCAGCGTGATTGGAGCCACGATTACTAGATGTTGCGGCGATATGCGCAGAGCCAGCATCGAATGTTTAGGAACCACGAAAAACAAGACAAGGCAGGATATTCCCGCTGCTTCAGCGGGCAACCTTCAATTTATATTTCCGGCGTGTGCTGAAACGCGCCAACAAGTACTGCGCACTTCGAGCGAATAGGGTGGCATAATGCTTGGTTATTTTTTAAAGACGACAATCTTTCTTAGGAACCTTCGACGCAAAAACTTTAGTCTGTCTGTCTGTTTGTCTGTCTGTGCATTTATGTGTTTGTACACCGTTACGGCGAACCGGGTACTCTAAACAGCACCAGCCGATATCACAAACGGCCGACCCCATCCGCAGCACCCACCAATTTTGCTCTAGAATCAGCGTTCATACGTGTGCGATTGTCAATCAAAAAGCAATTATTGCGCATACCCGTGGCACCATAACAACACGTATATATTCTGCATGTTTGTGTTTTACTAGAAAAGGAACATAAGTAATTCTAAGGACCGTAGCGCTTATCACGCTGCGCTGACCATGCAACGCTTGCACGTAAAGGCGAGAGTTTCCAACGCTTTGCTAAGACGAGACGGTGCTGGCTCCTACCCATTGCCTTGCGTTCTACACCTTATCTCCCCTGAGACGGCCGTCTGAGAGCCACGCGTTTTGTTTTTAAAGATAACTGCCAGAAAGCGCTCATGTCTCACGTGTGCCATGACTTGGTGCGCTCGCTCGCCTGCGCGCTGCACGCTCGAGGCACTCTAACGCAGCGCCTCCAGAATATTATTCACCAATTTTCTTGCGCAGAACATCAAAAGGATGTTTTGTTCACTCTCTCCGCACGCAAGACTATCGTCTTTCGACGACATTTGCTGATGACATGCAGATACGGGGCCATTTTTTTTTCTCTAATATACTCGCTGTTAAAGATTTGACGCCTTCTGCACACATTCATAACACAGAAACAGGCGCACTCCTTCGTTTCTATTCATGCCAAGATGACGTCACTCAATCAAAAAAAAAAAAAAACTCGAACAACATGTTGCCAATGCGTAGGACCCTTACGACGTTACGTGCTGTTATTTCTCGCTAGCGTTTATCTTCAGCCGAGGAGCAGAATTTAGCATTCATTTATACTTCACTTAAGCCCGCGAACGTGGTATGCAAATTCTTCCACCCCACGCCATTTCTTCGGCTTCACTGCACCTTCGTGTGTGTGGTATTTGTATTTGCTTACAGGTCATAATGGAGCGTGGGCATAAGAGAATTCTGTTCAACACAAGAGAGGGCTCACGAAATGAATTCGTGGCTAATGAGCCGCGAATTACATATGTTGCCCGGACCCGCCGCCTGAGCGTTGACCATCATCTAAAATTAAGGTCCGAAACTAGGTCACCGATAAAAAGTTTCAGTGATTAAGGTCCTGGAGGAAGATTTGTAATGACCTTTCAAGTTTACTTTTCTTCAATTATAACCCTAGTTTCTTATGAGACACTCCAGGCTTGCATATTCATATTGAAGGTCACCGTGAACAAGCCACATAAAAAAAAAACGTATCCACGCTTCCTAAGTTTTTGTTATTTTCGTGTGATTGTGTTTCTCTTTTTTTCTCTGTAAGGTTGAGCAGATAAGTTTCTTAACACGATCTTGCAGAGTGAAGTGTCAAAATGGCGTTGAAAAGCTTCGGTCATGCTGCTTGTGTTGGCGTTTTTACTTTACTAATATACTTCTTTTTTGCCACATTCTTAAGAAGCACCGTCTCTATAGCTTAGGCCAGCACTTCCAGAGGCCTAAAACTGAATTGTGGATGTGAAAAGTTTCTATGAAATTATTCGGAAAAAAAGGGGGGCGGAGGGTTTACTTAAAGCACAAGCAAATGCCTCTCATGCGTTTTCGTGTGCTAATAATATTGCGGCATGAAACAAAATATAACGTTTTTTGGTTTCTTTTATTTTTTCAGAAAACTTGTGACTTTTTATATATTTTATGTTCCCATTATGGGACATGCCTGGAAATGAAATGTCCCAAAACACCGTTTCTTTTGGAGTGCAATAAATACGCGAAAGAAAGAGAAAAATTAAAGAACAAATTAGCAAGTTTGGACAGACGGCCCCTCACAATAAAGAAACTACTTGGACCATGGCCTGAGATGCATCTTCAGAAAAAGGCAATAATCTTCCTGACAGACTTTTTAGTGGAGACCGGACTGGACAAGCGCCTATGACTGACAGCCAGAAATGAGTATTATGTAAAGTGTGGTCATGTATATACTGGCATTAGAGTAGTAAGGTGTGCGTAAAAGTAGTTTATGACTGTGTGAACTGCGTGAAGAAAACTGTGTATTGACATGTTATTTGAACTGGTTTCAGTGTGCTATTATGTGTTTTTTTTTTCTTTTCCGTATTGTTAATTTTTGAGTACCGTTCTGTATTATTTTATTTTTCGCTGCAGAACTCTGTGATATGGAGTAGCCGAGGCAATAGGCTCCTCAACCTCTCCACAGCAAAACAGTTAAAACAACAACTACAACAACAACCGTTTCTACGGCTTTACTTTATTCAATCATTCGCATGCGTTTCGTGTTGCTCTTTTTTTTAATATTCATTTTGCTATGCTTTCTCGGACAGAAATATATATGCAGCGAATGGCAATTTTCGTACCACTAACTCCTAGATCGAAGCTTTACCGCTTCACTTCACAGCGCCTACGTGAAGCAAACGCAGAAAAGCCCGCCACAAGCGAATGTCAGTGAGTGGTGCACTGTGGTCTGTCTGGTACGCTATACGTGAAACTGATAGGTCACCTCCAAGCGGCAGCTTTTAGCCTAAAATTACCATTTGTTAAGCGTCACTTCTGGTCAGCTGCCTGCCCTGAGCTGTCGTTACGGAAAGCCTTACACTTTGGTTTTCGGTAGTTTTCTTAAACTCTATAAAATGGGAACGTTTTCCTGAAAATGGGAGTAGATAGCGTTGTCACAGCTGCCTATCTAGGAAGTTCATACACAAACAAAACGAAAACTAAGAATCTTTTATAACAAGGGGGTAATCTGAGATGATAAGCAATGATGAGCCTGAAGTTCGCTTGTCTTAACGATCACCAATTTGATAGGTTTTAACTGTACCAATTCTTACTCGATTGGTAAAAATGACACCGCATCCCCGCTGAGTCATTCACTAATAAGTCCCATCAGCGGTATTTGCGTTTATATGTGGCTGTGTATTGTTCCTGTTCTTTTTTATGCTCTCTAAAGCTTCATTGTAGCCACTCAGGGTGGTTGCCTACTCTGAATGAAGTAGTTTGTGACTGGAAGCTTTACTTAACAGCCACCAGCCTACTTGTCTTCAGAATTATATGATACAAAGAGAGGATGAGATTAATATGTTGTTTATCGTATACCTTCGTTTAACCTATTGTCTCTTGGAAGACTTGCATTGCACAAAGGGTGTGAAGAAATACAAACATCTAAGAGTGATCGCAAAAAGTGAGAGAAAACAACATGTGAACAAAGGTAACACCTATGCCGGTAAAACTAAGAACCTTTAAAAATGCATTGGTGAGTTGGTACAACTTAACACAATCGAAGCTTCTGTACTTTTTATTTTGTTTTCCTTTTTTTCTCATGTTTTATTACATATTTGTTGGTGTTGCAGAATCCATCCCCTTCGCGTAGGGGAAATTTCTTTCATTTGTCATAATTATGTAACCGTTAAAGGAGAGTATTTATAGCGTTGCCATCACAATGCGTTTGTTTTTTATTTTAATTTTTGTGGTGCGTTGTGAGCCACTCGTTTGATGCCACTAAAGCTGTTTGTTTAGTTATGCTAGTTACATCTAAATAGTTATAGTAAAGTGTGACCCAAACAAGAGAATAAAACGTTATGACGTCATTCAATATCATCTCGTACAGCATTGCTTCTTGACGGTGCGACACGACTGGCTGGCGTAATTTTCATCTCATGTCGCAGCCCCTTTCTTTATGGTAGTTTCTCGACCTTAATGTACATTTTATTATTGTCTACCTTAACTTTCACTTAAAGTTTGAGAGAATAATTGTTATAGCATTACAGCTCAGTTGACCTTTTTTCGTCTGAAGGTAACTGAAAAGTATTTTTGATATTTCAAAAAGCGAAACTGGCTTTACCGAGCAGTATGTTTGCTATTCACACAACTAAGCTTCAGTCTTCTAATGTTCTACAAACATTGTTGCAAAGCGAAATGATTATTTATACTTCCAATGATGTTGTCTTTGTCTTATTTAATCCAGGCAGCTAAAACACGCAGTTTGCTGGTGTTCACATTGCGCGCTTGTTCTCATTTATAAAACTAACCTTCACAAAAAGCGACAATCTGATAATCTCGAAGGGCACGGAAAGCTTAAATACGTTAGTATCGGTACGCTACTTTGTCGTATTTACTTTATCTGGTGTTTTCCCAACAAGCCATCTCTCTCCCAAGACTCGTCAGCGAAAGTTTAAAACGTTCCTTGAGAGTCTTCACTGTGTAGCTCGAAAAAAAAAATAGAAAGTTTACATCGGAGTGGACAAAATATAGGCTCTAAAAGCTGCCTCTCACGTTCTCTGTCTTCACGATGGCTTAGTATTTCCTCCATTGCTTGTGTATTTCGTGGTAACGAAAATTCACTCCGATGTATCTGACTTCCTTTAAAAGAAGCCCAGGGGGCTTTTTCGCTTTCCTTTGTTTCATCGGTTAAGGACTCTCGGGGCCTCGAAAATTGAAGTAATGGCGTTAGGTTTCTTTGTGGTCCCTAATTGTATTACGCACACATCACTACGTAACCGAAAAAAAAGTGATGTGTTGTTCACGGGACTGTCGCAGAGTGACAGGCTTCGGCAGTGTATAAAATGGAAGGCGAGCCGCCGAACAAGTAGAATTATTTGTTTTCAATTCACAAATGGGAGAAAAAGCAAAAGAATACAAACGTCTACCAGAGCACTTTCTCTTACTTGAATAGAATACAGACCCCTAATCACCTACATGCCGTACAAATGGCACGAAAGACAAACGGCTGTTTTGGCACTCAGAATTACAATAACGGTTTCAACACTATTCAAAATTTTGCTGGTCATACCACGTCGAAGGATTGGTGCGTGTGCAATGTGAAGATAGAATGTTGATTAGTCGCATAAGAAACACAAAACACTGAAATTAGATTCAGCAGAGGTGAAATGTATTGAAGTAAAAGCACCGTTATTCGAGTCTAAACATATTTTCCAAGTTGTATGCATGAATGAAGCTGTATGAAATAAAGAAACATATGACTATGAATACGCATGATAGCATTTGTAGACGTCATAACACTCGTATTACAATAAAATTGGTCGCCATCTTCGTAAGGTAAACGCAAGAACTTAAGTAACAGTAATAACTAACTCACAATTGAGCTCAAATGTGGGTCACCAAAAGTTGTAACTTCAAACGACCCGCTTTGCAATTAACATTAGCTGCGGCCTTCTGACGGCTAAGTATGGACGTCGTATTGATTCACGGACGTGGCAGCAGCATACTTATGAAGGTGGAAAAAAGATTCAGAATTGTGCCTCTGCTTACATTGTGGCTTGGGTGAAATACCAAAAACGAATTATCACGTGGGTTTTGAATAATATAGAGCGTCGTTCATTAGTGCGGGGATATTTTTTCTTTCATTCATAAAATAGGAGAGGTTGGTGCCATTATGGTGGCACCAACTACTCCTTCTCACTCAGCATTCAAAGTATGTCGTAAAAACATAATCAGGGCACAAAATGCAACCTAGTAGGGCATATGATGTGAAAGTACACTACAGCCGAACATCACATAATAGCTCATATACGCCTAATAGGTTCATATGTACCCGAGTTCCACACACAATGTCAGTTCACATCCTATGACAGTTCAGATATGTCTAATAGCTTCATGTGTACACGAGTTCCGCTCATGTAAAGGAATATCAACACGAAAATGTTTGCTTGTCATTTCTAAGCGTCAGGGGAAAGGCCAAGCCCTCCAGAGCTTAAACACAAAAAAAATTAACTACTGAGAATGTGTGCATCCTGAAAAACTAATCATAGTACAAAACTTAGTTCCTGTTCCCACTGCATTCTGACGTCACAACATACCATGAACTTCTTAACACGCCCAAGATCTCAGGGTGTTTCCACTCCGTTTGTAACGCACATATGAATCCGACTACTGTGTGAAGTAACCACAACTAACCTGACGTCAAGCTAGTGACGTCAAGTAACCTGACGTCAAGCTAGTGTGCAAGTCGGTAAAAGGCGGCATGGAAAAGTGGACCTTACAATGAAATTAAACTATGTTATCAGCACTTCCGGTGCTTCACCCTAGCTGAGTGCCGCCGTCTTTGTATACAGACCCTTTCTATGGCAGATGAAACTCGCCTTCGAAAAATGTCAGCGACGCTCCAAAAGTGCAAACGCGAACACAATACTGAAGTCAAACACACACAAAAAAACGGCGTTTGTGTTATCCTGGCTTACCTCTTGGTCGCGGTATCGAATCCCGGCTGCGGCGGCTGCATTTCTGATAGAGGCGGATATGTTGTAGGGCCATGTGCTAAGATTTTGGTGCACGTTAAAGAACCCCAGGTGGTCTAAATTTCCGGAGCCCTCCACTACGGCGTCTCTCATAATCATATAGTGGTTTGGGGACGTTAAACCCCACATATCAATCAATCAATGACTCACCTCTTGTGTTCGTATTTGCATGTTCAGTCATGACTTTATCGCGTGGCATCCCGTGCCGCTATTCTCGAGGACGCGGGTTGGATGACCGGCCACGATGACCTAATTTCGATGGGCGAAGTGCAAATTGGAAGCAAACCTTGCGTAATTATATCTAGCTGGTCGTTACTAAACCCCAGGTGGTCGAAATTTCCGCACCACCCCATTATGGTAATTCTCATAATCCTATCGTGGTTTTGGTACGTAAAGTCACGATTATATTATATTGCTGCTTTTTAAGCGTAATCTGGTCAATATCCTCATGGTGTCGGTTCTGCATCTGGTGCTGTTTTAGAATGCTTTGCGTACAACATTCTACTGATGAGGTACAATGTACCTGATCAGCCAATGAGCGATAACACTTAAAGCACGTAAACACTTGCATAATTTTGATTCTCCGTAAAAAAAAAACAACAACATGGAGGTTTTCTCTACCTTCTTTTCAAGTTTCCACGTGGTTGCACTGCAGTTGACTCATGTGTACAAGCAGCGTGATTAAATTTAAAAGACCGTTACTCAAAAACCATTTCATCATTTCGTTGTTATTTTTGGTAGTCATGTGCTTGTTCCTCGTATTTGCTTCCGCATTTCTGATTAGGCCTAATGTTAAAAAAAAACGCTCAAAGCTCGCTACACTGTTTCGATTACTCTAACTGGGGTCACTTATTCGATTTTTCAGAGAGCACTTTATCGTGTTCCACTCATACAATTTTGAAAGTAGGTGTTTTACAAGTTGATGTGTGTTTTTTTTTTGCTAACCTTTTGTAGAGCCCAGACAAACCTAATTTAGTCAAATGGCGTTTGAAAAGGCACGTAACGCGTATTCTAACGGTTCCGAATTTCTCGCCTTAATTAGCTTTCGGAGCTTTGAAAGCGAATAGAACATTTCCGTGGAAAAAGTGGAATTAAGGTTAATTAACAATGAGAGAACAGTAAGACAGCAGTTTTGTTTCCTGTTTCGTATACGGTAAGTACCTCCGACATTTATTAAGTAATACTTCAGGGTAACTTGAGACCCGCTTCTTTAGCCACTGCACGTTTCTTTAGTTTTAGTCTTCTGTGCTCAAAAAGAGCGTTTTTTATACTTTTTTTTTACTAAGCAGCTCATTGATGTGCAAGGCATATCAATATATAATCACCTCTACTCTATACATTTCCGAATATTCAGCCTAAATTGGCGTAATAACGAATGAACCGACACAAACCTGATTACTACGAAACAAATGTCTACGTGTAAGATAATAAATGTGGCGTAAACGCAAGAAAAGACGACAATGTCACTTAGAGGGTAAACGCAAATGTACGATGCTGTTTTTGTTCTGTCTAATAAGTGCCATTCTACAAGGAGGATTCAATCATCAACGTATGTACAGTGGGGGTGGGGGGATTTTTATTAGTAATATGCGTTGTACGGCGGGTTGTTACACGCACAAACGAATTAACGTTTTGAATTTGTGACACAAGCAAAAACAACTTTATACTTATATGTAAACGCTTACTGATGTGTGATCCTCAGTTTTAACACTAGGGATGCATTAGCCTATATGCGTTGGTGTAATGCACTCTAGTAGTGGGGGAGATCTGTATCGTAGCCATATGCCTGTGCGGGGTTCCGATTCAGGGAGTGAAGGGGTGGGGGAGGTGAACGAAGGTCGATCGTTGACTCTCCTCCTGTTACGTCGATATGTGTGACTGATCTTTCGCCCCTCACCCTGTTATGACAATGTATGGGGCTGGCTTTGCGCCCCCCCCCCCTCTTCCCTCCTTGCTCCCACATCCCCCTCCCCCCATGCGCACGCAAACTATCTTAGCAATACTCGTTGTTGGGCGGATCGATACACACAGAAAAGTTTCAGTATGCGAAACGGGCGAAAAAGCTTGACACTTTTGTTTCGTATCTTACGGGTGCATGGTCGTCTTCGTATGCACTAACTGCTTCACTTGCTTAAAAAGGCTGAATTATACAACAACAACAACAACAACAACATCAAGATCAACATCAACATCAGCATCAACAACAACACAACAACAACAACAACAACAACACGACGACGACGACGACGACGACGACGACGACGACGACGACAATCCGAGGTTACTTTTGACCCTCTGGTGCTATTGCCATGCACTGACATCGCCACGTACAGACGCCTCTACCATTTCACCTCCATCGGAATGTGACCGCCACAGCAAAGATCAAGCCCTTGGCTCAGACAGAGCAGAGATCTAATTCAAATAGTAGCGCCTGTGGTGTCCGTCTGTATTCGCGATCTTAAGGTATTCAGGAAAATATATTCAAATGTACACCAACTGAATAAACATAGCATGTGAATGCCTGTTGCGTGTATCGCTTTCCACTTGATATATAAACTTAGCCTACAACGCCCATATCTGTTCAGTTCTTACTTTCTATGCATTGGTTGTGGTTTATATCGCCTCAGTTACACAGTTTCTGTAAGTTCTGTTGATTGTATAGGGACAAATAGCCTGGCGTGCTTCTTCTAACAGCTTAGTTTTCTCTGTATATTTCCTTCTGTGAGCTTGCAATGGCCACATTCCTCTTTTAGATGCGCCACAATTAACGGTACCCCCAAAGTTGTTACAAAGAGAACGCTCTCATTTCACTAATAGTCCCCAGCAGATTACGAAACGGGAGCAAAGCACCCGCACAGTCTACGGACATTTAAGGGCGCTCTGTTCCAAGTTCTCACTGGTGGCCTTCAGGTCTAAGTCAATGGTCGGAGAGAAAACTAATTTTACGCCATCAGTATCTCTCCTCTTCCTCCCCAGCACATCGGCTAATCAAGCTCGATTTGCATCTCAGAGAAAATTATTTGCGCCCGCCCTGTGTTCGCTTGCAGAGTGGAACACCGGCTTTGTAATGGTAATGTGCGCTTAATTAATGAACAGCACGACCGAATTATTCGGCTCAGCGAACACGACTTGTCGTGATTAATGGCCAATCCAAGCCATGTTCTTGCCCACGCGCCTTCCACAGGAGGCTCACCAAACGAATTCGACGTCGCCAAGCAAGCATGTCCTCTGCCACTTATTCGGATCGCCGTTGATACTTGAGAATGTATGAACGTCCATTAATTCTCCCGCTAATATTCCTGCCGCTAAAACAAAATAAATCAAAGAAAAGGGATCCACAGTACCGACAGGTTGAGGGCGTGTGGGCTAATATGTTTCGGAATTTATAACACCCGCATCAATGTCTATGGCTTTGGTAAGTTCTGTTGTTCATTTTAGCATTAACCGGTGTGAAATTCCACCCTGTATTTGATTTGAAAGGTTAATAACTAACTTTTGGCGTAGTTAGTAAGCCAGGATATTGCTGAAGCAGCACACAAATGATACACTCGCATACACATAATTGAGACGAACAGAAGTGGTGTATCCAGGCAACGGGAACACCTCAATGAAGAGTGTTTTCTTTCGAATTGAAAAGTCTCAGGTGCTGACCTTGCACTTAGTCACTGCTATCAGGGTAATGATCTGGCGTGAGTCTTGAAAATAAATTATAGTTATATAGCCTATATAGTTATATAGTTATATGACGGCTCACCTACCTGGTGAGCCGTCATAGCTAAATGTTCAGCATTCAAAGCAACCGTCATATGCATGGTGAAGAACAAGTCGCTATGGCATCATATGCTAAACGAGTCGGTCAGTCAGGTCAATCAATCAATCAATCAATCAATCAATTGTTAACAAATTAATAATTAGATAATATAAAAGTAAATAAAAATAAATAAATAGTCAAATCAATTGGTCAGTGTTTACTTCCCCCCCAAAAAAAACTGTGTGACCCTTAGCGCTGAAAGTCATTATCGATCACGATTGCAACCAGCTTTTTCTCAAGGTGGCTGCCTTTATAGAAATAAAGGCGCATATCAAAACTTGGTGACGCTATATCTCGCCACCTTACATGTGCTGTAGCAGCGAAATACATTGTAATTACTGGGTTATTACGTCTCTGAACCTATATGTGATCCCGGGGGAGTGGAAGGTGCCGGAAAAATTGACCACGTGGCGGGGATTTAAAGTACACCTAAATGTAAGCACACGGGCATTCAGCTTTCCGCTTTTATCGAGTTCATCGAGTTGAGGCTGCCGCCACTTGGATTCAAACCCGTTACCTACTCGTAAGCAGTAAAGCACTATACGCGCTGGTCCACTGTGGTTGGTTATAAAAAGAAGTATAAAACTAAACCATAAATCTCATTCGTGCGGAAGACCACCACGCATACCCATCTCCGCCTGTCACGTTTTCTCGGCACGACATTTTTCATCCAAAGCACTTTTGCTGCAGTGCTAATATACGGGGCCTACCAGTATTCGTGTTTGCTCTTTTTTTCATTTTTTCCTTCTTCACTGCAACGCTTCTTGCCCTTAGCTGTCGCGGCCAAGTTATGATCTCCCGGCCAAGGCTACGCGTGGCAGTTCATTTATTTTATCGCGCGCCTTCTGCAGCCAAGACATCAGCCCAACCTGACGGAGTGAAATTCGGGCACACTCCTCATAACGAACCCAAAACATTACCTGCCTAGCTGATGTTTTAAAAGCTTCAACGTCTCAAATTTATTTATTTGGTTCACCGTTTTATACCGTTGCTGAGGGATACCTAAGCGATATATTTCAGGCATGCCGCGTATAGCATCACAGCTGTCAAGAAGGTCTGCAAGAAGGCGCCTTCCCTTGGCTAGTAACCCACATAGAAACACACTCACATATGTCTTCATAAGTGTATTTCTTTGTGGACGTGATGTGTACGTGTATATGTAAGTGTCAGAAATTCAAGGGGTTCGAAACCCTGACACTCCTAACACTCCTATTCACCAACTGGCTTTGACTGTGCTCGCCGGCCTTATAGTGAACAAAAGCTGATAGCTTCACTATTAAAGATTGACCTAATGTCGTTGTATACACTATAACAACACTTAAATAAGAAAACCAAAAATATATTATAGGTAGGTTACTCTAAGAAAGTCACTTAAAGTGCACCTAAACCACTCCGAATTCACACACGAGAGAGTTGTTTGTTTCTCACCTTCCCTGTCCTACTTAAAGGCGATATCACCTCCTCACCACATATTCATTTACAAAGCATGTGTACGGTATGTGCACTAAGCCTTGAGCTTATAGGTATTTCGCGTTTGTCGGCTAGACGTTGTCATCTCCGCTTGCGCAGTCGGAAACGCACAAGACGAACTAAAATCAGTTCGTCGTGCGCGACAGCGATACGTGACAAAGGAGAACAGGTAAGTGTCTGCACGGAAAAAGCAGGGTAGGAGGCAATTGACCACTGATAGTCATCGTAAATGGACCAGTCGACACTTTTTACCTTAATTACGTCATGTGAATCACCTTTCTGGCGTCACTAAATGCACCAAAGGACGAGAAACACAACGAAAGTATAATGCGCTCATTTTGTTTCATTCTGTTTTTTATATTTGTAAAGCCTGTTTAAGGGCTCATTAACTTGAAACACATTCGATGAAATGCATTTATGTGCTGTGTTGCGGTGTAGTCGTTACTGTTGGTAGCAGTCAAGGTAAAATTCACGTACCTGTTTCGCTGTGAAATTCTCCTTGACTTGGCTCACTTTACAAAATGCGATATTCGCAAAATTAAAGATATGAAGATCGTAGCTTCGCCCTTTTGTTCATGCGTTACACAACCATCCATCATTTTTTTGTAAGTGCCCCACTGCAGTACACGTCTTAAGTATTCTGATCGATAATAACACAGGTGAGGTGTTTCTGAGCTCACATCACCAGGAAAAGTGCATACGTAATTGATTGCTTACGCTGGCTCATTGTCGAATAAAAGTGAAATAGTACAATAATGAGCATATAATAATCAATTTTAGTCTTCCAGCGTCAACTTTGACAAACGACTATGGTAAAGTGCTCTGAAAATCTACAAATAAATACCACGACTTCATCCGATCAGGTCGTTTGCTGGATAGGTACAGGAGTTTCTTGAGTAAGGTTACTTCGCAAACACATTTCGATGATGTGAAGTAATTATAGGTCGTACAAATTCGACAGAATGCTCTCACTAACAACAAATGTCGATGGCTAGTTGGTCAGCTGCAATTCTGCATGCATAGACATACCCAAGATTATACACTTTCAATACACGTGCCCAGCATCAAACGCAAAGGTCAAAGCACTTCGCTGGTGTGCGTGCCACGATATGTTTGTGCTGCTTGACAGTTATCGCAGAAAATTCGGGGTAATCGATAAATGTTTGAATGACAAATGGCACTTTCTTGTCCTTACGCGCGACCTACCATCTGCGCGTGTGTTGTGATGCTCGGAATACATAGGCATATGGCTTCTATTATTATGACTGAGGCAGTGCTTTGCTTGAGAAGCTTTATTTTATAGCAAAGTAACAGAGAAGTGAATATACTTCCATCCGGCCACGTTGTCTTCAGGTCATTAGATATTTGTTTTCGTAGCACTTACAGAGATTTAGAGGAGAACAATGATTCTTTCATACAGAATACTATAAAGCTCCGTGGAACCACTCGCCCAATGTCTGTTGTGCTTTTCAAACGGCTCTGAGGGCGATTTATATATCTCGTACGTACAAACAGCCGTTCGCAATCTGTGCCAGGCATCCGGCGCGGAAAAGACGGCCGACGAAATGCGGAACTATACTGCCGGACAAGCTTACTTTCCAATATATAAACGTAGGGCTCACCCCAGTGCGGTGAGTGATGGCGCGGCGGTCAGTCGGCAGAAATAGACACGCTCGAAACGCGGTCGATGACCCCCGGTCAGAGAGACAATGATAACCGATGCGAAGAACTTAATCGCCGCATTTCCGGCCGCCTGAGTGGAAAGCCCATCATCTCCTTCTATCGGTCCCCCCCCCCCCCCCAAAAAAAAACGGCACCGAAAACAACTACAACCAGGCTCTCCGATAACGGCCACGAGTCGGACGAGAAGCGAAACGGAAGTCAATGCAGAAGCCCGTACGTTTTCGTCCACGGCAATAGTTCGTTTCACCTCGGGGCTATATGGAAGACTCGCAATGAAGCAACAGCACCAAGTGAGCACCAGACTCGAGCAGAAAACTTGTCGCCAATAACAGCCAAGACAAGGCAGCCGAATCTAAAGCGCAAACCGAGTCCCGTCTCGTTCGGCATACTTTGCAGTCACCTCGAAGTTATCGCAGCAAAGAACGAAGTAGTGGAAAGTGCATTAAATGTAAAGAAACGACCCGACAAAGGAAAGACCAGCACAGTTTGTATAGAGAGAGGTTCTGCGGCAGGCCAGGTTATTGCTTCGCCTAGAAGACTAGCCGAAGGATTTTCGGAGGACTTAAGCGCGGGCTTATCTTTCACGCTTGCCGAGCTTACGTGCCTGACGAAGCAAGTACGCGTCGCCTTTGTTTTCGTTGAACGAGTGTTTTCACGGCTGGTGGCACCTGTTTTCTTTCGTAAAGACCAAAGAAGCACGTCGCGGACGGCTGCTACTTTCTCTGTGCGTACCGAGGCTTGAGCAGTATACGCAACCCTAAGGGATAATGGCAGCTCGATGGAGAACAAAGATGGGGTTGTTGTATAGATTCTCACGCTTCCCTGGCGCTAAGTCATTACGCTCCTACATAAAGCGCATCTTTCAATCGCGTACAGCTTTCTTCAGCATTTAAGACGTGTAAACGAGTGCTTTTGCTGTAGAAAGCCCTTAGCCTCGTGTTCCCGTTTACACAAGCATGCATACGCTTTTACGTTACTGCATAATTTTATTCAAACTCTTTTCATAAGGTTCTCGCGGAGGCGCAGTGCCAGGCTAACCTGTGTTCGTGTCAAGTATGAGTTGGGTTATCTGTAGGGCTTGGCGAATCAGTCTTTCAAGTAGTCTGAAAGGCGTCGCTCGATAGACCTTACGGAACCTTTAGAAGAATCGCACCTAACAAAGCGCACATATCGATGACCGTTAGCTAACTCCATTCTCTGCAATGAGGGCTGAGCTTTCGAAGCTCACTAAATGTATGTCAGTTCAGTTGTATTTTACTGATAGCGTTCTTTCAACGCGTTCTGTAAGCAACGTTGGGCTTCTGACATACTGAAACAAGGAGGAAGATAGGAGGAAATGAAGGACAGACAGGTTAGCCAGTAACACTCCGGCTGGCTACTCTGTGCTGGGGAAGTGGGTAAGGGGCATTAAAGATGACACAAAAGAGACGTTAAAAAAAGGATCAGTAAGCAAGCTGAAACACGCTTACAATACGTGGAGCCTCGAGAACACAGAACAGTGTCCTGTCTGATATATTTGCCTGTGCCTGTAGTGTGTTTAGAAGAAATTGGTTAACGATTTAGAGTACTTGGTACTCTACTATGAGAGAGCATAAAGCCATCCCGTAGTTCTGTCTTTTTTTGGCTTTTATTTTTAGATTTCACAACGGAGATATCTGTTTCGAGTGCAAACTCATAGGCGCAGCAACATCGGAACCCCGATGTTGCTGCGCCTTTCGCCTGGGTTCTATGCGACCCAAAGCACGACTGCAGTTTTTAGTTTCGTCTTTCAATATCTATTTTGCAATTTAATACTTCAATATTTTAATGCGTTATTATTTAAACACCAGCTTAACTAAATGTAGCACAGTTTCGCTTGTCAAGCGTCATCGTATTAAAATCACGCAGATATCTTCCAAAATGGATCGATACCGCAGGCGATATACTCTCTGGTGGCACGTTTCTGTGAGCAAGACACATAATTGTGAGAGTATTCACTGAACAACAATTACTTTTTTGTGAAACTACCCGAAAACCATGAACTAATTATTACACGGCGCATGTGAAAACTATGAGTTTTCACGAAACTTTGATCGCGACTTCTAATATGCAGCAACGAAACATCGTTTCGCTCTGCCGCAGGCTACATTGCAATTACGAGTCGCGTGTACTACTACAAGGACTTTTTTTTTTACAAATTTAACAGCGTTGGTACCTGACGAGGTTGCTTCCGTATCTTACGCAGCACGTACTGTATACATTGTGAACTTGCATAAGCAAGATGTTCCTGATGCTCCTACAAAAACGGCGAAAATATCTGAGCTAGACAAAAGCAAAACATGCTCTTTGACGTACTTAGTTTCCCAAGTTTTCCGTTTTCTCTGTGTAGCGTCGGCAGGCATGGAACCCCAGTTACAATGCACTGGAAGAACTTGGTGTAAAAAGGGAAAATGGCCTCCTCTTGCATCGCGTGTTAGCGTGAGAGACGCTCAAAGCAGGGGCGCTGTCATCGAGCACTGTTGACTGCGGTAGGTTTGAGCGCACACAATTTTTGCGCTTCAGAGCTGCGTTATGTTTTATGTGAGCAATTATTTTCATGTAAACGGTTGTCATTACATCAGTGAGTGCAAAGCAACATCAGAGTCCCTGCTCCTCGAAGCTCCTCGAAGCTCCGGGTTGTAGCACTGCAGGATACCACAAGTCTAGCGCAGGGCGTAGCACAGCAGTAGATAGCACTAACAGCACGAACAAACTGTCGCAACTGCATACTTTGAACGGCAAATAAAACGAGAAAGAAATGTACACAGAGCCAATAAACCGATAACCACGGACTAAGTTGTATTTGAGCTGTATCCTACGCCGCACGTTTTTATCGGGCACTATACATAGCGCATAAATTGCGACGAAGCTTGCATTCCGCATGGAATGCCTTCGCTCACTCCGGATGCAGTTCCTACAAAAAAATTTGCCGGATCTTCCGCCATACCTGAGCAAGCAGCCCACTTCCAAGAGGCACGAACAAAAAAAAACGAAGAGTAGTTGCGGAGTCCTACGGCGAAATAAGGTTCGCTGGACTGCGCTTCCGATAAAGGAAGAATCTCTACGTCAGCATGCAGTGAACATCCGGTAGTTTTGGAAAAGCTTACGCAAAAGTTTTCCTTAGCGGTTGTCAACACTGCACATGTGTCGTACGCTACCCCCTTGCAGGCCCCAGTTAAGTGACAGAAATAGCGGGCGTACGGAACGAACGCTGTCTTTGCGTACGCTATTCTAAAGCTGCCTAATAACATGGAACCGTTGAACGGTTTTATACCCGATATTCAGGTCACGAGAAAACAAGGGACATGAGGTAACAAACTGCTTTGATGCCGCAACGACACGCAGACGGCGGTCTTTAGAAAGCTGTTAGTGATGTGCGGGTAAACTGGTAATCAGAGTTGTGCTGCTTGTATTTGGCTAAAGTTGGGACTCTAGGGACTCATTCTGCCGAAGCGTTCGTTGGCAACTATCTGGTCTATCATGGCATGATTGGCGCTTTCGGCTCGAAGCCCGCCTCTCATTTTTTGATGTCGCAGCTACTGTTTCCACTGGTGCTTTCAATCGCGCAAATATTATAATAATCGTCACGCAGTTGCACATATCTAATAAGATGAATAAATTGTGATCCTACATTTATGATCAAAAGGTACAAGATACTGCCGCGTGGCCGTGACAATGGACAAGGCGTTATAAAGGCCTCGGATACTGGTAGTTGTCTATTTGGGGAAAAGTTCGCTAGAAAATGAAAAGTGAAGTAGAAGCAATTCTAGCTGTGCGCTAATATATAGCCTCAATAATGACGTCAATTAACGAGTAATACTATCTACGTTAAGGCGCGGTGCCATTGATGCATGCGTCATCGAACACTCGAGTCTTACCACTGGTGACCACGTTAGTTCCAGAATAGGCTCAAGTGCTCGTGTTTGTGAGCTCAAGCCTATTGAAAGATTCTGAAGTAATCTGGAAGGCTCCCAGACAATCGGGCGCTGTATGCACAAGGCAGCGTTTATGCGAGTAACAGACCAGTTACATAAAAAATAACAAAATTTCGCGTGGCAATGTGACATCCGTGAGTATAGGCATGCGTTCATGTAAGTGCAGTAAAAATTTATGCGCAATACGCGAGATTTTCGAAGTAGACCTGCAAAAGACACGACCTTTTAAATGCAGTAGAATAGATCGTAATTTTTTATAACTCTGCATGGTGCAAGAATCGGTCGCTATAATGCACATTATACTCGGTCTTAAGTAAAAGCCCAGAGCCGTTAAACTGTGATAATATGGCAACACGTGAAATAATGAGACATTAGAAACGCAATTCGAGCAGAAAATCCGTCCATAATATCGGTTAAGACAAGCCAGCCAGTTTTACCTCTTCTTTCAGTTAGCTACGCTTTTTTCGAATGCGTTGCGTTGGCTGCACTGGTTGCGTGTCTTGTATAGTTTTTCCTTCGAGCAAACATGCTCATTTTCAGGTGGGGGTCACAGCCAGGCCTCGTGGACGAAGGTGACTGGTTGGAGTGCTGAATAGCCATCAAGCTGCGGACACGTACAACGTGTGCCCGTTA
This sequence comes from Rhipicephalus annulatus, assembly GCA_013436015.1. NCBI lineage: Eukaryota > Metazoa > Arthropoda > Arachnida > Ixodida > Ixodidae > Rhipicephalus > Rhipicephalus annulatus. The sequence continues at coordinate 113,282 of WOVY01011934.1, forward strand.
CGATGAGTGTCACTGCTTTCGTAGGTACTAATTACGCAGATTCAGCTGGGTGTTAGCAGCATCCATGCGGAAGTAGGCTGCCATTCGTCAAGCGCAAGTTGGCAAGGATTCCCCTATGAAGGCGCTACCATACACGCTATAGAAATTGCCAGACACGCCCCCCCCCCCTCTTTTTTTTCTTTTATGTAATTTGCGTTGCAGGTTTATTGCACCTGTTGATAATGTTTTACGCAAATCATGCCAGAATGTCTAAGAACGTTCCAGATTATTTCAGGATCCTGCTGGTAGGCTTGAGCACGTGAACAAAGGAGGTTTATTCTTGAACAAACGCGGCCACCAGAGATAAGGATCGAAAGTTCGCTTCCGCATGTATAAATGCTGACGCGCCTCACCGCAGATCAAATAATCGACGGCCGTCACCCTGTACGCCGCTATCAGTGCAGGTGTGTATTGCTGTAACCTGACTTTCCGTTTGCAGCCCTTAAGATCGGCCAAATGCAGTTTCATCTTGGACATAGAGATTTATGCTTTCGTGAACGTCACAACCACGTGACGTTTGCAGTTCGCACGTTTGCCGTTCTGCGTCGTCGTGGTAGGCTCACACCCTCTGCCACAGAGCCAGGGTGGCACGGCGCCTCCTTTATCAGTCTGCTCCGTTTTTTTTTTTTTTCGAATGCGTTGCGTTGGTTGCGTGCCTTGTAGTTTTTGTTAGATTGAACATGTGCATTTTTGGTTGCGGTCGCGTCAGGCTCCTTGCACGATGTGATGGTTGGCTGGCGGAATAGTCACGAAGCTGCAGACACTGACAACGAGCACCGGTTAACGGTGAGTGCTTTTGAAGGTGCTAATTACGCAGCTTCAGCTGAGCGTATGCAGTAGTTCTATGGAAGCAGGCTGCCAGACATTTCCAACATTAACTTGCGTCCACGGTGCTGTTTCAGGTGCCCAATTAAAAGTGCCACTTGGAGAGTTCAGACCGCTATGGGTGTTGTGTAAGTGGTGGCATTACTCATAAAGAGTGATGCAATCACTTTTCAAGGATGATGGCCTGCTGATTACGTGTTGTGTCTGCATTCCTGAACGGGGTCGATGTCGTTTTGAAATCTGTTTTAGTCTACTCCACATAATTTTCATCGACACTCCACTGGGTAGTGTGCTTCCACACGTTTAAACTAGAAGAAAACTTTTGTGCGCAGGACACGTAAACGCGCTATACATAATGGTTTTCTTTGGCCTAAGGACGGTAGTTTGAAGTGCAGAAATAGTATGCTTCCAGCACGTACGCGAATGCTAGTTGAATTTAGGAAAAGCTATAGGCATCGTGCATACGTTAGGAGTCGCCAGTCTTGTTCTACTAACACCGCCAAAGCACTCATGGTAGCAAACTTCATAGGATGCGAGAGAAGATGACGCAAACGACTGCATGCCGTGCTTTGGTGCTTTGCTTGGGGCGCTCTCGTTTGATTTCAAACGACGGTTAATTGTTAGCAGCTCTGAGAGTACCGTATTTTTAGCGCCAGGTGCTTCTTCCTTCACCACTCTTCATGCACCCTGAGGCGAATGCGGCGGAACCAAATTGTTGGCAAAAACGACAGCGGAGGTGACAAGCCCGTTGCGTGATACTGTACGCGTGGTATACGCGAGCCACTTCGCTCACTTGACGATCAAAGCTCATCACCCTCGGTCTAACGCAACTGCAAACTTGCCAGACGCTTGAAACGGACTACAGCAGTGAGTGCGCTGTCACGGCAGCTGCAGGGGTGATATCGTGCAGCGAGGTATTACGCTATATTCATATCATCCGACACTAGCGGCTATCTGATCGCGTTGATAACGCAGACGCACCGTCGCTATGACAACTGGCTAAGCACGAAAAGCATGGCCAACGGAAAAGTAATCGTTCCGCGATTGCACCTTGTGCGAGCGGCTGAGAACATCCTTTCAAATCTGCGATTGTTCCCGCTGGAGGCGCGTTCATGAGTTACGCTTGTAAGAAGCCAATGTATGGACTTTCGATGGCGCGCGTGATTGCGGCTGCCTCCTTGCCCAGTTCCCTCGTTTCCATCTGCTGCTATTGTGCTTTGCCTACATCTTTGATGTCGTTCAGCGTTATAACAGAATCAAGGTAGTATACATGACTCTAGTAGCTAGTAGCTATGTGACTCTAGTAGCTATGTGTTTACCGCCAGTAAACGCTCACGGTGACCCTTTGCTACCTGAGGATGCGCTTAGGTGTCGAAACATGCCAGCGCGAAGCCTGGCTTATTCTGAAAGAAAACTTCGAAGCGATTTTTCAGAAAAGAAGTGCTTTTCATCATTTGTAGCCAATGTTTATTACGAAATACGGTTAACGCCTGCTTGTACGTGAAAATTTGACATCGTTGTGAAACACTCGTTTTCCATACGATGCGTTCAACAGGTGGCTTAAGCAGCCATGACCAACAGTGTGTGTGTGTGTGTGTGTGTGTGTGTGTGTGTGTGTGTGTGTGTGTGTGTGTGTGTGTGTGTGTGTGTGTGTGTGTGTGTGTGTGTGTTGTGTGTGTGTGTGTTTCCAGTCTTTTTGAATTGGTATTCAGCCTGCCAGAAACTACAGCGAGTATAGAATAATTCTGACGAATTGCTCTTACTGTACCGATGGGAACAGCAGAAATAACTATAGGGAAACGGTATTTAAACAATAACTTCTCATATATCAGGAAATATTGCAGAATATCCGTGGAGTGATTGATGATGAGTGGGGCAAAACACGTAACAGAAAAACATATACTCTGGTTTCTAAATGAGAGGCGTTTTTTGTACCCTAATCAACATAGCTTCAGGGACCGGGTTATCAACCATGACGCAGTTATTTGAAGCAATTCATAATTTTGCGGTGGCAGTAAATAAAAAGAACAGTTTGATGTGGCCTGCGTGAACATGGTGAAAGTATTCGATAAACTGTCTCATGCACAGTTAATCTTCAGTAACACGAGAACTCGTAATAAAATGAATTTAAGCATATTTAAAAATCATATGCAGGTAGTTAGACTGGATTACCTTGTATCAGATCCTTTAGCTCTTTTGTGAGGAGTACCTCAACGTTCAGTATTGGAACCTTTATTGTTTCTCAATATAAGTGGTATCAGTGGCGTGGCAGAAGATGGGGTTCAGAATATAGTTTTCTCAGCGACTGTTTGATCTACGCCAGAATTACTAAACTCGATGACCAGCTTTAAGTTAAGAAAATTTGCAAACTTTAGATGATTGGTGTCGCAAATGAAAAAAAGTAAAATAAACTTTTCTAAATCTGCATATGAACGAGTTATCAAAAATAAAACTTCATTCCTTTTCTTACAGCATCAGTGGAAACATCTTGGTGAAGGCGCGTCAGTTAAAATACAGCGGGGTAACAATTACGCGAAAACTAACATGAAACGGACATATATATAACGTCTGCACGAAAGGTAGTCACAAGTTATACATACTGAACAAAAAAAATTCAACGCACATCGCGTGACGTAAAACACTGCGTACTGCATCTTCTGTTATTACGATGCTTGAATATTGAGCCGTTCTTGGTATTCCCTATTGAGTGACGCTTAAAGAGCTGCCAAAACTTGAGGGAGTGCCGGCTAGTTTTGTTGTTCAACGTACCGAACGAAAATAATCAGTCACGCTGATGCTACTTGGATCCCCTTGAGCTACGTAGAAATAAATATGGACTGAAGTTCTTTTTTTTTCAAATAATATACAATCACTTTAGGATTTATAAGTCAAAATATTTACACCATCCAAGCAAGCAAAAAAAAAAACCTCTGAACTAACCACGATTGCGCCTTAAAAACATACTTAACATATACTGATACACTTGGATATTCTCTCTTCCCAGATGTCATAGAATTCTGGAACCAACTACCAAACGCTATTGTTGTGCTAAGAAATGTCGCCGTCTTTGAAAATGCTGCCAAGGCGCATTGGGGCGAGTGCTCAAGTTAATTGTTCAGTAACAAGTGATATAAGTAACTTCATTTTCGTTGAACATAATTTGACAAAATGGCAGTCAATTGTGTATAGTTGTGAACAGTACCTAAGGCATATCTGATTTTACTTGAGACGTTCCAAGTATTACGCAACTAATGTACCTTATATACTTCTTATATACCATAGGTGCAGTGCTCTCTTTTATGACCACCCCGCCACGATGGTTTAGTGGGCTAGGGTCTCGGCTGCTGATTGGTCACGGGATCGAATCCCGGCTGCGGCAGCTGCATTTTCGATGGAGGCGGTAATGTTGTAGGCCCTTGTGCTCAGAGTTGGGTGCACGTTAAAGAATCTCCAGGTGGTCGAAATTTCTGGAGCCCTCCCCTACGGCGTCTCTCAAGTCACATGCAGGTTTTTTTGAACGTTCAACTCCACATATCAATTCTCTTTTATGGCCCTCTATGAGGGTTCACAGTATATATAATGAGCACTCAGCACAGATGGTTAACGAGAGAAGCTGCAATTTGCGGCCCCTAATAGGTGTTCGCCACACGTGTGTTCCCTTGATAAGAATCAGGGGAGCATTGTGTTGAGTAGTGCGATTTTTCCCATTTCTGGGACACATCCACGCTGTGGGAGTTCTACAACAGAGGCGTTGTGGTCTATGTTTACCTACAGGCATGAAGAGAAATAAATAGAGAGACACAAACTCAACAAAGATAAAAAGAAAGCAAGCACAGTATCCTATAATATTGTATAGCAAGGGGCAAGAAAGAGACGAGAAAGGGTTAAAACCTACAAGTACGTACGAGCTGGCACCCGAACGCTCTTGTGTGTCCCAGCCTACCGGGAATCGGCTGCGAAATTCCTATTGAACACTATAAGTTGTAAGGCGCTTTGTAGTGCAACATTTTCTGATAATACGGTGCGCCTATACTATCACAAAAACAGATAGGCATTAAGTATATTCGTTGCAGTACCGTATTTCTCCGTTAATGTTCATTTAATCGGTTACGTAACTTCAAAAAACGTGCTCTTCGGTGCGTTTCACGCGACTGAAATAGTGACGCCACAGAGATAAGGTTAGCGCACAAATAACAGCGCGACTTCGGACGTGGTGGGCAAGCTGATTAAACCGAGCGTGCCTTTCAGATAACGTCGCTAGCTGAAACGCGCGCGGGAGGGAGAAATGTGGAGCCCCGGTGATCGCTGCGCAGGTGACATTGATTGCAGCGAGAGCATTCACTGCAAAATCCTTGGGTGGTTGTTTCGACACGAAAGCGGATTGCGAGATGCTCGCATAGCTGTGAACCAATGCCATCATTGTTCATGCTGGAAGTTTCAATTGCGCGGAATCCAATCTGTATACCTGTAGGCTTATATGGAACACGAGGCATTGGTTTCCTGCTCTACGTTCTAGTTATACTTTGATCGCAGAGACTGAAGCAATAATCGTGAATGAAAAAGAAAAAGCGATAGGTGTTAACTGCCCTGTAGTCGTGTACAGCGGTCCATCACGCCATGAGTGAAAGAATGTTAGGGGTAAATATTTAATGCAGGTTCTCACGTCGACGTTCAGGTGAACCTTAAAGATACGCTGGTGCATGGTCAAAATTTCCACACCCATTCACTTCAACGTTTCTCATAATGATATCATTGTATTTTTGTTTTGTAAAACCCAACAGTTATAATATCTACGTGACTTGAAAATTATGGGCACTGGTGATCTCAGTATACGTTGTCTTCTAGCTTGGCTTGAAATAGGTTTCAATTCTCTCAAGGTACTTGAAACAGCAAAACATTCAGCGGCGCAGTCACTTTTCAAACATACCGTAAAAAAGAAAAAAGAAACAAGGATGTGTTAGCATCCAGCGGTCGTCAACGCAGCTATGAAAAAAGGGCAATACATCATGGATGCAGCTCGGCCGACATCCGCTTGCGTCGCGCAAGCTGCATCTTACATCATGGATAGTTAATTTTGCATCAATCAAGTATAAACTGCGCGCAAATGACGCATATGCCTGTAGCACCTGTGCTGAACAATCTATCTTGCGTGTAAATGCCCTTCATACGCTTAAGCGAGAACACGTTGGTACCGCAATCACTTTGTTATTCACGTTCTTTCTTTTATTTTTTTATCACAGTTACTACATTGTCAGTGCCTTATACCCCGTACGAAAGAACGTATACTGCCATGATACCACGAGAACATATCAAGCGGCCTACCTTATTTCATTTTTTAACCTTTCTTTATCCATCAGCAAGTCGTTAAACAGTGTCGAGCGCCACTATATATATGGTACCGAACACGAAACAGGACACGCAGCACGTACATGGGGTGCAAGTGACAAGCCCTGAGCGTGGAGCAACACTTTCAATTTTTTGTGAGAACAATATCATTTATGAAGGAATGACGTCAGCGAAACTTAACATTGGGGCATGGTGCCTCGTTATCAAGCAGACGGGGCCAATTTCCGCAGTTGAGTGAACCGTTTACGCGTTAGAGGCACGTGGTATAGTTTGGAAATTTTGTAATCTGCGATTGCGTGAGCAACGCTTTCTCTTCACCTTTGCGGCGTTGGCGTGAATGAAAACGTTCAGAAGGAGCGTTCACGTGAATACCAATGCTAATAAATGTCGTTCGGGTGAATAAAAATGATCAAAAGTGGCATTCGCGTGAATAAAACTGCTCAAAACGGCCGTTTGCGTGAAAAGAAATGTTAAGAAACTACATTAAGGTGAATAAAAATGTTGAAAGTGGCGCTAACGTGCCATCAAAACGTTTAATATCGGATTTCGCGTGAATAAAAAGACTAATGACTGCCTTCCTGATTATACAAAGCGGACGACCAAAAAGCCCCACCAGATGGCTTTCTCTTTAGGGTCGTCTTAGGCAAATGCATGAGGTACCCCGTGAGTGCCCTTTCTTGCGCATCACGGGCGAAATGGACGACGATGCACCCTCCTTCCGGAGAACTATCGAAGCCGTTCATCCGTCGAAACGCCACGTCGTCTCGGCTGCTGTGTGTATCCAGAGATGCCATTATGCCAACGACGCCCGTCTTGTCGCCGCGGGTATACGGTTTGGACCCTACGTCACGTCTGACCGTGTCCGCTGGCCTGCCTCGGAGTTATATCTTGGAAAACGCTTCCGCTCCATCTTGCGTGTGCCGTCGCGGCTCGTAAAAAAGCGCAAAGAGTTGCTCCGGGTGCGACGGTATACCTTGTCACGTCGTAAAGAGATCCCCCCTTCTCCCGTCCTCTTCCAACAAAGGCTAACACCCGGCGCGCTAAGCCACGCTTCGTGTAGCTCGGGCAACTACTGCACCGAATCTACTACCGGTGACGCTTCGAAGCCGTTTATGCTCATAGGAAACACTTCGTTTTCAGTTGCTGTCTTGTCTTTCGTCGGCTTGGTTCATCGACTGGAACACGAACGTTTGATAAGGAGAAGCAGCCACTGAATCCGCATACTGCCAGTCCAGCCACTGGCGAGGCCTTTAGGCCTCGGAGTTCTGCACTGTTTTGGAAAGCCGAAAAGTCGCACGCACTCGCGAAAACCCGCCTCTTTTTCACTTCGTAGCACACAGGGCCTGACACGCGCACTAAACACACTGCACACGGTCGCAAAGCGCGAGGCTGTTTGATTTACTGAGCTCACGGACCGTGTCCACAAAAGTGTTTTAATGGTCGACGTGAGGTGCTCCGCACGGCTTGGCGTAACGGCGTAAATTGGAAAGACTGGGTGAGGCCATTGCTTGGGTATAAAAGCATTTGCCGAGGATTCTCGGCACACTGTCACTGATCATGCTGCAGTGTCGGCGTACATTTACTTTAGCCGAACTTTGTCAAGCGCCATGTCCCAGTGTCTTTTGCGTACCCTTATTTATTTGCTTTCAGCTAAAAGTCATTTTTTTTGTGGTTGCCGTGGTATGATGTAACGGTGTAGACATCGAAATTTGTGGCAGAAATGAAAAGAATAAAATGGAAAGAAATCTGTTATTTCTTATTTACGGGGAGGCCTATGGTCACGTCCTAATACTGTCGCAGCTTTCCAAGAGGCGACATGAGTTGTGACGTTTTGTATGTGCGTTGTATTGATTTTCCCAGACAAATGTGTGCCCCCGCACGTAATAATACGGCGCCAATAAAAAACAAAAGTTCGTTCCGTTTATTGCACTTCCTTTCGGGCTTTTCCTGTGCGACCAGCCTGTTAATGTAACACCGTAATAAGCACTGTCAAGTTAACAGGAAATTGCACAGAAACGTACCTCCAGGAGCGTCAGGTCAAAAAAAACAATCACAGCACATCCAGGCAGTGAATGATGATGAGTGGGGCGAAGTGTCCATCCGCCCTTCTGTCCAGCCGTCTGTCTGTGCGTCCATCCATGCGCACGTCCGTTCACTCATGCGTCCGTCTCTGCGTCCGTGCGTTCATCCCTGCGTTCGTCTCTGCGTCCGCGCGTTCATCCCTGCGTTCGTCTGTGCGTCCATATGTCCGTGTGTGCGTTTGTCAATCCGTGCATACGTCCCTTTGTCGACCCGTTTGTGCTTGTGTCCGTCCATGCGTCCGTCCATGCGTCAAACAGACAGACGATGGTCGGACGTGGCCAGCAGATGATTCATGGTTTGCCGATAAAACCCTCCTAAGCTTCGCCCCACTCATCATCATTCACTCCGTGGATATGCTGTGAGGTGGTTGCTACATACACGCATACATACAGGTGACGACCGACCCACTCCCTAAGGAGTTTCGCCCCTAAAAACTTAATGGCAGCGCGACATGATACCGAAAGTTCATAAGTAATTTCTTGCAATGTTGGACAACCCTTTCACAGCCATGATCGACTGATATTATAAAGAATATTTAATTTACCAATAATCTGCACTGAACGTTTATTATTGACCAGCTTTGCAATGCAATTTACCTATTGTGCATGAATAATTGCTTCATGCATGACAAGACCCCACCTGAATTTTTCGTGTGAAACAAAGACTGTTTATTAAGAGCCCCGAGAAATGTCTATTGCTTTTGACTTTTACCAAAAACGTAACCATATGAAATAAGAACGCCATATTTTTTTACACTTCTAGTTTAACGTCGCTTGTTACTCCAGCCGTCTTTAAACTTCTTCGTGTTATGAGACGTAAAACTACCTACACGCTTTGCATTTAAAACTTTCCCATAATGTTGTGAATTACCTATCGCCAGTATGAGTATCAGTACTCGTTCAAACCGACGCTAAATTAACGACGACAGGCTGTATAACTAATAATCGCAGCTCGTGTGCTGTTCTGTTTTTTTTTTTGGGGGGGGGGGGGGGAGGGCGTCTGTGCTTGTTGGAAGGGGGGCGGGGGACGCAGGGTTGTTGTGGAGGTGACTCCAAAAAGAGCATTGTAGGGTTAGGAAAGTTTTTTATCAGCATAATAAGGAGGGAAAAAGAGGCGCATTCCTCTTGGGAGTTAGTCTAAACTTTCCGAGGCCTTAATAAGCTTCGGTAGATCAGGGCACAGCGCCGCATTGATTGGAGACTCAAGCGTGTCGGAAGTGTTTGTTGAAGGCAGTGAAGGCGAAAGTGAAGGCAGGGAAAGCGATAACGCAGCTTCCGCTTCACTTCACCTCTGCGTAGAAATGCGAACCGAAAGACGATGCATGAGGAGGCTTTGTTTCTCGCGGCTATGTGGCTCGATGCGACGCCTATGGGACGCGGCATCGCATCTTGTTAAGAGCGCGCCTGTTTAGCGCCATGAAGCTCGGAGCTTTCTCCGGGGAACGTCGGACACCTACCTAACGATGCTCTCCCTAACCTCTCCTTTTATACTGTCCTTAGAGCAACAACAGGCAATGCGTTTCTGGTACTGTTTTGATTAGAAGTGCTGTGGTGCTTCGGCAAGCTTTGGGGAAGCTTTTTTGTTGAATGCTGATTGATAAGCGAGATCGAATTTGCGTTGAATGCTGATTGCGAAGCCAGATCTGAGCGATGCAGTGGTGTAGCTCTTCCCATCAAAAAAAGTCGTGTCGTAAGTCGTGTCTCGGTACTGCTAATGTAATGCGACAAGACTCGTGGAATCTCGTGAAATAGTCGAGAATTAGGCGTCACAAGATCATTCGGATACACAAAAAATAATGATGGCAACGGACTAGGAAAGTGGTGGGGAGAGATCCTCGACGTATTGTTCTAGAAGTTCGACACATAGGCGTACAAATTTACTTGATTTGTTTCTTTTTTCGAGAGGGGAACTCAGAGTGGCTGGTATTCATAATTTCGAGAGGAAAAACAAATTGTGTAAGAATACGAAGAGAACTATGCATGGAAAGGCATTATATGGAAACGCAGTAGATGGATGGAAACAGTATTGATGAAAAGTTCGCTAGATAAAAATACAAAATCTGGTATACAGATATTACGAAAAATAGATTACAGCCGATTGATATCTCTCCAAGTGCATGAATAAATGAATGAACCCATCATTTCATCAATCTACATTCGAAACATACAACTTCAGTTTAATTGGGGAATATCGTTTCATTGGTGTTCAGTTATTACACAATATGACTGATTTATATCCAGGAAGGTGTGTAAGGTTTAACGTCCCGACCGATATCTCGGAAGAAGCAAATATATTATAATGTGCAAAATGAACGTCATGAATTAATGTGTAGTGAATATCTGCTTGCTTGAATAAAAGCTAGAATAAATCTCTTGAACTTCAGCGAACTGAATGTTGTAGGAAAAAAAAAACTTTGTTGAATAGAAAGCATGCCAGCAAAAAAGACGGGGGAGGAAGGGTTATAAAAGAATCGTGAAGGCGTTCATGCTGATATATCAGCATGAACGCCATGAAGAGCTACGTAGGCTATAGCCTACGTAGCGCTTATACGGGCATGCGTTACCAATTTTTCGACATTTTCTTCCGCTTGCCCGCTTGTCCCGCTGGCTAACGCAGGTTTTTTTTTCATTTCTATTTTTTTTCGGGACTTCTGTGGGCTTAGACGAGAACAAAGCGTTTACCGACTCACTCGGGAGCACCTTCCCAGCGGGACGGCAGTCTTCTCGCTTGCGCGTTTGTTAAACATTTCAATTTTCGTTCGCAACATTCCTGGCGCTATTTATTTTGTTCTATCTTCATCGCAGGCCGCTTCTTCTTTACTTCTTCTTATACTCTTATTGATCTTCTCGAGTTCGAGTACATTTGCTTAATTCCTCTTCTCGTGTTGTTCAAATTAACTTAGTCATTAATGGTACATTAGTACTTAAATGCAGACGATAGGTATGCAATCAATATTTTATGACGTACCTGCAGTGTACTGAATATTAATAATGCATAATTTTACGTTAGTTCTTGTTAAATTCCTTTTCAGTTTTCTCAAAAGGCCGACAACTGGCAGAACGTGTGATTCGATCGTCGTAGAAATGAAAAGAGCATGAAATGCAGTGACGTATTTTAGTATTCTTTTCGCCTTATGATTAGGATTGATATTTTCAAATCATTCGTAAAATTATCAAACGCTTTTTTTGTTGCGCAGCCTCGCGGAAGAGCTCTAAAGCTGGATTATAAAATGTGGAGTTGATCAATTTGTTGAGCATGGTCGCACAGTCTGATGCTGTCGGGCACGCCAGTCCTGAAAATTAGTGTATAATATTATCCAGCCCCACTCAATTATCTGCTGCATACGACGTAAGAGGGGTAGCACGATGAAAAGTAGTGCTGCCGTTGCAGCTGCCAGTGGACAGAGTCTAGCTATGCCGCATGCACGCGGAGTGGACGCCTGCGCAGTAGACCACCGCGCTCGAACACGATCCGCCCACGCGCTCAATGTTTGCAGCACGTGAGCATACGACTTCATGTTCACTTCCGATAGAAAAATTACCGGTCCTCTTTGATGGCTCATCGCTCTGGCGCTCTTTGGCCACATCTGGCCCTTGCGCCAATAAACTCCACTAATCATCATCTTTGATGGCTCTCCGCATGCCCACTGGACTCGACCGAAGAGAAGCCACCCTTTTTTATCGCTTATGGCTAGGGCTGACATTTACAAAATTTTATTCATTATTCATAGGACTGGCCGACAACGCTCTCTGCGATGCCTGTCGCTGAGAAGAGACGCTACAGGACATCCTGTGAATTTCATACAACGGACCGTCGTGGAGACAGTCACTGGCGTCCGTTCTTGCGCGCATCGACAACAGCCAAATGTCTGTGGACACTATTCTGTCAAGTGCCCGAGAGAAGACATTGCAACAAGGCGACAAAAGCTGTGTTGAAAATCCTACTTGAACAATTTCCTACTGGACTTGAACAAGCGGCTGTAACAGCAATGTCACACACCGCGAAAGACAAGACTGAACTATGACTGAGTGTGGGCGCGTGTGCTGCTGAATGTGCTGTGTTTATCTCGTTTATCTCTCTTCCTTCTCTGCTCTCTTTCATCTCACCTATCCTCCTCCCAAGCGCAGGGTAGCAAACTGGCTGCCTATAGGCTGGCTAACACCCCTGCCGTTCTTTTTCTGCTATTTTCCTTCCTGATTATAAATGTTTTCCGGCGTTTTCTGCTTTACCCTTCTGGGACCAGACTCACTGATAGGTAAGATTTTCTTCCATAAAAAAGGCATAATATAAATGTTCGTTTTTCTTTGAGTGAAAATATCATTCCTTCAGCCATCATTGCGAGTTAAGAACGCGTATTTGATTTAAGTTTCGGTGTGACGTTATCACCGCACACACGAGTGAGTTCTCGTTGAGGACCAAAAGCTTTCGCACCCTCACACACGCACGTTTGATAAATTAGCTAGCCGGTATTTTTCAAGTGTCCATGTGTCAAGATATTTGACAGCCGAAGAAAATAAGGATTTCAGTTAGATGATATCATATCTTCGAACCAACTTGATGTAATCTCCAGCAGCAGGATAAATTAACACTAAAAAACGATTCCCCTGAATAGCAACTATGCAGTCAACAAATAACGAGTAGCCCCACCGCGGTGGTCTAGTGGCTGAAGTACTCGGCTGCTGATATGCAGGTCGCGGGATCGGATCCCGGCTGCGGCGGAAGCATTTTCAATGGAGGCGGAAATGTTGTAGGCCCGTGTGCTCAGATTTGGGCGCACGTTAAAAAAACCCAGGTAGTCGAAATTTCCGGAGCCCTCCACTACGGCGTCTCTCATAATCATGTGATAGTTTTGGTACGTTAAACCACACACATCAATCAATCAACAAATAACGAGAAGGCATTGCAGTTTCATTTATGGTAACGTAGCTCAAGACCTCTCCTTTACCTCTTCATCTCCTTCCATTTTCCTTATCGTTTCCGAGTGACATTGACGATCTACGCCTGCTATTTTTACTGCAGAGTTACTTTCCTCACATTTAGCGTTAGGTAAGTCAACCATAGTATGTGTTGTTGACTTGCACCACCGTCCAATTTCCTTTTCGTAATAACGATCTGATTTCACTTGTGATAAAGTGAAAGTATGTAATTGTGACTTCGTTCTGTTCATTCTTCTGTCTAATATATCTTTGCGTGTGATGCCAGTTCATGCCGTTTCGCAACCAACGCCATATTGCGGCGGTTGATTTCATCAGATATCGGTACAATAAGATAAATTACCAAAACTATAGCGTTCTAGAATAGACGCACCTTCCAGCGAGGGTGCAGAAATTACGACAGCATTTCGCCATCTGCGGCGTAGGTTGTATTTCGGAGAAAACAACCGTGTCATCACCACGTAATGTTCGCTTGGCACTGTAGGGATCTTTATTGTCATACGCTAAAATCACCCACTGCATTAAAGCCGTAAAGTAGGCTCACCGGGGAACGAAAGTTCACAAAAATGCCGTTGAAATAATTTCTTCTTTCGTAGTCTACCTGTCGGCTTCGTAAAAGTGCAAGCTGTGCAGTCCTCTATGCGTGGTCTTTGCTAGGTTGTACTAAGGCCAAATGTAATAAAAGTTCACTCGCCAGCTGGTATGATATCGTTACAAATTTCGTCTGCATTCAGGTTAGATTAAAATGGTATACTGATAGTAGACAAATCAAACACACGCTTAAGTATTTTTGATTGCAATAAAAGTTATTTTTTGAGATGTGTGCACATTTTGTGCAATTGAATAAAGGCTTCCAGCTTCCATGTAAATCATGTACACTAGATATGTGCAAAGTGCAATGTGAACGTATGTAAAGTAAATGTCAATTTCGATAAGCTCTACAAAATGCTACAAAATACCAAAATGTACTTTCACCAGAAGAAAAAAAGAAGAAAATAGAACAAATGACGCAGCAGACGATGTGCTATCTGTAGACTGGCTTGGTTGTTTCAGCTTCGACGACACTGCACAGATATGGGCGCTGCGGCCATAATACCATTTGGCAAAATTGTTGCTGCGTCGGAAACCAGCACGGGTTTAAGAAATAAAAGAAGGGAGCATTGCATTGGGTAACAAACAAGCTCAGCCCTTATCGGTTTTACGACCTGGGATCATACGCGATTTGCCCACCATAATCTTGAACATAAACACTGGAACAAAACTGGGGATGGTTCCCCAGTTTGGTGAAAATGTAAAGAGAATAAGCTGTAACAGAACAATAAAGATGAGGCGAATGAGGAGGAGGAGGAGGAATAAATGAGGAAGAACAGGGAGGTTAGCCAGTTCTCAGGCGAAGATACTCTGGACAACTATAGAGGTTGTTCAAATCAGTTGCGTCACAGGCTGGTGCAATGGCGACGAATACGATGCCGAGAAATAGAACAGCAGGAGTGTGTACATCGCGTGCCGTGGGTGCGAAGCGTTAAAAGGAAGCAAAAAAAATGGATGCAAGCGCCGGTTTGAAAGCATATGGCACGGCTTGCGGGACGCTATCACGTACGCTCGGAATAGACATTGCCATTAGTATGAATCATCTTTTGCGCTTTTTAAAAGTATACATGACAGTAAAAAGCAGGTGGTGCATATTTCGGTACAAGTCGCATATAGTTAGGCCAGCGAAAAAGAATTGAATGCGTCTGAACGGAGTGTTATTGGATTTTTTTTTTCGGAACGGACGTTCACTATTTGAATGAAGCTAGTTTGTTTTTGAGATTTGGGTGCACGTTAAAGAACCCCAGGTGGTCTAAATTTCCGGAGCCCTCCACTACGGCGTCTCTCATAATCATATAGTGGTTTTGGGGCGTTAAACCCCACATATCAATTATTGTTTGTTTTTGGCTTTGATGTCTGGAACGTTCTGATGCAGTGCAGTATTTAAAATGTAATGTTTTTTTTATTGCTCTTATATATAAGGAGATGTTGGCGCACAACTATGGCGCCGGCTACTCCTTAGCCCTTTAGTGAAAGTTGAACACGTATCTTAAAGTAAAACATGCAAAGCAGTGCATGGAAAATAGAACACTCAGGCAAACATATGCAGAAATACACTTATATTCGTCTTCATTCTGTACTCGGTCTACTTAACAGATTATATAGCCACCCAGGGCGGCACGGCGTGGTAACATCCATTTAAAATTGCTATACTTTTATGAACTGGCCCTTTGAGCGGGACACTTTCCCCGTCGTACGGAACGCTATAGTGCGAGGTCAAGGAAGGATTGCGGCAGCAAAGTTCAGTGATGCATCTTGTAGGGATGTAAAATTTTGGCCAAACTTAAGAGCGTAACAGTAACAGAACGAGAATAACTACTCGAACACAACATCGACTCACAAGATACACAACCAAAAAACGTCTCACGACACCTGAATTACGGATCTCTCGATTTATGCGACAAAAAAGAACGAACACTCAACGTACTGCATAAATTCTATTCAATTCAAAACGCGAAATGTTAAATTCGAAACACGAAACATTCCCCCCACCCCCTTACACTCGAAAGCCCAATGTGCGTAACGTGCTCTTGGCCTTCCTCGGTAGTCGGCCTACTTTTGACCAGGTGAGGATGTCATTTGATGACGTCATATAGTGACGTCATCTCAGGATGTGTTTCTGCATCACTCGTGTTGACGACGCTGATCCTGACAGACAACTTTCGCGATTGATGAAAGGTTTTTTTTTTTTCTTTAGAGAAATATGAGTTTCTGCGAGATACGCAGCCACTTCTCGCTTCGCATCAACTGTCGTGTTTTGTAATCTCAGCTGTATACCGCAGACTTGGTGAAACTAGGCCCTCCTGTTTCACCCACATTACAACTAACGAAAGAAACGTCGACATCACAGAGCTTCCAATCAGCTTAGGAGATTTCTACAACCTCTTCAACAGCGTCACGCCAGCTGTGAATGTGGCCGCTCCTCCGAATGAGAAAAAAAATGTAGGCATTGGCAACGCTCGACTTGTTCTCGTCAAGCTGTGAAATCGATAGCCTTACCCAGCGCTGTTCTGCGAGTCATACTGTATGCTTTCCGTGAGCTCTAAACCGCGAGCGGCGCCGCCATGCGACATATCGGTGGCGCACGGTATTCTGCAGCTCCCCTCCTCGGGGCATCGAATAACGATTGCTCGGGGCTAATGGTATCTTTGGAAACTAAGCTGGCGTAGATCGCGAGATCTAATAATGTGCCGTGTCGTTTGTTTGGGCGAGCGTGTGACAGAGGCTGTGATTCCTGTTCTCAAAGTTCGCTGAACTGGTATTTGGATTGCGACATTTCCAAAGAGCAAAGATAACTTAATACAGCGCGAGTAAGGAACAGGGTCGATGTCCCACGTTGGTTGGCAGCCAAAAATAACTGAACTTTTCATTAAAGAAACAAAAACGTAGATGCTCTTTGAGCGTTGTTTGACAGACGCAAGTAATGAATGCAAATGTTGTAATTTTTCCAGGAGCTAACATATCTTCCTCTCGTTCTGTATTCAGCGTCATTTGCTAGTAGACAGCGTGAAGCATAGAATGCGCTTCGGGCCCTTTTTTTTTCTTGCGAATATTTTTCTTTCTCTTTTTAACGATTTCATATTTCCTAGACTTTTACTCACTGAACGCATGCATTTGTTATTTAGTTTACCTTCAAATGTTTGCTGCTAACTGAGTGACGAGTTGGAGCCATCGTAACCACAGCAACTCATTGATGTCTTTTATCGGAAAAAATTAAATAACGCATGATATAGCACGGACATTCGAAGGAAATTATTACATCTCATATTGACGGGACGCTAGAACATTTTTTAAGTGTTATGCATTTTTTAAAGCACTAGCTTACTGCACTGCTTTCGCCCAACCTACGGAGTAACCTTAACAGAGCACGTGGAGATCATGTTCACGGCTGCAGCCTCAGTGAGGCGTACAAGAACAATTGTCAGAACTTAACGTCCCAAAATCACGACATCATTACGAGTTACGTCGCAGCGCAGGGCTGCAGACGTTTAGACTACCTGGGGTGCTTAAAATTCACGTAATTATAAGTTCACACGCATTAAGGATTTCTACCTCGATAAAAAATGCAGCTGTCGTAAGCGGTATTTGATCCCGCGACCTTCGAGTTAGCAGACGAAAACCAATGCCCACTATATACCACCCCGGTTGGTGTTTAGTGAGCCGTTAAGGAAGACCGCGCGTCTATTTCTGTGTTCATTTTTGAGAAAGTTGAAAGGCAAACACGCCAACTGCGAATTCACGCCACCGAGACTAGCCGCAGCATGCAAAAAGCACGGTTTCTACATTTGCGATGGAGGTGTGAGCTCTTTCAGCGCATTCTTTCCCGTTCGGAGCTCCGAATGACAGCCACGGCCGCGGAGGAATGCAGGAGACGCGTCTTGCACCTCTCGGCACCGGAAGCTGTTTTCCGTACTCGTTTTCTTGTTTGTTCCACGGCTCACGCGCGGCAAACTGCTTTCTGTGCAGTTTTATTTGCCTACATGCTCTTCGTCTATGAAGCGAAAAGGAGTATCGACGCCGACGCTGTCGTTACGATAAGAGAGTGCGTACGTGTTGGAGGCGCCCCCGATATTCCGAGAAGGCGACCAGTTCTCCTTCGCGACGGTGTCGGCAGCTGCCGAAGCGGAAGTCAATGCCCTAGCTGCGACTTTGCTTTCGACGTTTTGTACTTGTTCTTTACTTGACTGCAAAGTAAACTAGGAATTTTCACTTCATCTTGGGCTCCTGTGGTGGGCATTGATTTTTCTTGTTCCGGAGGCTCCACGTATTGATCTGATTCTTCCTTTGCCATACGTTCCCTGAGGCAAAGAATAGCAAAGTTTTTGTGAGTAAAAAAAGTGGAAGTGGGCTTTTTTACCTGCGCTTGATGTATTTTATTTTCTGCGTGAGAGGCATTATAAACCTCACTGTTTTAATTGGTATTGAAAAGTATATCTAGGGAGGCTTGTTGTAGAACCCCGGGTAATCAGATGTGGGCGCAAATTTAAAGGGCCCCTCGCCAACCTCCAGTCTGCCGTGAAAAATCATTGGCTACGGGGCTCGGCTGCTGCCCAAAAGGTGCCAAATTCGATCCCAGCCACGGCTGTCGCATTTCGATAAAGACTAAGCGGTAGAGGCCGTGTACTGTACGATGTAAGTGTTCGTTAAAGAACCCCAACTGGTCTATATTTTCGGAGCCCTCCAATACAGCATCTTTATTCATATCTTAGTTTTGGGGCGCAAGACCTCAGATGTTATTATTCATCAGCATGTCAAAATGCTAGAAAAAAATTTGGCCCCGCATCTGCATTTATTCTGCAGATGGCGTTGAAAGACGATAGTCTTGCGTGTGGAGAGAGTGAACAAGACATTTATTTGGTGTTCTGCGCAAGAAACTCGGTGAATGGTATTCTGGAGGTGCTGCGTTAGAGTGCCTCGAGCGTGCAACTGAGGCGAACGAGCGCTCAAGTCACGTCACACGTGAGACATCAGCGCCATCTGGCAGTTTTTTTCAAAAACGAAGCGCGTGGCTCTGAGACGGGTGTGCGCGCCCGCCTCATAGGTGATAAGGTGTAGAACGCAAGGCGACGGCTAGGTGCCACCACCGTCTCGTTTTAGCAAAGCGTTGAAAACACTCGCCTTTCCATGCAAGCGTTGGATGGTCAGCACAGCGTAATAAGCGCTATGGTCCTTAAAATTACCTATGTAAGCCTTTTCTAGTAAAAGGCGCACATGCAAAATATGTAGGTGTTGTTATGGTGCCCCAAACACGCGCAATAATTGCTTTTTAATCGACAATTGCAGAAGTATGAACGCTGAATCTTGAGCAACATAGGTGGGCGCTGCGGATGGGGTCAGCCTTTTAAAATACCGGATGCCGTTAACAGACAGACAGACAGACAGACAGACAGACAGACAGACAGACAGACAGACAGACAGACAGACAGACAGACAGACAGACAGACAGACAGACAGACAGACAGACAGACAGACAGATGGACGGACGGACGGACGGACGGGCGGGCGGGACAGACGGACAGACGGACAGACGGACAGATGGACAGACAGACCAAGATTTTTATCGTCTTTTAAAAACAGTGCGTTATTTTTGTTCAGGCGTTTTTCTTTGTGGCGCACTTCCAATGTGACGCAAGAGCAGCGCCTCCCACGACGTCATCACGGTACATACTATCAATCGGCCCATATACCCCAAATGTCAGTTTAGAATTGTGTCCTACACTGCTTTACCATGTAGCCGCCCATAAACGCTTAGCGAAGGCATTGTGACCGTGCTTTCAAGAAATAAGTGGCGAAAAAGTTAAAGCACTTGTAGGAAGACTAGCGAAGGCGAGAAAGAAGCCACTTCGTTGGTATTTAGAAGCGGTAGTAAGAAAGCTTAGTTGGTTTAAACGCATTGTAGCAGAGGGTCAAAATAAAAAAATAGCTGTGTGTGTCCTGTGCTTTAGAGCATATGTGCCTACACTTATCCAAAAACGAGTCGGGGCTCATTCAGCTGGTATCGCATTTCTTGTGTGTGTGTGTGTGTGTGTGTGTGTGTGTGTGTGTGTGTGTGTGTGTGTGTGTGTGTACGTGCGTGCGTACGTACGTACGTACGTACGTGCGTGCGTGCGTGCGTGCTGCTCAATTTCACAAAACCCCAAGTGGTAGAAATTCCCGACCTTTCACCACGGTGTGTCTCTCAGTGATATCGCGCTGTCGGCAGTTATTAACTTTAATTTGACTTGCTGGTTGTTCATCGCACAAAGAAAACGCCACTTGCGCTTTAAAGGCAAACAGTTAAGCGTTCGGTAATTCAACTGTTGAGTTCCTTGTGTTTGCGTGAAGTATACTAGTTTTTAATTAGCCTCTTCAAATTTGTCCTCATGATGTCATGTCGAAATTCTCGTGGCGAGACAAAAAGTTCCTTCATGAGTACTAGTAAAATTGATGTGATAAAGTGAAATAATTAATGAATTTTTAACACTGAGTTGTATCCCGAAAATTCTAATCTTCATTTCCCTATCATAGGTTTATTATTAAGACAGATAATCGAGGTGTCCACCTCACTCATACATTTTTGAACCATAATCGCCACGTGTAAAGTTATGTATTTCAAAGTGTACTTTTCGTATTTTGGTGGCAATAGATCAAATAATTTTTTTAAGTTGGCATGTGAAGTTGATAGTCCGCTCAGAGAACACAGCACTTAGATTTTACTGATTAGGAGCTAAGTAGTACGTACGAGGTGGCGTCAAAATTTATGATGTCACAATGATTTGTGCGAAATATTCAATGTGGCGCCAGCAGTCGTACATTCTTCTTGAGCGTTATCTGTGGCAAAGCAGTTATTTTAAATTCATGAAGAAGTAATATATTTGTGTGAGAATGTCGTTTTTTTTTCTCTTTTGTGTCCATTTAAAAGCTCTCTATGGGTAAAATCGAAAGTGTTGCAGCATTTCACCGACAAGCACCCATCAAAAGATTTCGAATATTTCGTCAAATCTCTCGCAAACATAGCCCCCGAAAAGAATTGCGCTCAAAAGGACGCCCTACTTGTAGGAGTGTTTAGTCTAGAAACACATACGCACAAACGCACATGCACACACACACACAAACGCACACGCACACACACACACACACGCACGCACGCACACACGCTCGCTCGCTCACTCACTCACTCACTCACTCACTCACACTCTCTCACAAACACACGAAAAACTTTACGCCATCCCTAAACATCAGTGGTCGGGCCGGAAAGCGACATGTCGTATTCGGAAACTTGTGAGCCCTCCCAGTTCTTGCCGATGCCTCTAGGAACGCAGTCACTGGAACTGCCGCAAAACAAAACACGCTCACGTGGCATTCTCGCTCTGAAAAAGCGGGTGATCTGCAAGAGAGATATCCAGGCACCGCCTGGCGCCCCGCAACGGCTTGCATCCGACGCTAACTCGCAGACTGCGTAATGAACCTTGCCGTGTCTCCCACAATTAGGGCCACGGCTCTCGGGCGACAACCCGCTGACCAGGCTTGTTGTGTGCGCGTTTGCATTCACCGCTTGCGCCCTTGTTTGCTGGCCCACCCATGTTCAGGCCGACACGACTGGCCTGACAGCGGGAAACCGGTGCAAAGCAGAACGGGACATGCTGGCGGTCCGCACAAAGCGAGGCTTGTGGTTCTCGCAACGTTGCATAGAGCATCCTCGTTCCCGTGGTTGCTGTCACAGCATAAGCTACGATAGAAGTATAAGAGATAAAGAGATCCGACCAACGAGATAAATGATAGAAAAAATGTCAAATATAAAGGAATAATAAGGGTATCGCTTATGTATGCACTCGTCCGGTATGTCCCAATAAGCTAGTGTACTTGCCTGTAAAGCGTGCTTTTTCTGTAAGGCAGCCATGTACTGCAAAGCGGACCTACAACACAAGTTAGTGAAAGAGGAAATTTTTCAACCAAACTTGGGCTTAACTGTAGTGTAATTAGTAGGATGTAGAGTGTAACTATAGTGTAATAAATATGACGTAAACAAAATGGTTAAACTGTATGATAAATTATTCTCATTTGTGGGTTCTGAGCGCACTCCGAATCGCGCAACCGACGCCTCGAATCACGCATCGTGGATGCGCAATTCGACTCATCGTATGCGCAATTCGGAGGTTGTGGGTTGAAGTATCTGTGTACATGCGCATCCGATGCAATAAATTGAGCCATGTTGCAAGACACTTCTCCATTCACCTCGCTGGTACTTCTGTGGGTAAAATCCCCGAGAGTATTACCCAAATCTGTTGTAGCCGAGATGGTAAGTATAGAACGCACTATGCTGACTATTATCTTCAAATGAATTCTCTTGGCTTCATTACCGTATTCAAGAAGATTTATTACATACAAATGACGGTTTATTATTCATATAGTGTATTAGAAAACCTGTTCAGTGTTTACCCATTAACTTGCTCTAGTCAACTACCTGCACAGCAGTTGAAGCCCCTTTAAAGCTAATTTTACCTGGAAGACAACCTTGTAAAAAAAGAATGCTATTATGTGCAGATTGGATTATACAGATAATTTAAGAAAATACTGCATTGCTGTGTTCGGTCGAATGACTGGTAGCTCCATTCATTATTCGTTTACAAATTGCAAGAATGCCACTAGTGCCTTACGGCAAAAAAAAAAAAGCTCTAAGATTCTGCATTTGTGCGGATACATACTTATGGTATATGCATACTGATCATATTGCAGTACACTGGAGGGGGGTTCAGTTGCATTTACATGTAATGTTGACGTGATCTCACAGAAACGTGTGCTTTCGCTCACTCTTTCCCGTCATCTTTTCGCTATCAATTCGCATTTCTCACTTCTGGAGGAAAAGACAACTATCCCGGTATTGGTAATTTCTCTTAGTAGCCTTGAGCTTTCGTAATTTCAAAGTTTAGCAGGTTATGATTTGCGCATCTTGATTGAGGTGACGGTGGCGCTAAGGGAGCGCGACACAAGAGCTCGTGTCGCGCTCCCTTA
Organism: Rhipicephalus annulatus; assembly: GCA_013436015.1. Taxonomy (NCBI): domain Eukaryota; kingdom Metazoa; phylum Arthropoda; class Arachnida; order Ixodida; family Ixodidae; genus Rhipicephalus; species Rhipicephalus annulatus. The sequence goes on from WOVY01011934.1 coordinate 136,090, forward strand.
GAAACTGAACCACCGCACCCAAATTTTCCACTCTAAAGGGATCATGAACGCACAGCTGCTTCAAATGGCTTTCTAAATACCTGGATACATTTTTCTGCCACGTATCTGTTTCCGTAATTATGGTACGAAAAGGCATGTCAGGCTTATGGGTTTTTATCGTAAAGAACGGGCTCAATTCCAAACCCTGGCTTTTTGCCACAGAGGAAGCGCGACACGAGCTCCTGTCTGGCGTTCAGTGTAGATGTTGTTGACATGTTTTTTTCGATTCCTAATCATAAGCTCCTAGTGTGCGTTCAGGAATGCATCAAGGAATACAATGATGAGCTTCGTTTCAGAAGTAGTAGTGGTATATCTGTAGAATCGTTCACTGAATTACTAGCCTTTTACCTAAAGTCTACGTACATTGGTTGGCGAGGGAAGACCCTAATCCAGCGTTCAGGAGTCTGTATAGGTTCGTGCGTTGCACCTGTCCTTTGTGAAATTTTTTTAGCCAAAATAGCACGCATTGTAGACACAATCCTAAGCGGAACTGTGATGCGTATTTTCCGATATGTGGACGATTTTTTAGTTGTTATAAAGGATGCCACGTTCCCAGATAATGTTTCCAATGTGTTGAAGGTGTTCAGGACAGAAGGCATGGGTTTGTCCTTCACATCGGAGGTTCCAGAATCCGACTGTCTACACTTTCTCGATCTTAAACTACGGTTTCAGAGTTCCCTTATTTGCTGGTGTTTTGAGCCACGATCAGTGAAACCAATTCTTAATTTTGGATCAGCCCACTCAAAGGTGGTAAAGAGGGGCATCGCTTTCACCTGCCTTAAATCCGCTCTAGAAAAATCGTGCAGGCATGTGTTGGGTTCGGGTTTTGCTAAGCAAGTTGCAAGACTAGAGGAAGCAGGATTCCCCCCTAGCATAATTGTGGCTGTTTGCGATAAGTTAATTGGTGGTTTAAAAGGACGTGCAGCTAGGAAAATCAATCGGGAAAAAAAGAAGTTCGCAGCAATTCCTTATATGCATAAACTGGCACATGGGTTAAATATGTTGGTTCCCGCTACGGAGTTGATGTGGTTTTTAGGGCACCCAATAAATTGGGAAAGATATGTGCATTGGTGTCAAATCAGCTAGACAAGAAGGACAAGCCAGATGTAAAGAAATGTGCCGTAAACCATAGAAATAAGTATGTGCCTTGTGCTGTGGGGGTGGTGTACCGCATTCCTTTATCTTGTGGCCTTCATTATGTGGGACCGACGGGCCGCTGTGTCAATAAAAGGTTGCGGGAGCACTATCTCTCTTTGCATAACGGCACGCCTTCCCATTTGGCTTCACATTGTGCCACGTGTGGGTGCACACCTGATCTGTCTAACACTGTTATTATTTTTAAGCACCGCGATCAATTCCCCCGTGAGGTGTCTGAAGCCTATCATATTAACAAGTCACGTGATGCTTGCGTAAGCCAGACCTCAGTTACTTTGCACAAAAAAGAGTTCACTTTTATTGATGAGCGTATCACTTAATCTCGTTGTACCTCACTTGTCGTGCGCGGCTATTACTTTTTAAATTCTTGTTGCTCGGATTAAACTTTCAGTTGTGAGTGCAGCGCTGTGTGTGGTTCTCTTCTTTGTCTCCGTCTTTTTGTGCGCCGCTTTTCTTTTAATATGAATACACACCAACTCGCCCAACTTTCTATTCTGTAACTTAAACTTGGTTGTCATTTCTGCAGCCGGAATTACAGCGGCACCTGATGAGCTGCTGGACGAGACGGACTCATCAGTGTATATCTGCGTTCGGTCTAAGAACAACTCATGTAATAATAGCAGTGTTGCTTGCTTCAATGCTACTCTGGAGTGATTGCTTTTCTTTTTGATTCCCGGAATTTCTAGACGTACTTGCGGCTGGTCGAGGCACCACAACGGACATGCCGTTCTCGCAGCTGGCCTATATCCTGATGGAATGCTGTTTACGTGCTTGGCTATGACGTCTGAAAACGTAGCACGTGGTCTTCCGGAAGGTAAAAGGGCCAAGTGGTGGTCGGGGACACGGCTAGCATGTCGAATGTGCGCTCTGAGGCAATCCACAACTATATATGTTCTGACCGGATGGTCTTTGGCAAGCATGATTGCGGCATAAGTAGAAGCGCATCGGGGCAGTCCTAGGCAGACACGCAGTGCCTGACCCTGCAAACTCTCCAATGAATGAGTATTCGATTTGCAAGTGTTAGTCAGTACCGGCAAGCTGTAGCGCAATAGACCCAGAAATAGGGCCCTGTACAGCTGTAGCATGGAGGCCACAGAAGTTCCCCATGCTTTACCGCACAAGAATTTCATGATATGCACAATAGATAGCAGTCTCTTCTTCAAGTACGCACAATGTGGGCTCCACGAAAGACTTCTGTCGATTATTATGCCCAGGAAACGATGCGTCCGTGCATATTTGACACTCTGCCCATTGATGTAAACAGGGTATGGCGTCATTGGTTTGCGTGTAAACGCCATCAACGCGCACTTCACAGTTGATATATTTAGGCCTTGTTTCTGAAGGTAGGCTGTTCTGAGGGTTGCTGCCCGCTGTATTCGTGCACGCACCTGAGGGCGAGTAGCTGCAGCACTCCAGAGGCAAATATCATCGGCACACCGACTTTGGCAGAACCTTCACCAGACCAACGAGGGCCACATTGAACAATGTGGGGCTTAAAACACCTCCCTGTGGTACTCCGCAGTAGGTGTAATGTTGGGCAGTTGTACCCTCATATGTTTGTACAAAGAAACCCCTGCCAGTTATATAATCTTTTATCCATTGAAACATTCGTCCACCAATGCCCATTGCTGCGAGAGAAGTGAGGATGGCATCGTGAGCTACATTATCATACGCACCCTTCACGTCAAGAAAGAGTGCCACTGATATGCGCTTGCGACTTTTTTCTTGTTGAACAAATGTCGATAAGTCAAGGACACAGTCAATGGAGGAGCGGCCCCGACGAAAGCCTGCCATGCAAGAAGGGTATTTGGTGTATCGTTCCAAGTACCACTCGAGACGAAATAGAACCATTCTTTCCATCACTTTTCCGAGGCAGCTTGCGAGGGCAATAGGGCGATACGCTGTCAAATCCAATGGTGATTTTCCCGATTTCAAAACTGGTATTAATCGACTTATTTTCCATTCTCAGGGAACACTGCCGCTGAGCCAGGAGTTGTTGAAGCATGTTAAAAGTTCTTTTCTGGCTTTTTGTCCAAGGTGTCCCAACGCACTATAAGTAATACCATCAGGACCTGGAGATGACATGCGCTTAGAAGCGACTAACGCACCTTCCAGTTCTTCCATGGTGAACGGAATGTCCATTTCTGGTAATCGCGTCTCAGGAACGATCACGGCGTCAATGCTCTCGTTCATAATATTCCCGGCAACTCTCCTGCAAAATTCTTCAGCCACCTCGAGTTCTGTTTTTCCATGATGGAGTGCCAAAGCTTTAAAAGGGTGCCGTTGTTGCGGAGAGGAGCGAAGACCACGAACTGTTCTCCAGATATATGACAGCGGTTTATGAGGGTCTAGAGATTCGCAGAATGCTTTCCAGCGTTCGCTCTCCAGTTTGTAAATGCGTCGTTGAATCTTTTTCTGGAGCCGCCTTGCTTCCCTCAGATCGTAAATTGATCTTGTGCGTCTGTATCGTCGTTCAGCACGCCTTCGTATAGCTCGTAATTTTTCCAGTTCGATGTCGAACTGTGTTATTTTAGACGAAAATAGTAATTTACATTTGGATGCTTGCATAGCTTCCGCTATGGTATTTTCCAGGCTGCAGGCGAGGCCTTCTTGGCAAGCGTTCTCAACACGCGATGCAAACATCGACCAGTCAGTACCAATTGCAACACCGGAAGAGAAATTTTTTATGATACCATCGATCGTCACGTAGGTGGGTATGTTATCACTCCCATGAGTCTCAATATCGCAAAACCACTTAACTTTGTGAGAGAAGCACCGTGACACCAATGTCAGGTCAAGGCAACTGCCATACGTGAGACCCCGCAGATATGGGGGGGTACCATCGTTCATGATGGAAAGGTCGTAATCGGAAGCGAATGTAACAATGTTCCGGCCCCTGGCATCTGGACCAACACCGGCTCCTTAGCGTAAATCGAAGAACGCCTGCAAAAGGCTGCCCTTCTGGTGGACACCTACGCAGGTTCATGCGGCCTGGAGTGCTCTCCAGCTAAATCGGCTCTTCTTTCAGTCTCTCCGCTACCGCCGCCTCAAATTTTTCTTCCGTCCGGGCCCGTCCCGTCAGTGCAAAATATTCGGGTTCTTGGCCTTCACCTCACATCGTCCTTGGATCCAAAGGGCACAATAGCAGGCCTCAGACGCACCAGCGAACAGGTGAGCCGCATGATACGGCGAGTTTCTACCAAGCGCGGCGGCCTTCGCGGGTCTCAGTCCCTCCGATTGGCCCACGCGTTTGTGACCAGTCGCGTCCTCTACGCCTTGCCTTACCTTCGCCTGCGTCGTCGACATGAGCACCAGCTGGACGTCCTTCTTCGTTCAGTATACAAACGCGCTCTGGACCTACCTATTGCAACTTCCAATAGCCGATTCGCGGCTCTGGGGGTACACAACACCTTTGCAGAGATGCGCGAAGCTCATCGCGTTAACCAAATCAATCGACTGTCGCAGACGCCTTCAGGGCGCCGTCTTCTACACAGACTTGGTCTTAACCCGATATCTGACCAAGACCCTCTGCAGCCGGTACCAGAGCTCTGGCGTCAAAAGCTATGGGTGGAACCTCTACCCCGTAATATGAACCACGACCTCCATCCTGGCCGTAGACAAGCACGCGCCGCGGCCCTTCATACGCGACACTCCGATCGTCCTGGTGTTTTCTACGTGGACGCCTCGGGTCCCTCCCCCTCGGGTCACTTCACGGCTGCCGTGATTACAGAGGGCAAACACGTAGATGGCCTCTCTTTTCGAGCAGACACAGTAATGCACGCTGAAGAGGTTGCCATAGCTTTGGCCGCCTCTCACCCTGCCTCACGCACCATCCTGACGGACTCGCGCTCGGCCTGTTCTCAGTACCTTCAGGGTTCCATTGCCCCGCTGGCGGCTAGCCTACTACAGGCAGCCTCTTGGCGCTTTAACCCTCATCCCATTCGTATAGTCTGCACCCCAGGCCACTCGGGCCTGCCCGGCAACGAGGCGGCAAATGCCGCTGCCCGCGCTTCTCCTGTCCGGGCCGTTGCCCCTCTATGTCCCGAGACAGAATCTGGCAATACCAGTCTGACGCGCTTTCGCGAAATTTTAGCTTATTACCGGGCTTCGCGCCGCCTCTACCCGGACCCCGCACGCGGTTTGGAGAAAGCGGACGAACGACTGCTACGCCGCCTGCAGACGAACACTTTTATCAGTCCGGCGGTCGCCAGGCACTTTTTTCCGGAAATCAATGGCACCTGCTCGACCTGTCATGTCCTCGCCGACACATATCACGTCGTAGCATCGTGCCCAGTTAATCCCGTCCCTTTTTCGTCCCCTTTTCCTATCCCAACTAGAGAGGCTTGGGAGGAGCACCTGCTCGGCTGCTCTACCTTGGCTGCACAACGCTCCTTGGTGGAGCGCGCACGGGCAGCTTCCAGCTCCACTGGCGTCCCGGAATAGGGTCTTGCCACTCTAGCACGCCGATGGGCCACGTCGGCACTCTCTAGTAGACTTTTTCTGAAATAAATGTTTTTTACCACCACCACCACCACGTGAGACCCCGCAGATATGTGGGGGTACCATCGTTCATGATGGAAAGGTCGTAATCAGAAGCTTTTGATAAAACTCCAAGCATTTCCCCGAGGGTGAACATGGTTAAGTGCGAATACACGGGGTGATGCTATGAGGGCTATTTATTAATTCGCACTATTACATTTATTAATCACACTATGGTGCCTTAATGGTGTAATGGTTCCTGGGAATCGCAATTTGATCACACGAGGGAGTTTACGTTAACTCACTCGCGAATGCCAACGGATTTTAACTTTACTCGCCCTCACGACCTGCTCTCGACGGGAGACTGAGAGAGAAGGCTGGCGCGCGAGAGAAAGGGGTGCGCGCGCAGCTGCAGCGAGCGAGCGAAGGGGGAGGGGGTATAAGGCGCGTAATACCCCTGTCACACGGCCACCACCAAACTCCGTTGAACACCGTCAACGTAAATCTCCCCTATGGGGTTCGACAGAGAAGGAGTTGTGGCAATGTCACACGGCAATGACAAGGTTGCAACAGTTGCCGCGAGGGGGCTCAGCTGGCACTGTTTGATTTTCGGGAAAGCATTCTAATCTCATCTCTTTTGATTTTTTTTTGTGAATCCTTGTTATGCGGTTGTTGCAAAAAAGCACTATTAAGTAAGTATGCGACTAACAAACCATTAAAAATAATTTCAAATAAAAATGCATTTGCTAAATGTAGCAATGCTGCTAGTGACGCTGGCCACATTGTGCTTTTAGTTGTTTTCTTGCCGGTATACATGCTTGGTACGAAAATTCTTATGCTTCCTTGCCTCGTGAGCGCACATTTTGTGTTCTTCAGGCAAGAGTGACACAGCGGACGACGTGAGGAAGTGGTACCATATTGCGCTGGTAATGACGTTTATCGGCTGGCGCCGGCCGGCCCGACTCGTGAGGCACGGTGTGTAGGGCATCGGTGTTGAGAGTAAGTGAACTCTGGCGGGCGTAAATATATGTAAACAAACACGCGTTGTGAATGAGTACTACAACGAAAGAACGTTTAATATTGCCAAAATGTATTATTCTTTCACTGCGGCCACTTAATGCTCGAAATATTTCTCTGACCTTCAGACTGCTGGGGACGAGATCGTTTCGCTGCGAAGGGAGATCGTTGAACTCCTTTGCGAAATGATCCGTTTACCTTCGTTTGCGTATGAGTGGCCGTGTGACACGGACCGCATCTTCGTTGTCGTAAGGACGAGGGAGTTAAACGGTCTTCGCGGGTGCCCGTGTGACAGGGGTATTACTGACACCGACATCAGCGTCGCGTCCGTGGCTTATTCGGTAGAGCGTCGCACTGCGGCCCGCCAAGTCCTCTTTCTTTTAAAGATAGAGAGAAGACTGCGGACGCCGCCGACGGCGGTGGATGGTTTGGGGTCGCTTATAAAGTGTATTCACACTTAATATGATCTGTTCTTTTATCGAGGTGAGTCCTCATTTCACGTTGACGCATTCTATGGTTGCCTTAAGTTGAACGCATCACCTTCGTTGTTGCGGGTAGCAGCCTAAGCGTTGCGCTGCTAATTACTGGCGTTCAGGAAAGATAAAGTTAAGGTAACATTGCACAATGATAAAGAAAAAGATTGTGGAAGAGAGGGAGTGAGCGAAAGAGAGAAATGAAGGGAGGAAGGAGAAAGGGAGGAAGGAAGGAGAAAGGAAGGAAGGAAAGAAATGAGGGAAGGAAGGACGGAAAGAAGCAAATGAGAGAAGAAAGGAAAAAGGAAGAAAATGAAGGAGGGAAGGAAGGGAAAAAGAAAATAAGGGATGGAGAGCAAGAAAGGAAATAAATGGTAGTTGGTCAGTCACGCACACGCCATATTTCGCCTCCGTCTTTGTTCGCTGTACTGGAAAACCTCCTGATTTTGTTTTTTTTTTCTCCCGCGTCACGTGCTTGGCCAAAACAGAAAAAAAAAAGCTTTACTCTTTGTTTTCTCGCATCAAATCTTCGTTGCGTAGGCATTCCGTCTTCAAAGGTCATGTCGAGCCTATCGCTCTTGGGCTCCTCGGTCGTGTGCGTTCACGCTCCTTCATGTCACTTTATTTATTTATTTATTTATTTATGTATTTATTTATATGCTTTCTTATTATTCTGCTCCCAACGGATGAGGACGAGGCTCCGATTGAAGACGATAGAAGAAAGGTTCGACCATCAGCTCCAGATGTGCATGAGATCAATAACTCTCGCATGCGTACGTGGTCTTGCGAGACTCTTCGCTAAATGAAAAGCACGTCTCAGCAGTCTGGGTCAGCCCCCCTGTGGGCGCGTTTTCTGCGAGTCATTGCGAAATCTCCTTCATCGGTGGACGACAAGTACACCCAATGTCACGTGACATCGGACGCAAGAGCATGCACCAGAAAGTACTAGGCGTTCGTAAGAGGCAGCCATGACGCTGAGGTGAAGCAAGTATTCATTCATCTCGGCGAGTATTCATTCTGTAAAGTCATTTTATATATAACCTATGGCCCAGTAATGGATAGCAAGATTAGTAATCTGAATAGCTGCACTTGAAAGTTGTGGGATGGTACTTCTTTCTTCTCCAGGAGCTCAAGTTTTATTCAACAATTTTGATAGATTTGAAGGTATACTGTTGCAGCTCTCTGCATCCGTTCGAAATGCAACAAGGCGCGTTCTACTCTATAGCACGCCTTTTCAACAAACCCAACTCTCTGTGTTTGCCGCTACGAAGCTATATCAAATTTGAACCGCATGTCTTTGGTCGATGCTAAAATATATGCTTTCTTTCTTCTTCTGTGCAATCAGCTCCCGCCACGTTTATTGGGCTATTCAGTCTAATGTTGTCGTAACAAACCATCTTTACTGAGGCCTCAGTGCTTCAAACGCTTGGAAGTAGTATACACGGAATATCTTATTCACTTAAAACTCATTGTGAAAAGACAAGAAAACTTATGCAAATGTGGTCTCCAAAAATTATCAAGATGTGGCACCTAGTTCAATCTTGAAACGGCAGCACAATCATCAAAATATGAAGCAGCAGCTTCGCTTTAATTTGGAACAATGCAAAACTTGGCCTTAACTGAGGCTACATTGTCTTACATGTACATCGCAGGAGAAAATAACTCGGCGGTCTAAGGCTGAACTGTAATGTTCAAGTCGTATATAGTCTTTCTATTTGGGCAAGTCAATTACTCCTCAGTGGACAGTTACGTTGGGCACGCACGGATGCATTCTCCTCGTATCGAAGTCGTTCTCTCTGTCAGTCTACTTTGGGCATGACAAGCAACATTGATACAATATAAATTGATCTCAACAACATTCTATCGCCTGGTTTCATCTTAATAATTCTTTCATCTTCGTGTGGCCGAGTTTCACTACAATTTTCACGCCTCCTCTGTTTTTTTTTTCGCTTGCCGTGCCCGCTTGGGAAATCATCCGCACGGGTCAACGCCCCTGGAGGTCGAGCATCTTCTGATCAAGCCAGAGAGAAATCCGTATCCGAGTCAAGACAAAAAGAGGCCGCGAAACGCGGTACCAGCAGCAGCTCGGTATCGACGCGTTCGAAGTTACTGCAGAAGAAAGACTGTGTAAGCCACTAGCACGAAGTTCCTATTACGGCAATGAGCGATAGAAGCCGCTCGCAACTCCAAGAAAGTGGCGAGGAACTTCGGCCGACCGCCAGCGCAGAATGTGATGAAAGTACGACGGGGGTGCTAGATCTGTCGGATCCGAGAAACTTTTTGGGTTTCACTGCCACGCTTAGCAACGATCGTTAATGTCTCACAGATGACCTTGTGTTGAAACATGACCCCTCAAATAGCGGAATTTCTAGTGTTTTAACGTGAACGTTTTCTTCGCAGCGCTGGTGATTTCAAAATCTTAGAATACACGAATCTCCCTATGTGCTCACGTTCGTGAGAAGTGCACATGGAAATATTCATTAAGCTGTCTCTTGCGGCTGTAATCATGTCATATTCAATATTAGTATTTTAATCGTTCGCACTTGTTTTTCCGCGTTTAAAAAAGTTCTACATGTGCGTTTAATACAATGATTAGCCCGGAATCTTTTTTGAAGTTAGTTATTGATGGATTTAAAAGATTGAAAAATCAGCTTAGCATGCTGAACTTCAGTAATTACCTTATCTACAGCAGCATTTTTACATCTAACTTAGAACTACATGGTTGAATTCATAGTCGAAATTTCACCCACTTGCTCGCTAACGTTTCATAGTACTTCAGCAGGCATGCGTAATTATGAGCCAGGTGGCTAATAGAGTGGTGAGTCTCTCTTTCTTGCTTTTACACCATGGCAGTTACGCCAAAGCAGCACAGCAGCAGAATGTATACTGTAGTGAACTAAATTAGCAAACGACCGTATGCAAAATGCCTAGTCACTGAGAATAGCCAGCGCAGTTGTTGCTGGATAGGAGAGGAAAGTGCCGTCAACCGAAATTTGAAATGGTCGTATATCACTAAGATGAAAGACAGCTTTCCTAAGGCCTCTAAATGTGATAATTTTTTGTAGTGAAAAAAAAAACTGAAGAAAGAGATAAAAAGATCACTTAGCAAAACGCTTTCTTAGGCTAGTTCACTCACGACTTCTGAAAAAAAAATTGTAGCACAGAACGCCACACGCCAGTGCCAATCCCATACACCACTCGGTCTTGTGTTTTTCGTGCTACGATTTTTCTTTCAGGAGACGAAGAACCACCTTTCAAGGATAAAAAAGCAGTATAAGGAGAACGCAGTTCTTCAACAAGGCTTACTAACAGTGAATTAATCTAAAATGGAGCGATATGGGAACAAGAGGAAGAAGTAAAATAGATGTAGAAGAATTTATTGGACCCTTCTCTTTTATAGTGAAGCTGTTGTAGCTAGCCGTAGTTTGTGCGGTGCCACCAGAAAATTTCGAGTATGTCTCACAGGGCTTGGGCAATGCCGACCGCTGTGCACAGTAGTATAGCAAGTGGCGAACGAAAATAAGTTCGTGAAATACGAGACATAAAGAAACAAAAAAGACGGAAAAGAGAGAAATAAAGAGAGATAGAATAGGAGGCTCTAAAGTGTTATCAGGGGAATACCTACATAAAAAGGGAGAGAAAACATAGAAAGAAGGAAATAGAGAGAAAAAGAGGAACAAGCAGAAAACGGAGAGAGGAAAAAAAGGAGAAGAGTGAAACAAAGATAGAACTAGGTACAAAGAAAAAAATAGATGTAGAAAGAAAGAGTGAAATAGCAACTGAGACATCGGAAGGAGCAGTTTAGTACAGGAGATACAATAAACAGTGAGAAAGAGAAAGAAAGGAAAAAAATGAAAAGAAGGAAGACTTCGCCCTCACTTCAGTTATTGCATCACTAGTGCGAAGCTGCCGTACTTTTTTCGTATCTAAAACTGAGGCTACAATGACCTTTTCTAATCAGAGAGTACGTTAAAGTTCTAAACTTAAACTGAGGTGGGAACTATGAGCAACAGCTGTAACAGTTTGTCTTTAAAAACCTTCTATAAAGTATCTAATGTGAAGTGGCTTTAATGCGTACTAATTGAATAATTTGTTTAGTTTATTTATTTATTTATTTATTTAATGTAGTTACCCTCAGGGACATATGCACTATAGAGGGGAGTGGTACATTTAAAAACTACAGTACAAGCGTTTTTCTGTAAATACAATGCTAAAAAGCGCTAGAATTGGTAAATACACATGTAAGCAAGAATCAGACTGCTGGTCAAATAGCATATTAACATAGTTGAACAAGCAACGATACAAGTTTTACCTAAACAAAAAAGACTCAGACAGTTTGCCAAGAAAACATAATCACATAATTGGTTGGTTGCATAGAAGCACAGTTAAGTTTAAAACGTCGTTAAAATGAGAATGATGAACAATAGGCCTGGTTGATTCGGGATTATTGTTCAAGTACTGTGACGTTCGCGGAACGAATGAATATGTGTGAGTTGAAGCATTGCATGATTCACACCTTTTGGAGATGGTCAGAACGAGAAGAAATGTAAGATAAAGGGAGAATAAGGTTATTGTGCAGGGTGTGATAGTAGAACACTTTGTCTAAAATGCATATGCGGTAGAATTTTCAGTGACAAGTGAGTTACAGAAGCTCTAAAGAGCCTTTCATTGAAGTTATGCTTGTGGTACAACTGTAGTTTTCAAGGAAAAAGTGAACAGAATTATTTTGGACTAGCTCAAGAGCAGAGGTCAATGCAATAGTGGACAGGTCCCAAATTGATCCGGCATATTCGAGTCTGCTTTGTAATAAAGTTTTGTAATTGAAGAATTTTAAGGAGACAGGGGCAGAAGGAAAGTTGCGTTGAAGATAACCTAACGAATGGTTAGCATTACTAATGATTTTTAATGTGAACGTACCACGTAAGAGTGTTATTTATGTGAACCCTTAGGTAGCGACAGGATGCTATGAGTTCAAGAGTGGAGTTGTCAAGTAGATAAGTAGTATAGAATGAACATGTGCGGGAAACACGTGAGATATTAGATTTAGTAGTGCTCTATTAGCCAGGCTTTACACTAGTAAGATACAGAGCTAAGGTAATTCTGAAGATTAGTTATGTCGTTTGGGTCAGCGATCTCGCAGTATATTGCACAGTCGTTAGCGAATCAATGAATGAAGGTGTTATGTATCCAGGCACGTCAATAATATAAATAAGGAAAAGTAGGCGACCAAGTACAATCTTTGGGGTACGCCAGTAGTTACGGGACTTGGGAATTAAAAGCATTAGCACACACATGCTGTGAACAACCATTTAGAAAATGTTCCTTCCAAGAAAATAGCTTATGATCAATATTTAACGTGCTTAATTTCATGAGAAATAAATTATGACAAACATTTTCAAAAGCCTTTACAAGATACAGAATAATACAATGAGCAGTGGAACGATGATCAAGGATGGTGGGTAATTTGTGGGTAAATAAGGCCAGGTGTGTTTCCTTAAACAATGATTTGCGGAAGCTGTGTTGATTTATTTGAAAAGAATCAGTTGGCATCTCTGAACTTTACAATGTTAGTGAAAATGGCATGTTTAAAAAATTTTACAAAAATTTTACATGGAATTACGGTTGGTAAAATTAGCCGATAGTTGAAGGGAGAGTTTTTACTCCCACATTTATGCGCAAGAACCACCTATCCAATGTTCCTATCAGGTGCCTGGGTGAAATCGTCCATGAATTTGTTGGAATATTTTTTATAGAATAACATTAAAACATACCTTGGTGCTAAAGACCCGTTATCGATTTCCGTCACGTTTTGTAGTGTTTAATCCCTCCATGTGGTGCTCTCTTCCTCATTTTTGTCGCCATTGCTGACAATCAATGTTTAATGCTGAACTACCTTCGGTATTTTTCGCCAAACTCGCTAATCCTGTAACGTCGCAGAATCGAGGTGGTTGAACTTAAGGAAGAAATCGTCAGAACTACACTTCAAGTTATGCGCAGCCAGGTCAACACGCAACAGGCTTCGTCTTTAGTCGCACCAGCGGTCGCCAACAGGTAGCCCTTATGTCAACAATGGCACATGTATTTGTCTGAGCAACCTGTAAGCCCTCTGCCGCCTTGCATCTCAACGTGTTTGCTCAAAGGCGTAACCCGCAGTCTTAACTCGGCGCCCTCTTGCGCAATATCGCACGTCTGTCACGGTCCTTTGGCGGCAGCGTTATTATCGATCCGACTCTCTACAAAGCAGAACGACCAGTTGCAACACGTCCGTGTTCACAGCAGGAAAATAATAAAAAAAAGCTATGGGTGGGGAGGGGGGCCGTGGACAACCAGTGACGCCAACAGTGTCCCTCCCGGGAACGGATAGAGCCAGAAAGGCGATACGAGCGGGCTGCACGGAGGCCGCAACGAACAGCCAATGAGTCTCGCCCGAGGCGTAGCCACCCCGGAGACAACGAAGCGGGGCGAAGTGGTTCGTCTTTCAAGTTCTCCACGTGGCGCGGGTTGTGTGTAGCCGTTGCTCAACGAGGTCTCGTATCGACTGTTAGCAAGCAAGACATGTGGCGTCACTTGTGGGCAAATGGCGCTTCTGGGCTCGCGCTGTCTCCGTTGTCCTCGCACGTTCCGTGATTGGAGCGGCTCGTGTTCCGCAGGTGCAAGAGTGGGAGATAGAGAGATAAGGCTGCCAACGTAACCGGAGAGTATTGATCGCAGCAGGCTGTCTGGTTTGCTCAAATTAGCTTGCGACTACGACGGGACATTTGATAGATAGAATACATAACGGGTCATCTGTTATAGCGACAGTGGGAATTCCGAGAAGACAGTAGCGCGGATTGATCCAGGCAATCGGGTTAGGACTTTACCACTACTTAGACAAAACTGACGGTTGTCTGTAGTGGTTACGTAACCGTAAGATGAGTTCTTATTGAGCGATGTTATTGTTTTGCTTAATGACAAGACTAATCTTTGGGGTGTTAGCAGAAGTTATGGTCCACTTTTCAACATCACTTACAGTTAGACCGTGAGAAGGGTGAAAGAGATAAAGTGGTCAAGTAAAAAGAAACAAGGAAGAGTTGACGAAGTGCATAAAAAGGGGGCTCTTAATTTTTCCGAAGACCACGTTTGACTCGAGGAAATGGCAGCAAACGTTTTTTTTGGCTTTGATGCAGGGAATTTATGCTCTAACCATAACATCTGCATAATGGCCAGCTTCTGACTAGTTTCTTCTTGTTCTTACAATTTCTGTGGTTAATAATTTTAAGGTTTCTTCTGTGCTTCTAAGAACTCAGTCATACATTTCGAACTTATTTCTAAATGGAATCTAGTTCGCTCATTAAGCTTGACCGATTACACACATATAGATTCTCTTAATTTTCCTGTCAGAGGTTAAGGCTGCCTAAAATGTCTTTTTTAAATATCTGAACGCCCAATGTGGGGCTGTGCAAGGGAACATAACATTATCAAAAATGTTGAAACTGTTCAACGAACTTTAGTCGGTGGCGACAGTACTATTCTTCGATATATTTCGCTATTTCATATGCCCTTGCTTAAAGTTAACCGCAATGAAAAAAATCTAATTTTGATGCATGCATGTTTCTTTACTGCTGAATCCCATATAAACATATCACTTCTGGTGATGCATTTACTCTGAGCAAGGCTTACGTGTGCTAAACGCCAGAATGTCATAAACGGTTTGTTTTAGGGGACAGTGTATATTTCTTGTTGTTGTTTGAAATATTAAAATATACATACTCAACTCACAATTGTGCTCTCAGTAACATTGTATTGCTCTTCATTACTAGTTACAAAAAATTAAGCAATACTTCATACTCAATCTTGGTGAACCAGTGGCATACTGTCGATGCAACAAGTGATTCGCGATTTCCAATTAATTTTGGAATACCGGAAAGATCGAGCTTCACGCCAAAAAGCGACGAAGGCTCTCCTGAAGTTTCTGCGATTGACTCGCCTCGTCGAACGTTTGTGACGTTTTTAGTGTGGTTTGTTTGTGTGTTTTCGCTTCCATCCTACTCTTTTTCTTATTTCCTTTCCTTACTTTTCTGTCCCCCATTTCCGCTTTCCCCGAGCAGGGTAGCAAACCAGACCCTCGCTTTCTGGTTAACTTTCCTGGCTTTCTTCATACCATATCTTTCTCTCTCTCCCACATTCCCCATAACACTTGATTTATGCAAGTTCCACTTCGTGATACTTGTTTTCTAGCCATGGCTGTCTCAGAACTAGGGCACGTTGTGCTCTTTGATGTCTCTATTAATGTAATCACATTAACAATACCATACTTGAAAGCCACGCCATACAATACATTAGCGCCACTATCCATACGCATCTCGTTTCTCCAAACAAATCACAAACCCTAGCCGATTCCATAGCCTTGCGACACACCATGAAGGTTCCCGTCGTTAATCCTAAAATTATTTTGCATATCAATTGGCGCTAATAATGAAGGCAGCAGCATCCTTCACTGATTCCGCACTTAACCGCGGTGAGACGATATACCCGACACAAGCGAACGCCAATGAATATCAATTGTAAGTGAAGAACAAACACTCAAGAACAGTACATCCTCAAGTAAAGTCTCTTTAGCGGCCTTTGAAGAGTTAAAATACAAAAAATAGTATCCACCTCGTTCCACATTATTACCACCTTAATTTTGAAGGGACGCATACCTATCTAGTAGGCGTGGCTGGACTTTGTGAGCTTAGTTTCAACGCTATAGTAACAAACCATGCAGAACAATAAGTTAATCAGGAAGGCCTACAAGGTACCACGACTAAGTTCAGTACCATCGCTTCACGCTAAGAAACGTGATTTATTAATATTCAGCGTGATGTACCCGGACGTGCACTCCTGTTTTTTTTTTTAACTTTCGCAAGCATTACAGTGCAGATGAACTAATAATTTTTAAAGAAAAAAAAGTGTCCCATAATTCCGGCACACGTATTTGGTGAAAACACCGTCTTGAAAGAGAGTTGTAAAGTGCTCCACCTTTTCTCCCGTGTGGTATATTAGCAAACATCCAGTACTTTGTGAACAAAGCAGCGAACGAACATCAGTTATTGATTCTTTTAAAGCTCTGCTAAAGCGCTTCAATGTGGGCTGTCATCTATCCTGACTCGTGCGCACCTGTGTTTTAGGTCATCATAATTTGTCTTCGTCCTAAATGTACCCGTAAAGCTAGTCTTAAAGCCGCGTCCACGTTTTTTTTTTTAATCCAAATCGATGTTTAAGAAAGAGAATGTAGAAATGATGCTTGGCAATAATGGTCTTTTCGAAAAAAAAAACACTGCTTGCATATATAGTATACTATAGTTGCAAGCCATGGGCATCTACGAAGGTGCAATTTAAATTTTTTAAGAGACCCATTACTGCCACACGTGGCCGTCTGGCACGTAATGACGCCTCGCGATTCTAGTTTATGATTTCCGGGGCCAGCGCAGATTCTCATTTCCACTGAGAGCATCGCAACTGTGGCCGCATTTATAGCGCATAAAGAACATACGACCACAAAGTACATAATAAAAGTATACCAGTTTTGCCGTGGACGACATAACAACCAACGAGGAACATATTAAGGCGCCGCTTTATTGTGCGCTGTATAGAGCTGAAGTGGTTGATGCACTGTTATACCTCTGACATATACGTTCAATCTGTGTCCCTATAAGCCGATCAGCCTAATCCCCTGAAATCTTGTCGTCGCATGAAACGGGAGCTCGTTTTGAGCTCGACTTTTTAGACACGCTTTGAATCCGTGGCCACCAAATCGATTTATTGTAAAAAGCCACCGCACGTGACATCACAGCCAAAGCTGCTGGGCGTAATCACAATAAAGAAAAGATTGAAGCAACTGTAAGCCCTTTTTCTGAGCGTGTTGACGCGTCAAAGCCGGCCGTGTTCGATTGCCAAAAAAGCATTGTACGAAAATCGGCAGAAACGTCAGTGTTGCGTGGCGTTTTTTTTTTTTTTTATGGAGGGAAACACTTATCTGCTCTATGCCCATCAACGCATGAAAAACCTTATTGAACTTGAAAGCTTGATTGATTGATTGATTTGTGGGGTTTAACGTCCCAAAACCACCATATGATTATGAGAGACGCCGTAGTGGAGGGCTCCGGAAATTTTGACCACCTGGGGTTCTTTAACGTGCACCCAAATCTGAGCACACGGGGAACTTGAAAGCTTGTAACTGACTGCAAAAAGCCTATTAAATTGAAAGAGGCCAACCTAAACAAGCTTTGATGCGCCATGCCGGTAGCTTGAGTAGTTGTCACAGCCAATAATATCTTTAGAAATTTCACGTCTCGAAATCGCAATATATTTTATTAGGAACGTCTAGGTGGAAGGCATTAGGACGTTTTAACCTGCTGAGAATCTTTAGCGTGCACCTAGACGAAATTATGAGGGCCTCTGACACGTCGCCTCCATTGATATGTGCACAAAGCTGTCGGGGTTGTAAAAGTATAAAGTAACAAAATAAAGTACATGCGTCGTACTGACGCTGCAGTAGCTTCCTACACAGATCGGAAGAGTTGGTCGAGCAGAATTTTGCGCCTTTTTGGCGGGTCCCCAACACACTGGCATCAGCCACGCAATTTTTACCGCATGAATGCTGTAACCAACCAGCAACATTTACACAAGAAAACTTGGGGAACTATTGGTAACTATCACTGAAATAAAAAAAAACTAAAGAAGAGCGGTTCTGTATTCGCGATAGAAGTCTGCTGAATCAAAATGTCGTCTTTTGCCCGATATGTCATTTTACCCCACAAAACTCCATATGGTTTTTTTTTAGTCGTGAACGGGATACTTCCTTGACAACAAACATTTCGCGTCTTTTACATTGTGGCTCGAGGGTGCAGGGTATATAATTCAAATAAACTAGCCTTCGATTTATGCGATTTCTGTCCCACTCATTCTTCGGCTTGAGTAGTAGCTCAAGAAGGGTAGCGTCAGCAGTACACTTGAAAGGAAAGCTTACTTGAATGTGGTTACAAATTCACTGAGCAGCAAAAATGCCTTTCAGGCGACTCGGAAATATTCGCAGGAAAAATGACTGGGTAAACATCCTTGCACGCAGGCACGAGTGAAAATAACTTCAGAGATAGTCATTAAAGAATGAGTGGCGAATAAGGACTCTTCCCCATCTCTGTTTATTCACCTGTATTCTGGTTTTTAGTCCTCATTTTAGTGTGGTTATATTTTGTATAGCAGCTTCCAACAACATTCCGACTTACGTAAAGTTCACTGGTCCGAATTTTTCGTTGCTGGTACGTTTGTGTCAGTGCGCAAGAACTGACGGTGTTTTCAGGCTAGACATTATTTTGTGAGTGCTTAAAAGTATCAGTCTAGCTTAATTAACCTGCTACGCCATCTGACTTACACCTCAGGTTTTTTTCTAACAGTTGCATAGCTATAACTTTCTCAGGTTGTGTATAGGTTCAAGCATACATTATACGCGTTCGTGCTGGTGTTCATATGTGTGCATTTGTATGTACACATGCAAAGTTAATATTTTTAGTTTGAGGTGGCTTTGAACCCATGGTTTATTTAGCACTTAAATTACATGACACGTAATTGAAGTGCTAATAAACTATTATGAGGATCATAATCAAGCAGAACCAACTTAAGATAAATATTACTATTGTAGCTATCAAGGTGACGATTTGTAACCTACCAAGTATCTAGATTTCGCTCCAGACAATCTAGAAACGTCCCAAAGAGTTTGTCATCAATGAAATGCCCGCAATAACTGGGATCAAGTCTGGAGAAAAGAAAGTTCAGCCTCTCAAACATGTGTAGGCGTAAAACCTTGTCTTCAATTCATTTACTAGCTTGAATTCTAAAGTTTTCAAGGCTTCCCCGACAAGCATTCGTTGATGCCGTGATGTTCCTTTGCAACTTAGTTTAATTCTGTCAAAACATACTCTACGAGACAGTTCTCCGCACTGCGTCTGCAGGTGTGCACGTATATATAAATATTTTTTTTCAACGCACTAACCCTCCCCGCCTGGAAAGAACCAGAAATGTTTTTCACTTCCATAACCAGCATACCGTGGCGCTTGTCTGAGCTGTCATGGCGACAACGCGCATGAATATTGTCGGAATTCAAAAAGGGAGATTTTCACGAAAAACAATGCTGCCAGCGTATGTAAGGTGCCTACACGCTACTCTCTGTAACAGAGATGGAGGCCTTGTGTGGAGGAGGCAAGAAAAAGAGAATAAAATAATAGTCATGATCATGATATCTGGTTTATTCCCCATCTAATTCCCTGAAACGTCAATGAGGCCCTCAGAAGTATTGCCAAATTCTGTCGTGGAGCAAACTTACCGCTTATCGACAACTCATGAGCATTTATTGATGAGCCACCCTGTTTTTTCCTCTGTGTTGAGTGTGCAGCTCATCGTATAAATCTTTAGTTATGTATAGGGTCGTACACATCTGCCTTTATCCACAATTCACACCTATGCTGCAGTCATTGTAAGATGGTATCCATGTTTTCGCAGATAAGCTTTGCATAAAGGGGGATCTCTGTCTCTTAAGTCGACAATTTTACGACAAACCCACCGTGTTTTTATTGGGACCTCACTGTAAGTCGGGTGGAAGATTGTGCTATAACATCCGACTATTGCTCGGACTAATCGTTGTAGATTCCAGCGTGATTTCGAGTTGCTTAATGATCTCAAGCTCTATTCTTCTCCTCCTCCACTTGTTTTTTTTTCTCTGCTACTTCGCATGAAGCAAAGAACCTAACCTCAACTATTAAAACCATTTACCCTTCCCTATCGCATTGTAGTAAATGAGATCTCGAGAACTGGTTACCTGTTTTTTTTTTTACTTTTTTATTCCTGCTTTTATCTCAGTCGGTAAATTGCCTTCAAAAGCCAATATTCTTCGATCATGGCTTTATGCGTAAATAAGCGTAAATAGTGCGGAAGTCAACCAAAACGTTGCTATACTCGGCGACAACTTTACTTGGCACTGAAGGTAAAGCTATGGAGGTGGAGCTTGCGCCCATGCATCACTACGCGAAGCATTGCGTTTTGGCGCGCGTCTCGTAACGATATGTTACGTGAAGGGGATGCGCCATAAGCGTTTCATGTATACGCAGACGCCACTTATAGTGTTTGAGGTGCACGTAAAAAAGTGGGACTTTCTCGCCCGTTCGAAAACGCAAAATATTAGCGGATAACTTAAAGTAAATACGACTATCTTAATGGTGGGAGCTCCTTCAAGTCTGAAATAACTCCACGTAGAAAATAAAGGGAGAACTTCTATATTTCACGGTGAACATACGGGCTCTGTTTTGCAACTACATTCACTGGCGGTAGGATGCCCATGATTTGGCTTTGTAGGCTTCGCTCCAATGCCAAGAAACGTTGTCGCCGAGTATAGTGTACCTATTGTCGACCGGCATCTACGAATATTTCTGGGCTTGGTGCGAATCTTGCTGCACTGACACAATTATAACTTTTTCCCTAAACTTTGCGGTCTCTTTTCACCCATTTACCTCTTCCACCTAGCGTAAGGTAGCAAAGTGGCTGGTCTTGTCAGTCTTGTTGTTTTTTCCTAGCCTGTCTCTCACTCTCTTTGTATGCCCTACTACACGTATACCAATGTGGCCTTCATGGCTATAAGGCGATAGAGGTCGCACACGTGGGGGCGCGCATTGGCTTCAAAACACACAACTCACCTTTGCTACGTGTTTTTATTTCCCCATGGCCCCTAGCATTTTACGAAGGGTTAATATTTGCCAAGAGCTGCTGAGTATTACGTGGACTTTCTTTTCGCGTAAAATCCCCACATTTCCTTTCGTTCTACTGTATACTCTTTTCAAACTTTTCTGAGCGTTACACAATATGCAGGGATAAGTTTCTCTCAAAAAAATAAAAAAGACTGGATTGATTACCATGCTTCAAGCTTGCTGGTATAACCGGACTGCGTTAGGGCAACCGAGAATAGCTCGCAAGGTATACGCCACTCAGAGCTCGCTCCGACGCAGCCAACGAATCTATCCGTTCGTTCTAGGCTTCCAGCACGTGGCGTGCAGCTGAGTCCCGGTTCCGGCCTTCCCTACTGGGAGTGCCTACATCCTCGCAGCAGCGGAAACGGCTTCGTCATCCTAATGACCGCACTGAGACCTGGGATGGCAGTCGACCCACCGGCATGATTCCGAATTTCTTTCTCGTCTGTGGGCCAGACAACCGCTTCTTTCTGCCTCTTTGCCAACTCGCTGATAGAGTTTTCTTCTTTTCTTCTTCTCGTCGTAACACACTTTGGAGCCACGGGGACCAAGACACAAGTTGCCTCTCAAAGGACAGCTTTCAGTGTTCGTTTAATCTCGGAGACTCCTACGAGGGGACACCGCACTGTATTACCAGTGGAATAGTCTCAGTATATTTTTACATTGTATTTTCACCTGATGTCGTTTGGTATATGCTGGCTCCTTTATATATCGTCGGCTGCTGCCGGGTGATAAATAACACGAGCCGCAGATAACGAACTTAGCCATGATTATTGCAACTTACTTCGGTCGACGAATGCACACCCTGATGAGAACCACACGTCGTTATGAATTGTACCTTAGTCGACTCTATAATAAAGGGCAGGAGCTATTTTGATTGCATTGTGCTGCTTGAATTAAAAATAGAAAAGGAAGTTTTGATTAACCTTATAGTATCAATATCACGTGGCTGAAGCTAAAGTTGTTGAGGCTGTGGAGTTTATTTATAAAATCTTCGTTCTAATTTTACCGAATAAAAATTGCGGTTACTATTTTGCTTCCTGGAACTGCAAAACAGAAAGGCGATGTAAGGCCAGTTGGACGTAAGTATTTATTATTTTTGGAGGAATCTTTTGTGGGCAACAGATCCGTCACGATGGTGTAGTGGCTCAGGCATTTGGCTGCTGACCCGCAGGTCGTGGGATCGAATACCGGCCGCGTTTTCCATAAAGGCAAAAATGCTTGAAGCCCATGTACTTAGATTTAGGTGCACGTCAAAGGACCGCAGGGGGCCAAAATTTCCGGAGCCCTCCCCTATGGCACCCCTCGTAATCATATCGTGGTTTTGGGACTTTAAACCACCTCAATTATTATTTTGTAGACCGCAAAGCTCAACTACTACTAGCAATCTGACGTTAATGAAAACTAACAGGCATTATAGATTGCCAAGAAAAACACAAGAGACGTTATTTGTAGTAATTATAAAGAAAGCAATGTGAACGAAATAACTAGCCGCCGGCAGAGACCTACAAGCTTACGCGTCCAGTGCTCCAGCTGATTTAGCTACGGCAGCAGTCTCCACCCCCGCCCTCGGCCTCACTCATGTCATTCGGTATGTATGCGCATTTAAACCTGGATGTGTTCGTCAGCGCCGATCGCAACCACGGCAGCGATCGTAGCTGGCTGCGATCAGCGCTGACTAACGCTCGCAGCTTTAAATACGCAGGTATACCTGATAAAGTGAAGAGTGGTGCGGTGACTTCTGCTTTATAGTAGAAATTAGCTGAATTTAGCTAAATTTTAGCTAAATTAGTAGTGCACTGGACGCGTAAGGTTGCTGGTTCGGTCCCTGCTGGTGTCTAGTTATCTTTCCCTCTGCTTCACTTCCTTATATGAATGTCATAATTACTACGGATAACATTCCTTTTACGTTCCTATTGTGTCTGTTAGTTCTCATTTGTATCGTCTAACAAGAAGAAAACGAGCCACTAAGGTTCCCTGTTTTTTCTTTATCGGTGATTCAGACTAGTCATCGACGACTAAATATATAAACTCCAACTCGCTCACGCATTCGCTTGCTCTCTCCATTGAGTCACTCACTCACTTAATCACTCACTCACTCTATTCCCTCACTTCACTCACCCCACTCACTTGCTCTCTTTAATGACACCCACTCGCTCACTCAATCACTCACTCACTCACTATCTCACTTACTTTACTCACACAGCTAACTCACTCTGCTCACTCCACTAATCTCACTCACTCTCTCACTCCTCTCACTTGCTCGCTCCGCTAACCTTACTCACTCTCTCTCCTCTCACTCGCTCACTTATTCAACTCACTTGCTCGCTTTCTCTTTTCACTCCAACATCTTTACTAGTTCACTCGCTTCTCTGTATAACTCACTCTCTCACTCACTCTGGCCACAATACTCACTCTCTCACTCTAACAGCTCGCACAGTCGAGTCCCCTCACTGCCCTATCTTGCCCACTCCACTTACTCGCTCAATCAAGAGCTCTCACCCCACTCACTTAATCCAATCACTCATTCACTTACTTATTCACTCACTATTTCGCACTAATCCAACGCAATCACTCTTCACTCGTTCGCTCACCCACTAAGCAGTGTACTGCCACTCCACGCATGTAACGCGATGTGCCCCTCTTTCTAGACGAAGCGTAGCTGGTGGAACGGAAGAACGTCATCAGGCCTCCAATGAAGGAGACAAATTTGCGCAAACTACATGCCTTGTCGCGTATCGCCTTACGAGACGTTGCCCGGACGAAGAGCCAGGTTCATATATTTCCCCGGCTGTGGTACGTCGTCGTAGGCGTTGTACGTGACGTGGCGGGGAGAGCCGCCCTCGTTCATCCCACGGGGGCCCAGGACTCGCTGACACCAGAGAGACTTAGAGGACATCTAATGAACGTTTCCGCCTCGTACGTAGTTGTTCTTGGCGATTCCGCTAAATAACTTAACTCGATAAATGATTTAGTATCAGATAAGAAAAATATAATTTCAGGGGTACCACAAGGGAGCATTCTTGGCCCTTTATTATTCACTTTATATATTAATGACATAGTCCATATCTCCCCAGAAGTTAAGTTTATTATCTATGCAGATGACACGAGTATATTTGTCACCTCATCATCAGATGTTATTCTTTCTAATAAAGCTAATGACGTCTTACAGAAGTTAGACAACTGGACAAGAAACAATAAGTTAAAAATAAATGCAACTAAAACAAAAGCGGTAGTTTTTCATTCGAAAGGTCAACAAGTGACTTTGAAGAATAATATTGTATTTAGAGGCTCAGATATAGAAATAGTGAAGTCAGTGAAAGTACTTGGGGTACATTTCTCCAGTTCTTTGCAATGGGATGACCACGTAAATAATATTCAAATAAAATTAGGCCGGATAACTGGAATACTCAGCCGTATCCGGTACCCTCATCCCCAATTCGGTGAAGTTATTGATATACAAATCGCTGTTTAGTTCTTATCTTAACTATTGCTATTTGGTTTGGGGAACAACTACAGAAACAAACTTAACAAAATTACTGAGAATACAGAAGAAAATACTGAGGCTGATAGAAAACGCTACAGCTCTAGCACCTAGTGACCCACTGTTTAAAAAATATAAGATAATCAAAGTGAATGACCTATATCAATACAGACTACTACGAGAGTACTGCCTTAGCTGCAAACGCGCAAACTTTTTGTTTACGGAAATGGCGAATCTTTGCTTAAAGGAAAAGGCGTATGAAACAAGAAATACAGAAATGTGGAACGTTCCGTACTTTCGCACTAATTATGGTTTTCAGATGCTTCGATGTACTCTACCGCGAATTCTGAATACTTATATTAGCAAAGGTATAGATGTGTCTCATTTAAGTGTCGCAGAATTAGCGGCTCTTTTTGTTCTATAAACTATGTAGCAAACTATGTTATATGTTCTATAAACTATGTATTTATTCAGGTGCAGAAGATTGCTGCAAGTTCCTTTGTTGTGTAAGCTATGTATCAACTACGTTTTCAGGTTTCCTTCCTTTGTGGCATGATCTTTACGTAAAACAATGTGAAAGTGTATGATATTGTGATGTCCTTCATCTGCTGCCATTGTTCACAAAGGGGGCGGAGGATCCCTCAAGCCGTCATTACGGTTTTTTCCCTCCGCCTCCTGTTACACTGTACTGTGACGAAGCAAATAAAGCAATCAATCAACTTCTTAGTAGACGAGATGTTGAGCAATACTGAAGAAACGAGAGATTGAATCGGACATGTCAGTGGCCAGCTTCTATGTTTAGCACTTATACCATTTCATTCCTCAAAACACAAGAGGCGCATAAGTTGCAACGAACTGTCACAATTTACTTACTCGATTTTTTTTCATTAACGTTTTGCGACATTGGAAATTCCTTGGTATTGAATGAAGGCCTAGTTTCGCAATCATTACAATCACACAGGTCCGAATAGTTGACCGAACTAAGAACATGGCCCACATGCTCTTTTTTATTATTTCAAAGTATTTCACTGCGTTACGTCAAATCTAATAAGACAGGAAGTTGGAATGTCACACCAAGCTACTCCTTTAAAGGAAATTTTGCACTAATCGCTTCTCGAAGACTATAAGTGTAATCGGTAAACTCTGAGTTATTTGCAATCTTCTATTTCACTTTAAGCTGTCATTGGTGACATAAAAACTGCGCGTGGGTGCCACAGTTAAAAAAAAAGTGTCAATGTGCCGTTTTGTATGTGAACACTGAAGCGCTAACAAGATCAAGAATCGTTATTCTTATCTACACGCTGCGATGTGTACGGCTGTGTAAACGAAGTGGAGAACGAGCTGGGCACTCAAAAAGAGAGGGCTTTTTCTTCAATATTTTACATTTAAGTTGTCCTGCTCTCTCGGCGTTTTATACCACGTGCTTAGTCTGTTATTTAAGTTTTTCAGAATGCCATGACAAGCATTTGAACGAAATGCGCAAGGTTTACAGGATATTGAGACGTGTGAGATGCTGTCATTCTATTTCGAGATGATTGCTTGCTACCCGTTGAACGGGTAGCAGCTGGGAACCACACGTTAATAGCACGACTCCCGCTAACCATCTAGCTGCTTGTGATTGAAATACAAGAACGGCCTCCAAAGTCACGTCTTTGTTTTTTTTTTAGTTTGTTCGCTCTTCTTTCACTTTTTGTGAGCCTGGGAAATCAATATAGGAAATCACCTCGCCAAGAGGCTGTTTCTCTCTTCGTTTCACGCATTTTTTCATAGTACCACTTTCCGTCAACCGGGACAGCACAGAAATATATGCGTGGAAAGTCACGCAAACGGCCTTTCTGGGAGAGGGGGTCATTTACTCAAACTGTCGTTCATTTCCGGAGAGCACACTTTTTTTCAGAGAGAGTAAACAGAACAACGCCATTGTGAACCATACTCTCAACGTTAGCCGGTGCGAAGAAAAACGACCTTTCCCCCCAAAAAAAAAAGACGGGTGTTTCTTGAGAGACGAAAACGGCGACAAAACTCAAGGAAATAAATGTTTGAAAAACGCGGCTCGTTGCGGTATCTTTTCTCGCGCCTTTCAGCCAAAAAGCGCGTGCACCCTTTGGAAGTTCCGACAGCTGCGACCTTTACCCTATAACGCGCGCACGCATTCACGTCCGCTCGATGGAGATGCAGAAACCGGGGTGTGTTTAAAACAAAACGTGGCCCATTTCTGGGGTGCCACCAAAATGAGGCTGATAGCTGCACTCATTCCGGGAAGCGCAACTTTTTTTGCTTCTGTCCCAGTGCTGCATTAGGAGCCGACGGAAAAGGAACCTGGCGCTGATCTCTGCTGCCGTTTAGTCTTTTTGCGCGAAATATGAGCGTGGAACGTACTCTTTGCGGAATGGAGCAGCAGAATGCGTTCCTACTTCCGCGTGGTCTTGCACGGGCTCTCCGTGTTATAGGAGCCCGTTACGTTGGCTTAGATACGTAGACGAAAGATATAATTGGTTTGTACAAACACGTGATATAATATTTAGGTGGACGGGAGCAAGACCGCAAGGGGGGCGACTTGGTTTCGGTTCATCGTACAGTGGGTAGTTGTGCTACTTCTGACACGGAAAACATGACGTGGGGCTGACTAACTACTAAAAATAATTTAGAAAAATTTAACGTACACGCGTATAGATAAAAATCTGGACATGCGCTCGACACTTACATAGTCAGCGCTGAGCTCATAAACAAAATCTACCATATGTTCTGCGCATGTTCACACTTTACGTATATATGCGCAATTTTTTAAGAACAAATTTTCGTTTTTGGCCAGTGCCGCGCGAGTTTCACCTACTCTGTTCGTTTGAAAAGTATCGCCCTTACAATAAGTACACTTAGTAAATATTTGGTTCTACCGTAAAACTCTTCACAATGGCTGCCACGCAATATGAATATTGTACTTTTTACAATAATGTTTTCAGTACAATCATTGTTTTGGGTACAAAACACCGCCGTGATAGACTGGCGTTTCCTATTCGAGCATGCTAATTTCTGCTAATGGGCAATCGGAGACAGAAGACCTCGATTAGAGATACCCACAGTCCGCTTTCAGTTAACGCGCACGGTGCGAATTTTTTATTGTTCAACAACGCACCGGAGAATTCTGCCAACGGCACAACCTTGAAGGTCAGGATTAAGTTCCTAGGGTGGCCTGTGAACGGTTTGTGTAGAGCGTGCAATCTTTTTTTTTTTCATCAAACTCGCATCAACAGTAGCAGACTCTACCTGCGTCGGCATTTCGAAGCGAGAGAGGGGCGACGGGCAGTACATGCGCAATAGGGGTGTAAACGACGCGGGGAGAGATGCCTAGAGTAGATAGAGGAGGAGCAAGCATAGGCTAGCAGTTGCTGTCTGCGTCGGCGTTGCGAGGTGAGAGAGGAGGAAGCGTAAGAAAGGGGAGAGGGAAGAGAACGCGCATGCGCCCCACCGCACACCGGATTAAACTCAGCCATTGGATACTTCGCAGCAGAAAATGAGACTTAATCACGAAGTGAATAATGATGAGTAAGCGAACCAGTGGTGTTACTTCGGTTATTTAGTGTTCAGTGCTACTTTGGTTATTTAGAGTTCATTATTTAGAGTTCACTGTTACTCTAAATAACCTGTGACATTGAATAATCACGCATGTAAATGAGTGTCAAGTGGTGCACAGCTATATAAAATGTTTACTGGTCGTAACTGGTATGTAGCAAGGCAACAACGAGGTTCCTGCAAAGAATTTCTGTTACGAATGAGACAGTTAGCGCAAACAGGTAATGGTACCGCATCATCGGAGCAAGAAGCATTACAACGCATGCAGGTAAAATTAAGAATTAAGAGAGCGTAATGGAACAGCATTGCCTATGTCGAAAACGAATGATTGAAAATGCAATGTTGTGAAAATGCACTTTGTATAAAGTGGTACACGCACTGCACACGTATGGTGAGGCTGGATAGAAGAACGGGAGATTCTGTCGTGAGTGCTAACACAAGATGACAGTGTGCTGCAGTTTTATGCTATTCACTTTGTCTACGCTTGCATATATCCCGACCTGTTTTACGGCTGCTGCAAGAAGTTTTTTTAACGTTTACTAACGGGTGTTCGTTTAAGGGCAGTGCACAACAAAATTCCTTTCTTGCCTCGCTATGTAAGTGTCGCCACAGGTTTTGGTTAGAAGTGGTAGGATGCCTCGACCTCAGCGCATCAAGCTTCGCTGTGACACAGACATCAGGGACTCGTGCACTGTGTTCATAACCTCGGAGCTTAATTTATTTCAAAGTACTTCGCAGGCCCCAGGAGATGCATCGTAATAATGCCGTTCTCTCTGTCATATCCTCACTGAATTCATGACAGCCAGAAAAGTCTACAACAATAACGGCCTTGTAAATGCCTTACTGATAAAACTAAATGGGAAAATCAATGCTAGGTATAGTTAAGAGGTAACCCTCCTCTTGGTAAAAATAGCAGTTACTAATGGCATTGTATGTGGGCTCTGTTCGTTTTATTTCTTATCATGTTCATAGCTCAAAAGTATTTCAACAGCAGGATTTTCACGAACTTAATCTCTACTCAAGAACTCCTCATTGCCAGTGTTTCAAAATGGTTGTCATGAAAAATTAACGTCGCCAACAACGAGTATAGATTTAGCGCAGCTACAGCTATTTCGAATTCTTCTTATTGTTTTTATGAGTCGCTACTTGTAGTTTTAAGTTACAAAACACGTAAATAAAAAAGGGAAAAGTTTATAAATAAGGTGAAACCTTAACACATTCCTTCCGTTTTGTATGGTTCAGCCGAGTCATTTTGCAGGTGCCCATGGATGTCGCATAACAAACCTGGTTTACAGACAGTGCCCACTAAATTAGTTCTTTGGACTATCAGATATTTAAGCTTTAGAATCAAAAGATATGAATAAACTGATAAAAACGAAAAGCACGCAGGTCAACCTAATATTAGTAAAAATGTTTCTACCCCATAAGCATCAGTGGTAAATTCTGTTAATATTATGTGCTCGCAAAGAACTAGCGATGAAACAACAGAGAACACACAGATTTTTGTCAGCGTCCGTAATGTCATCACGCTGTCTTTTTTTGCTTTCTTTTCAAGTATGAATCGATTTTAATTCGCCCACCTTACGCATAATGTGATTGATCTTCTCATCGCATGTCATATGCGATCGACGCGTTACGTCAATCATGGGTGACAGAAAATAGTGCAATGTGATTATTTCTAACGTACAGCAAAGTCTTTATGGGGTAGTGTAAATAAATTTCATTCGTCGTTTGGGCAGGAAGGCACATAAAGTCTCAATTTAGTTTGCTTTATATTTTCAACTTTAGCAGACGATTTTGTTCACGTGAAGTGAACAGGGGGCAAGGCTCACATTCGCATTCATTGCGCATTCAGAGTTTGTCACGCGTGTTCGCCTATGAATGACCTCTTATGTCCCGACCAACATAGAATAAAGAAAAAAAGCCACCGAGACAGTGCTGCAATTGAAATGCGTTGTAGAATATAACCACCAAACTTGAGCAACGAGGAGTTTTAGGAATGAAAAAAAAAGTGGGGGGGGGGGGCGGAGGAAAAGGCAGAGACGCTGTGGCGCAAAAGTTCACTGGCCCGTTTTGGTTTTACGAGCATGCCCGATGCTTCGAACCATGAACGTTGAGGCCAGCGCAGGACTTTTTATTTTGCTTTGTTCATTCCTTCTTTCTCGCGACTCGGAGACGAAATATGGTCCTCTTTTTATTCTGCTGGATGCTGGATTCCAGCCAGACTGCCGATGGGAGCTGAACGCAACTTTTTCGAGATATGTTGCAACGCTGTCACGCCTGGGTACCATCAGTATCAGTTCAACGAGTGGGCCGTTTTTCTTTTGTGGGTTGGCCACAATGTGCTTGTTGCTGCTGTATGACGTGCGGAACCTGTTAGCGTTAGGCTGAGACTCCTTTTCGTATATGGCAGGTCGAGTGAAGATATTTAGCTTTCGGTCTTTTCCGCCATTTCGAAAAACTGCTTCTTTTATCAGAACGTTAACAGGTCAGCGAACTGGGGACGCAGACATGCAGAAAATTATTTTTAGACAAGTTAGATGATTTAGTTGCTATTAATGGTCGCATTTCCATATGCAAGATTCACTTGACAATGCGGATAGCATAACCACTTATCAGCAAGCCGTGACTCCCTGGAGCCGTGACACCACCAGTAGCTGTTTACATTGTTTATTGACGTTATTGGGTGACACTGATGATGTTGCACATACAAACGAGATGATGTTGAAGAAGTTGCCCCGCCGCGGTGGTCTAGTGGCTAAGGTACTCGGCTGCTGACCCGCAGGTCGCGGGTTCGAATCCCGGCTGCGGTGGCTGCATTTCCGATGGAGGCGGAAATGTTGTAGGCCCGTGTGCTCAGATTTGGGTGCACGTTAAAGAACCCCAGGTGGTCGAAATTTCCGGAGCCCTCCACTACGGCGTCTCTCATAATCATATGGTGGTTTTGGGACGTTAAACCCCACATATCAATCAATCATGTTGAAGAAGTTGTGTCACAGTAACTGTGATGTCAGCGTCGGTGGCGTTGTCCGTGAGTGAACGTTCACAGCATATCCAAGGAGCGACTGATGATGAGTGGGGTGAAGCGTATCCGTCCGTCTGTCTGTCTGTCTGTCTGTCTGTCTGTCTGTCTGTCTGCCTGTCTGTCTGTCTGTCTGTCTGTCTGTCTGTCTGTCTGCTGTCTGTCTGTCTGTCTGTCTGTCTGTCGGTCCACTCCTATCACAGTAGAGCACACATTGGATGGATGGCCGGATGCTTCGCCCCACTCATCATCATTAACTCCGTGGTTATGCTGTGAATTTCCGATTATAGAAAAACCTCTCATGCCATCTAGTAATATTATTTCTAAGGATGAATGAATGAATTGATATGGCTGTACCCTTTAGATCGGGTGGTGGCTAACGCGACCAAGCCGTAATACTTAGTGGACCAAAAACTAGATTTATTTCTTTTCTTTAAATAGTGAGGTTGAGGTCTGTTACTTTGCTATGAAGGGTTTAATTATAACTCGTGCCTTGACTTCAGCCACAAATCTGATAACCTCCTTCTAGTTAATTCTACCTGGTTAAAGTCTATTTTGCCCTCCCTGTGCCTAAACACCAGTGCTTTGAAAAACTCTGCGCCATCATCCTGAACTTTAGGGTGAAGGCCTTTACAGAACATTATCAAGGACTTATACACACAACGCCATCTAGTGAGCAGTTCTTAAATGTAACTAGAACAGGCCACTACAATATACAACTGCGAGAGAACGACTCACGCCCTGAAGAGCTTCGCTCCTAAAACTTGTGGTGAACGCAATCAACCACAGAGCTACGCCAGGGCTTGGAACTGCTTCGGAAAGACTTCCCTACACAGTTTGCATGTCGGGTGAGGGCTCACGTTAACAACTCTAATATTGCGTGACGGAACCGTAGAACCGCACCAAGCGTCACATGATGTGAATCGCGCAGCGACCGGGTGGTTGATTTCGGCCGAACCCTTACAAAGGCCCTGATATAATTCGTCGTCACCATCGACTACATTATTTATTTATTTATTTTATTTTATTTATTTTATTTTATTGATACTGTAAGCCTTTACAGGCTCATACAGGAGTGGGAATAAATTATACAGATTGTCATCTTCACATTAGACCACAGAACAAAAATAGTAAACAAAAAAATGAACACGGGAAAAAATAAGAATGAACAGTACAGACTACTCTAAACAATTACAAATTACAACTGTACATCTAGTCGAAGAACCAAGAAATAAAACAGAATAAAAACACCGCAGGCTAACAGGGAAGAGTGCATATTAGACACAGATCTGAGAATTGAAACATCGAGTGGCATAAAAATCAA
Organism: Rhipicephalus annulatus; assembly: GCA_013436015.1. Classification (NCBI taxonomy): domain Eukaryota; kingdom Metazoa; phylum Arthropoda; class Arachnida; order Ixodida; family Ixodidae; genus Rhipicephalus; species Rhipicephalus annulatus. Next base: position 168,407 of record WOVY01011934.1, read on the forward strand.
AACGTACATTCAATGAAAAGTTGCGCCATTATTCTACAACGCTGCAACTTACTGATCCAAAAACTTTTCAAGATTGGTAGTGAATGATTCGAGAGATTCTGAGGACACTATATCACTATTATCATCACAAATTGATGATGATTATGAAAATCCTAATCATCAATGACCAGTATCATAAACATCATGATAGTCATCATCATAATCATTAGCATCATCTGCATAGTGAGCATTTCGCTGCTGTGCTTGCTTTCGGCTTTAGGCGTGTTAACAATGCTTCATTGCATGCGCACGAGTGTTCTTTCTCCCACTGCATGGCTGAGGTGTCCGCAGAGCAGAGAATCGCGGCGGCAAGCGCATGAGAACAAGGTCCAACGACACTATCATGCTTTACTGTGAAATGAAAAACTGGGTAAAAATATATTGTAAAAACACAATTATAAATTATATTTCGTGCGAAGCAGTCAGCAATTATATAGCTGCTTAAGCTGTACTTTGAGCGAAGTATGTGTGAAATTTGAGTATACTTGTCTGCGCATCTTAGCTGTGAGCCGCACTATGCCCGAATAACGAAGCCGTGCTATTTGAAAGGCGGTAGAACTAACATTCTTTCTTTGTTATTACGTTCGTCTATTCTGTCACGACGCATTTGTTTGCAGTTCGCTGCGAGAAATACGAGGCATTTATGACGCAAAATCCGAGTTGCGTATACTGTCGATACCCTTTCGCAGTTATAACACACGCCGTACGACTGCGTTACGTATCATATTATATCCGTCCGAGCACATCATTTCTTATTCTGTTTAAGGACCGTCTTGATCGCATTGTCTCTCGCGTAAAGTTTATCCTAACTCAAACGTCTCGTCTCTCCCGCTACTACAAAGGCCCGCTGACCTCCCATCAATGTATGCGCAAAAAAAGCTCGGTGTTTTGCACTTTCGTAGTCCGTTCTATGTCTCTTAGTTAGTCCACGCTTTTTTTCTTTTTTTTTGTCTGGAACTTCTAATCCTGAACGTCGCTTTGATAAGAGGCCTACGCGCAGGCTGTCACAGACACTTCTGCGTCATCGTTTTCGGGGGCATGACGCGTAAGTGCCGGTTTCCGATTGCGATAGAAGAGGCGCGTCTCGTCTGTTCTCGCATTGTCTCCAAAAAGTGGAGGAGGGGGGGGGGGGGCGAGATTGCTCAACATCGCGGCGCTCATAGCCGTCGCTACACCCACGATCGTCGGCGCGCCAGCTCGACACATTCACTCATACGTTGTGACAAAAAAAAAATAACGTGGTGTATGCTGCAGATCTTTGCAACACAGCCTCCTGGTTTGAAGAGCCAATTTATCTGTATCATTTCTGTGCACTATTCGACAAAGATTACACCTTGAGTTCTTTTGTAAACGTTTTTTTGTTAACCAGAGTTTATTCCTTCACTTTACTTTGTGTTAGTTCTAATTATTAGTGTCAATGATGGCTCCTTTGTATCACTCCTAGGTGTAATAATTTGCTGCAAGCTATCAATTTTGGGTGGCGCGGTAATTTATTTAACCAGACCTTACATTTGAGCGTTTCGGTGGGGAATTTAAGAATATTTTTTGTTACCATTTGGGAATGCTTGCTAACAGCAGACAAAAGAAATTGCACCTAAAGTTCTGGCATGTATTTGAGTGAACCGTTAAATATGGTTTACGAAAAAAATATAGCATCACTGACTGTACGATAATTCAATGAATATTAAAATTTATTAACAACAAATTGTTGTAAAATAGTTTATCTTTACTTTAACGCTTCAACTTTATTTATATTTGTTTTCCAGAGTTTTGTGATTAAGTTATGCAGAATTCACGCATTTAGACACAGTCTATCATAATGCACGTTTCAGAAGAATATAAATAAATACGGCAATATGTTACGATTTCACTTAAATTTGTTGCTGGAAAAATAACAAAAAAATCTCAGCATATCCTCAGAGCGAAAGGTAATGAATGGGCACCGCTACGGGGGTACATTGGTAAACCATCGATCCTCCGTAAATCTTGCACAGTCAAACATCATGTAAAGACGCCAAGCACGCGCTGCAGCCATTTTCTGAGTCCTCCGCTCTGCCGCCTTGTTTTCGTGACTCATAATCGAAGCACACATACTGCTGGCGAAAGAGGAAGCGTGCCAAGAGCGAACTCCTTTTAACGCAAGAGCGAACGTGGTCACCTATGACACGAGAGCATACATCGGACTCGAGAGAGCGCCGCAGCACCATGTAGTGAGCAATGCGAGTACTAGCGGTGTGAGCGCCACTGCTACATTGCCATCTAGTGAGCGCTCCGAAAACTAGAATGGCTCCGAGAACGCAGGACTTGCCTACGCCTTAAGGAGCTTCGCCCCTAAAAAATTCTGGTGTTTAAGTGATTGAGTAGCGAAAAGGCTTTGAATAATTGTGAAATGATTGTGCATTAATTTGACTTGTTCATTCACAGGGGTTCTCATTAGTGCTTTGGCGAACAAGCACTCCCGACAAACTTATGTTTTTTTTTAGTTTACTGTTACCTTTAGTTTCGGGAATGCAATAAAACTGATTAATCACGCACGAGACAGTATCAGTTGGAGAACTATTGCAATAGCCTCCGGAAGTGGTGTATCCTGACTCCTCTGAGATTCCCTTCATAGCAGAACTTCAATGTTGTGTAATTTTTCTAACATTATATACGTATCTCTTTTTTATTTTTGTTTATTCCTTTTTCAACTTTTTTGTTTGCGTCCTTGTCGATATACTTCATTGTATTTACACAATGTAATTTGATTGTTATACTTTGTTGCACTCTCTTCCTTACACTTTTTTGTGCGTGTATGTGAGTGTTCATTGCTATTCACCTTGAAGTTTACACAATGCATTGTAATAGTTCAAATAGCAACAGAAAGATTTCACAGAAAGTAAGTTCCAGTGTAGTAAACAAAACACCCTGTGAGAGCAATCGATGACAACCTGTGTCTCATGAAAACAGTGCAGTGCACAGGCAACTAAGTGTCCTTAAATAAATGTTATATTAGGCGGAGGAGTGTTTAGTTCATTACAATGTAACTTAAGTTCTGTGTAGTGGTTCCGATGCTACGTATACCTGTCAGCGCTCGTTTTGTAAACTTTAAAGTGAACAGCAACAAAGAAGCTTTTAAAAAACCAGAATGATGGGGGAAAACGGTAATAAGAAGTATCAAGCCAAGCACATTTCGTATGTATGATAGCCAATAGCAACAGACGCGTAGGAATAGAAACCAGAAGTTCGTTTGGCATTTCAACATTCAGTGCGCTGCACTGTTTTTGTCAGACACAACTTATCATTGATTGCCTTCACAGAGCAGCAAGTATTGCTCCAGTGGTCCGCCAGGCGACTCTTACTGTTCGCAAGCACCGGAGCGAATACGCTTTCAGAATCAACAGACTGCGACGTAACTTCGCTTGCCAAGAGAGAAAGCAGTGGGGACTGCGAGTTTAAGTTATTTGTTTATTTCTTTCCTGAACCACGCTCGTCTCTAGAGCGCCGCGTTTGAGTAATCTACTTGTCACGCTACACGCCCAAAACTCATAACTAAACATTTCGCTTCAGCGTTGTCTGTTTAAGGCAATAAATATGGCATGCTAACAGCGTTCAGTTTTCTTTGCAACTGTGACTGTACATTGAACTTGACAGATTGTAGTTAAAAGGACTGTCTACCGTCCTTCGTTGCTCTCCTGTTTTGTGTCACAATAAAAAAACGTAACATGTGAAGTGTCTAACCTTGCAGCCGTTTCTTTGGAAAGTGCGTAGAATTTTTAAAACAGAATTTTTCTGTCCGTGTTATGTCTCCTTCTATGGGTGGGATGAATTCCGGCAACACTGACAGGTGCCGGTGAAAATCGGAAACTGAAACCACGTGCGGTTTTCGCAGGCTTCATCAGGTTTGGTTACTGCTAAAACAAAAACCTCAGTGGCCATTTTAGGCACGCACACAATTTTTTGTTCTTCTCATGAGCGATGGCGGGTGCTGTGGTCGCGTTTCTCCGCCGTTTGCAGGCAGGAATGCAGGCAAGCGGACACACGACCGGTAGTGCCACCGGGCGCCTATTTGAACGCTTGAGAAAAACAGAGGATAATTGGTCTTTGACAGAGTACAAAGCTGCTTCAAGAGCAGAAAATACAAATTCAAGTTAAACATGTTTGTTTTCAAGCTAAATAATTTTACCTGCGACGATTTTTTGTCCTGCCAATATATTTTCTAGACTGACCACATTCGCTGTTGGGTGATGCTAGTGGTCACATTTTATAGACTTTCAACATCAAGTTAAAATCATGATTTTTTTTCTGGCTCGAAAGCATGCTTGCTGCTGAAAATGTGATGAACGATTTTTTCATTGGCACCACAATAAGAAAATTTTTTACGAGTGGTAGACAGTCCGTTTAATTAGACATGCTGTATTGATTTTCAAAGACAGTACGTTTAATTAGACATGCTGTACTGATCTTCAAAGCCAGTGCTAGTCTAGGCTTGCGGTAATACACTGCCTAAAATTATGTAACTGGACTTCACTATGACTACTTAATTGAAATGAGCCACACTTACTTGATATGACTAGGCGAGACATACGGGCGCGAACAAGAATAGACATGCTGGAGTGAACTTGGATAGCCTAACTGAAGTGAACGGCGAGAGAATGCCAGGGCGAACATGTATATATTTGGTTGGGTAACCTTGGATATAACTGGTAGAGTAAACTTGATAGATCTGGGGCAGTGAGCCTGGATAGAGTTGCGGGGGTGAACAGGAATATTCTTTCTGAAGCAAACTGCGAGGGTTTGATAGGGTGAACTTGGATATATTTGGCGAAGTGAACTTCGATAGTTTTGCTTGAGTGAACTAGAATATTGTTGCTTGACTAAACTAGAATAGTCTTGCTCGAATGAACTCGGAGAGAGTTGCTTGAGGTAACTGAGACAATTGTTAGAGTGATCTTTGATAGACCTGCTAGAATCAACAAGGATAGAATAACAGGAGTGAACTGGGAAAAAAGTTGCTAAAGGGAACTGGATTAGTTTCAGGAGTGAACAGTGATAGAGTTGCTGAAGTGAACTTGGATACATATTCGCTGGTGTGAACTGGGATAGACTTGCAGTAGTGAACAGCGATAGAGCTGCTCAAGCGAACTCATACAGTGTTTCTGCGAGGAACTGGGGCAGAGTTAGGTTGAGAGCTGAGCTTGCTGACAACTCATCATTATACCAGAACGTCCAAAGTGCCCTACCTCACCGTGTGGTATAATGTATTAGAGTTGCTGAAATTAACATAGGTACGTTTGCTGAAACTAACTGGCATATGCTTGCAGAAAGATGAAATTCAATAGTCTTGGAGGAATATAAACCTTGATAGACTTGCAGGAGTGAAATGAGATAGATTTTTTGGAGCCAACTGGAATAAAGTTGCTGAATTGAATTTAATTGGCTAGGCTTGTTATATTAGAGTGAGCTAGACTTGCTGATATGGCTATTTTTCTACTATAGAGCTGATGCAAGTATTCGACCTGGGAGTTGTAATTACTGTACCAGGGAGTTATTAGACTATAGACGTATTCGCCAATGTGCTTTTTGGCTAGAGTTGCTTGTTTGAATAGACGTACGCAGTATTCGATTGGCACAGCTCTTACTACACATCTTACTAACATAGACTGTGCTGCGCCTTCCGCGCAGGCCTGGCGTTGTTTTATTTTTTTGCTGTCGCGAATTGTATTTTTCTCAGCGTACTTCGCCCTGTGAACAATGATGAATTCCACACGTGCCTCATAGACCACCCTGCCTTTTCTTTCGCTAGCTTCTCTATTAGGTATTTCAGCCACTAGTAACTTACATCTGGGATATGCTACTGCCAAGATCATGAAGGTACTTTATCGATTAAGGTCGTGGTGTCGAATCCTGCTTGTATTTCAAATATTACCATGTGCTCGAAATTTCTGAAACCGTCTACTACGGAGTGTTTCATAATTATATAGTTGGTTTATGACGTAAAACTCAAACAAATATTATAAGCAAATATTGACGCGAGCATACAGCTGGTCTTCTTCTGTTGTGCAAGGCAGTTTGGTGTTTGTGCACAGCGGAGCTTTGTTTTTTTTTGTTTTTTCCCGGCTAGTAGGAGAGAACAAAGACGTTTGGCTCGATTGCAACTGACGTGCTGATAACCGGGGTTTCATTGACTTTCATTACATTACCGTGAAAATATTAAGTTCAAAGTAGTAACTAATGCAGTACTAAATGCGTCTTTCTGTGCGAACATTTCCGAAAAGAACTGCGCTTGCTGTTGAGCTTCCATGAACCAAGCGTCAACTTCTGTATGAAATTATGGTGCGCAATTTCTCGGTGACTCGTTTGCCATATACTAAAGCCAACGGTTTTTATTGCCAGCAAAGCAATACACAGTCTAAGAATCATGAGAACTGGAAAAAAAAACATATTTCTCGCTGTCTCTGCTCTCCTTATTACGTGCGTCCGCGCCTTTTCTCACTTCCGACCGACGTTGCGCCAGCGTAGGGCAAGCTGCTGAACGGGCCCAGCTGTGATTGCAGGCAATTCATTGTGCGGGATTGCGTTGTAGCTAATTTCTCTGTCTCTCCTTCTTTTGTCCTTCTTTTTCTGGGCTTGGTATAGGAGCATCAGCATCGGTTAACCTCTACCAGCAGCCAGTTGACGGGCTTTTGATCAGCTGGTTAGCCAACTCACCTTTTTTTGTTTTTCTCACCAGTATCGTGCATTGCCAGACCACGGCAAGATGTCCGTATGTCCTGACAACCTTTCCCACCACCCCTTCCGTCGCTTAAAATTCGCATGCACAGCGCCCACGTATGACAAATTTTTGTTTGAGTATTATGTGGTCACAGAAGCCTCACTGAAACTCTTATAAGTGTTTATTTTATTTGTTAGTGAGTGCGCATACAAGACATCCAACATTTACCATCTCGAATTATGAACCCCCTTCCCCCTACTCCCTTCTTTTCGAACTGAGCATTATCGCCGTCTGGATACATATGCAGAAAACATTTAAGTATCAATAGATGAGATGCCTCAACTTGTAGCTTAACTATTTACCCCTTTTTGCTTGGTCCTAGGCAGTGGATGTAGAATGAATATGAGAAGGAGATCTAGGAAGGCGAAATAATAGAAGCCCGTGTGCTTAGCTTATGGATCATGGTAGTGAACCCCATGGGGTCGAAATTTCCGCAGCTCCCCACTATAGTGTATCATCATCAAATCGCAGTTTTCCATAGTAAAAACCCTACAATTGTTTTCTTTTTTTCACAAGCACATACATCAACGATTATAGGGTGTATCATCATCAAATCGCAGTTTTGCATGGTAAAACCCCTACAATTGCTTTCTTTTTTTTAACAAGCCCATACATCAACGATTATATTTCTGGGTGAACAGGCAGAAGGCAAAGAAATGCCATTCAGAAAAGGAAAGTGCAAACGTCAGCATGCGCTTAGTAAAGCACTCCCGGTAACTTTTTTCAGGTAATAAAAGAAGAAAAGGATGGGTGTGGCGAGGCTGACGCATAAAAAGAAAAAACAACCAAAGAGCAAACATGTTGTGTTGCGCTCATCACCATACAACTTCTACCCGGTCAGCGTAAAGAACTAACGTTGACAGCCTGGTTACCGAGCATTTGAGAAGGTACGAATGCAGACCTTTAAATTAGGAAATAGTTTATAGCGTTGCCTGTTTCTTTTTCTTCCCGCTGTCCCACCTTTTCTTCAGTCCTTCTTTCTTGCAACGACGACCCTCTCCTTTTGAATTCACTTCTTGGGTCGTTATGCCGCCTTCAGAAAACGGTAACATGGCAATGAAAATAGAAGTGAGAGACGCACACTGGACGCCCTTTTGGTGTCCCACTTTTTTAGCGAGGGTGGCGATACAAAGCGGTGAAATATGGTCATGAAAATACGGTCCGTTCTGCCACACAGGCCCGCGCTGGAAATCGGGACGAGAGACTCGAGGGCCGAATAAAGTGTTGAGAAAGGCGCAAGCGGGTAACGAGGGCAACGCGTACAAAGGCAAATCCGAGAGCATTCCCGCGTAGAAGAGCGCGAGAACTACGCATGCGCGTGATGGCGTTAGAAAGCAGACCATATATTTATGCTCTCCACGTCATTATTCTTTTTATTTGTTCCATCGCGAAGCTTCCAGTGCGCCCTCTCTGAAGAGGCTGGCTAAGAATGAAAGGGCAGGGATGGGGGGTGGGTGCAGAGTTATGGTTGGCAACTGCTGTAAGTGACAGTAACAAGAGCAAAATATTGGTGACTACAAAAACAATCTTGCATTGTAATCAAACATAAAAAATGTGAAGGCTAAGCGCAAACAATTCAAACAAAACATGCTCTCAAAACTAACCAGGAGGGAACTAAAATAAACAGCGATTTACACAGTCATGATCGAAACCTGAATCTTTTTAGAGATTGATCCAGCTTGCTCTAGCCTTGCACAGCGTGCCATGAAGTGAGCACATTTACTGTGTTCGTTTTATTCCTTTACTACTGGACGATGAGTGGGCTAGGCTTTTATGTATATTTATTTTATTCCTTCCAGAAGCTGGCATTATTTCTCACACCCTTCGATCCCCCATCAAAGCATGTCTCCTTTCTCCATTTGTATTACTTGCGTTTCTGGCGGAAAGTTCGTCTTTCTCCATTTTTCATCAGATTCATTTTGAATTCATTCAATATGCTCGAAATTCTCTTCGCTCGTTCCCTTCGGTAGGCGCTTGCATTTCCCTCTCTCGCTGAGCACATGCTATAACGTATCAGAATTTTCCATTAAACTGAACAAAAGGGCGCGAAATTATGTAGCTTGATCAATGAAGCTGCTTAGGGCAGCAGAGGTTCCGCGTTGTGCGGAGCGCAGCGGCGCGCGGAAATTGAATCCACGCTATTTTACTCTACACACCCGTGCCATTCTCTATCCTCGCTTCTTCTCTTCTGTTTATTCTTTTCTTTTTTCAAGTGTTAGCAGAATATACCGCCGTATACAGTTGAGCAGGAGAATTTGAAAGTGAGCAATGTTTTTATTTCTTTCTTTTCGCTTTTTGCAGGATAGCTAGAGAATAGCTATAAGCAAAAAATCTTTTCGTTTCCTTCTTATCGCGAGTGATATATCATGCGATAACCGTTCTCTATTATTCACGGGCTCGGAAATATTCGAGCCAGACAGGCCACGGTCAGTTTCCAGTTCTGTACTCTATTTTCTTTTTTTTTACACGGTTGGAGTTCTGCATAGAGAAAGTGTGTTGGCTAGCGCGTAGTCGGATGTGTTGCAGCACATTGACGCCTAGCGAACTGTAGAAGTTTGCGAACACTCCAGGCACCTCATTTGAGATTTCTGGCACATTGAAATCAACTCAATGCGGAATGTTAGTTCTTGAGAAAGAACTGTTGCAACTACGTCTGGCTACACTCTTCAGGTTCTACATTGTGCACTTTTGCTAAGGAGCAAAAAAAAAAAGGCGGAGAAGGAAATAAGTCATGTCGAAATTCTAAAGGCGCGTGCTTCTTTGTTTTTTCATGGAAACCTAAGTGATAACTTTTTAGGGCATGCAATAAGTCGCAACGTTCGACTGACAAGGCTGTCATTTGGATTTGGGGTGTACAAAGTTGCATTCAGCGCAGACGAGTGCCCTTCAAGTTTTGTTGTTTCGCCCTCGACGACATCACGTGGGACAAAGGAATGCAGTATCATGTCATTGTCATTAGCGTATGCAGTGCTGCTAGCTGCTGTGTTCGCCCACCTCTATGAGAGGTCGCTGTTGGATCAGTCAGGCCTCGAACGACTACTCGAAGTGGCGTCACGCTGGAAATCAGTCAAGGCCTTACTGGCCTTTTTTGTTGCAGTAGCTCTTTCGATAAGCTCTCATCCCAAACATTCTGTTCTTTTGTTTTTGTTTTCACGTGCCTAATCTTTGCACTTCGCCACCCTTTCCCCTCTTCTTAGTGTAGGGCAGCAAACCAGATGCTACAATACTGCTTTGTCTCATAACACCATCTCTCTCTCTTTCCGTAAATTTCGTGAAAGAAAAGCAGGCTCAATTGTTTTAGTGCTGTCGAAGACAAATTTCATTTCTGCTACATTCCTGGAATCGTAAGACGTCCTTGTGGAAGGGTCAGGCACCGCGGAGGATACACTGGCTTCTGCGCAGGCGTAAAACTTGACGTAAACGATGCACGATACACACACACACAATGGGACTAAGTGTCGTACAAGGCCCCTCAGTAGCGAGGCTCGTCAAGCTAGCGGCTCTGCGCGGTGCCATAGAGTACATTGCATCTAAGAGACCTAGCAAATGGGCTGTGTTTTCCGACTCGAAACTGGCCTTACAGTGCATCCAGGCAGTTCTTCGACTAGGTTGCCACGATCAGCTAACGTATGAAATTGTCAATCTTCATCACCACTAGCATCCCTGTCCTTCCTTTCCTCCTGTCCTCCTTCATCCTCACGTCACAGAAACAGGCCATGGGGTTAATTATCAGTGGCTACCAGGTCATTGTGAGATCATTCGCAATGATTCCGCAGACAACGTGGCTCGCAGATCCCACTAGGAAGAGCGCACCCTTTTAATTCATCTGTCACGCAAGGCAGCTTCGTCACCTGGCACGTAGTCTGTGTCTGCTGGAGTAGAACACCCCAAGCATAAGACATACAAGACTCCACCAAATAAACTATCAAGTGGAACTTCAACCTCCATCTAGACTTTGCCGACATGAAGCTTCGCTTCTTTGTCGGCTTTGGTTGGGGTTTGCCTTCACAAAAGCATTTACAACCTTCATTGGAGGGGCCCACAGTGTGTAATGCGAGGTCTGTGGCACCGAAGACATCGACCATCTGCTATGCCGTTGCCCTTTTGCCTACTTGTGATTTCTGAGGACTACGGGTCTATGTGAACGCCTTTGACTTTTGCATAGTAACACCGCTGCATACGCGTCAGCCTATGTACTGATTTTCTCCTCTATTTACCTTCTCTTTAATTTTTAAACTTCCCTCTCATATCCCCCCTCCCCGTAAAGTAGGAAACCGGTTAGTTGCCTGCTTTTCCTCCCTGCCTTCTTTCCTTCTCTGTCTCTCTCTTGGGAAAAAAATGAGTAATAGTTTCACTTGTACGGGCGTATAAGCATAACTTCGAATCGGTAGCGCATAAAACACGCACACAAAAGATAGAAATGTAAATGACACGTGTGTTTCTACGTCTGCGTCTTTTTTATCCGTGCCTTATGCGCCACCCAGTCGAAGATATGCATCTTTACTAAGCTGCCCAACTTTCCACACTTATCAGTGGTATGAGCGTTTTTAAACAAATGGGGAACGTCGTTCTTCATTACCTAATATCTCAGACTTGTGGTGGTTTTTCAAAGTACGAGTAATTATCGCGTAATCCGGTTAATCCGCTTTAATACGACGAACGGTGAGCGGCCCTTGCAGCACTGTTTAATCAATTTATCGCAGTCTTTCGACCGCACGCGTATTTCTTAAAGGGAATATAAGTATGCTGGCGTGACGTACATGGAGCAGCTCTCGAAGCGCCTAAAGGACGGGGTCTTGTTATTCTAGGACTTAACAATGTATCCAGTAGTGTTGAATAATACAGTGCCTTAAATGGCAGTTTATCTCATTAATTGATGTCGCCACGCCCTTGCACCTAAAAAAAAAACTTTCTGTGGCAGGTAGTGTTTACGGCTAGAAGTCAACTTTCACACTTTGATGTTAAAAAGATTGGGCCTTGGCACTTGTTTGTGGTGAAAATATAATTTATGTGGTACGAAGTCTTAGTGAAAGCGTTAAAAAGGCTTGTCTGTGTTTTATCAAATAAACGCGTTCCTCTGTTCTGCAAAACAAAAACATTCGGCAGATCTCACGTACCTGGAAATTGACGTTATGCGAAGCATGAGGAGGGAAAGTGAGCATGTCGCAAATTTTTTTATTGAGTGACACGTCGTGAAATGACGCTGAATATATCTACAAATGCCACACGCAGAAACACATGTTGAAGCGTAGCAGATATTTATATAACCAGTAGTTTGCACTTGCGCAACGATGCCAACTGGAACATGCGTATTAGCAAGACCAGAAGCTGATATGAAGTGGTGATGCTCGCGAGGATGTTGGCCGTGGACACTGCTTTATGAATCAACTACAGCGCATGACAACTAACCACAATTGACGTTAACCCGACGTGACGGCTGTATCAAAGGGGTACATATGTAATGTTTTGAAAATTGGGTAGGTGGCACTGCAATCACTATTGACGTTTCACGAAGATTAGCGTCTATTTGAGAAGCAGTTCCGAGACCTAGCGTAGCTTTGTGGTAAAATGCTTCATTGCTACGCAGAATACTTGGGTTCGATTCCAGCTGCGACCCTTACATTTATTCTTTGGATTCATGGGGCCGACGCTACCGATGTCGGGTATTTCTTAACGCTCACGTGTTAAAATTACCAATGTGTGCTCGTCGTTCCTGAGTAGATACAAATTGTCATTCACCTGTGTCACATATCCGCATACCAGCGGCACATACCCGCCCGCGGGTATGTGCCACTGTCTGGCGGGAAGTGTTAGACGACGTATGCAATCGGATTGTGACATTATTCATGTCTTAGAGCACTGGCAGAAACCAGAACACCAGCACAAGCGGCTGCACAAATGAGACCCGGAAATGAAGTTTTGTATGCCTCACAAGTTAAATCGAAGCATCTCATGCATTATCCACCGCATTCGCCTCAGTGTGGATTACACGAGACGTTACACCCACTTGATTGGCTGTAATGACACAGGTCCCAATTGTGGTCACTGTCGGTTGCCAGAAACGCTCGAACATATATTTTGCGACTGTCCAGCATATGCAAACGAACGTCAGCAACTGATATCTTCGATTGGCCGATACATTAGCCGACCATTAACCGATGAGGTTGTGTTAGGTCCTTGGCCTGACGTCAGCAGCACACATGTGGTTATACGTGCCGTCATCGCATTCTTAGAAGCCACTGGACTGGACGCACGTCTGTAGACTTACCCAGCCTAATAAGTACATATTATCTCTCTACCTTACCATCGTCATTCATCCCTCTTTCACACCCCAGTCACCCTTCCCCAGTGTAGAGTAGCAGGCCAGAGCTAACTATAGCTCAGGCCGACCTCTCTACCTTTCTGTAAATAAATTTTCTCTCTCTCTCTCTTATTCATGTCGGGACCAGCGGGTCAAATTCATCAATTTGTCTTACCCTCCCATGCTGATTTTGGTTCACGCCAAGTTAAGGGAGTGACCACAAGAGCAACCAAACGTAAGGGACTAGATAGATAGATAGATAGATAGATAGATAGATAGATAGATAGATAGATAGATAGATAGATAGATAGATAGATAGATAGATAGATAGATAGATAGATAGATAGATAGATAGATAGATAGATAGATAGATAGATAGATAGATAGATAGATAGATAGATAGATAGATAGATAGATAGATAGATAGATAGATAGATAGATAGATAGATAGATAGATAGATAGATAGATAGATAGATAGATAGATAGATAGATAGATAGATAGATAGATAGATAGATAGATAGATAGATAGATAGATAGATAGATAGATAGATAGATAGATAGATAGATAGATAGATAGATAGATAGATAGATAGATAGATAGATAGATAGATAGATAGATACGGTCAGAGTTGCCGAAAAGCGCCAAGAAACGTTTCGCATTTAAAACGTCACAAGACACGAGTCATGAAGACAAATTGGGCGGGCTGACAACTGTGTCTAGCTTCAGTTCCACAGCTTGCGTCAAGTAAGTTCCATATAGAAAATAGTCATTCTCATTCTAAGGCTTACGTACAAGTCTTAAGGACATTGCGATGTATCACACGAAAACAAGGGTATAGTGGTACGCATGTTCCAGATATACCCTTCGACTAAAAAGAAAAGCACAATGCACAGTAAAGAAGTGCGAATACAGCAATAGCTTCTAAGCGAGTTTTTCATGTTCTTAGTTTTTTTGCTCTTTCAGCCTTGAATCTCCGACATGCCTATTAGTATTCCTATCTCTATCCGGCCTTTCCCATTGGTTGGCATTATTATTTGCCCCACGGAACCTGGACATCTTACGGTTGAACAAACATGACTATTTAGGGGTACATACTTCGAATGAGCAACGGGAATTATACTCTTATTACTTCAGTATTTATTCACGTTGTGGTCCACATTTTTAGAGTTGTATAATAGCTCAAAATTATTCAGCTGTTTTTTTTAACAGCTAAGATTTTGTTGCTTAACGCCAAATGTCTGTCGTGAATAAACGCTTTCATCATGAATTGGCACGTGCTCTCTTCCTCTTCTTCACCCTCTGCTTCACTGCCAAAACGAATGCACCTGTTTTTCCGTTGTTTAGCAAATATTTAGAGAACAAAAGAAAGAAAGAAATGGAAAGAAAAAGAAAACCTTGATAAAACGAAATTTCTCGACAGGCAGCGGGATTCAAACGTGCGTACCCATGCTGTAACGGGGAGCATCTTAACCACTCGGCTATCCAAGTGCGCTGACAGAACATCGCATATAACCTTATATAGTATTGTATAGCAAGGAGGTACAAAAGGGAAGTGAGGGTGACAAAAAGGGAACGTAAAGAGAGTAAAGCATTGCATATGAAGAACGAGAAAAAAGAGACCAAGAGAAAAACAAATGTAGAAAGTGAAATAAAGCATAGAAAGAGATTTAATTTTAAAAACTCAAGTAATAGTGCAATTTAGAGTTTTACATCCCAAACCACGACATCATTCCGAAAGACGCCATTTACGGAGGGCTTCGGAAATTTCGACCATCTGGTGTTCTTCAACGCGCAGTGCCAACGCACAGCACACGGTACCCTATAGCACTTCGCCACCTTTGCAACCGGAATCGAACCCGTGACCTACGAATCCACAGCCAAGCATCATTACCGTTTCACTACCGCGTCGGACAGAAAGAGAAAGAAACAGAGAGAAAAGACAAAGAACGAGGAAGCAAATCAAGAACAGAGAAAGAAAAATAAAACTGATGCTCCTTACTTTCTTCAGGCTTCACACTTATTATACCGGTCCGCCCCTTAGGTGCCGCTAGGCTGTTGAAGGAGTACATGCGGACTTACTTTCCCAATACGCTAATGACACGATTAGTAGACTTTGTGCGTAATATTTGCCTAATAATGTAACCTTCATTTAAACAGCCGGAATACGACTAACTCGAGAGAAACATTTTCATAGTTTTGTTGCAGCACGGGTACACCCACGGATTCAAACAGGACAATTCGGGGCTAAGTGACACGCTTACTTTAGTTTCAACAGTCTTGAGTTCAGGTTTTTATGGGCGTGACTTTGGCTCTGACTCGTAGACTGGAGCCAACATTACATTTAAAGACCGTATTCGTGACGATGTAACGTGGTGATTTTGAGCAATTGCTCGTACATGTCATACTAAAAAAAATCATGTCGCGTTTGAGTACTGTACAGAAATAGAAATGTAAGAGTAGTTGATGTACCTTGGTTGAATCAAGAGCGTTACCACAGATGTTGACGGAATTTTCTACGGCAGGTACCGTCTACAGCCCAGTGAGCCCTCCGCAACTTGAAAATAACGAAAGGCTTTGGTACTTTCGCATCAGTGAACCGCAGCATGCCACGCATCGAAGAAAACCGCGCTCGTTCGACCAGACGTGGATTTGACGGTGTTTCTTTTTTTTTTCTCAATGTACAGGATTGTGTTAGCGCGGTGCTTACCATCTCACCAGCTGGTTCGCTTTTCAAGCTCTGCTGCGCAGCTGAAGTTTCAGACAAAGTGCGTGACAGTGCAGAACAAGCTTGCCTCCCGCATGGTCTGGCAATTAATTGTAGTTTTGCGCTGTTTGGGCAGTCTGAGCTGGCGTGTCAGACGCAAAGCAGCCGTCTCACTCCTCTAACCTGCTCGGAGGAGAGCACGACCCCAGTTTCGTTTCGGTAATTTAGTGCAGCAGTGGCGAAACGTGAGAGGCAGCATATAGTCAGGAACGAAATACACGCAAGCGTCCATTCGGCTGCACTTTACTATTGGAGATTAAATACAGAGGGGGATGTGTGGGAAAGAAACACTGATATTTTAACTAATCTGCTCCTGGTTCGTGTTCCTAAGTCCGAATGAAGAGCTTGAACGAAAGGGAAGGGTGAAATAAGAAAATGGTACATTTTTGTAAAAAAACCACAAAAACACCAAAATCGTCACTATATTTGAGCGGGAAAACGATGCGTAAGCCATTTGTCTGTAATCTGGTAAGGTAAGCCATCGTACAGCGCAACAGGTTAGAGACAGAGAAGGAACACAGCGCTGAACTCACAACTGAAGTTTATTTGTAAAAGTAAAGAACATACATAACAAACACTCATCAAAACTGCGCCCGTGTGTTGCAACATAACATTATTCGTGTCTTGTCTAAGAAGTAGTTATACTGAGCTTGCCTAACAAGTTGAGTTGTGAGTTCAGCTTCTCTGTCCGTCTCTGACGCATTGCGCTGTAAAATAGTTTATGATAAACGTCCCCCAACTTTCCGAACTCGCGATTCTGCTTAAGCTAAACAACTGGATCTCCGGTCGTCAAACGTTCTTCATTTTTAGGTTTGCGTAAAAAAAAAACATTGTTAGCATTTCTATTAGAATGTCATGTTATATACAGATCAACTCACTTCACGTGTGCACTTGGTTTCTTTTTTTCTCGGTCTCCCTTTTATGCGCTGACTAATTCACTCGACTTGGTAGCTTATCAGGCTGGTAAGGGGTGCTCCCAAGTTTGAGGCGTGGAGTTTAATTTCTTTGGATGGCGGCTGCATGTTTACTGGAATGAACTGTCATAACCAACGTGTTATAACGTGTCATAATAACGTGTCATAACCAATTCACGTTAAGATACCCTAAGTGGTCCAAGTTATTTTTGACTCTATCACTATGGTATGCTTCGCAGTCCATTGGCGTTTTGGCATGTAAAAGTCTGGAATATAGATGATCTTAGCTGAGTAACTCGGCCTAAAAAGTCAAGCAAAATAAATGCTATAGCTACAACAGCTACGTTACTGTTGTAACCACGCTACTTCTGACCATGTCATTATTGTCGCAAAAAGTGTTAAAATATTAGAATTCCATTATGCTATAGTACGGTTTTTTTTTACACCGGAAAATGGTGGCCTTGCATAGTATTGACGCTGATGCGTTACTGCTGAATGTGTCATGGTTCTAAGCCTATCACATCTGAAATGAATTTTGAATTTAGGTTCCTTTTTTTAAATTTGGGATATTTATTCTTCGAAATATTTTTGTTTGCTTTGAGGCCTCGACAAAATATCTCGTTGTTTGGTTTTACTGTGCACACCTTGGAAAGTAGAAGTCATGTTACTATTTCATAATATCGTTATACCCCACATTCTGCCCAATGAGCACTAGCGTCATGCACGGCTACGTGGATGAGCACAACTTGTTTTATTTTATTGTCGCAGTTACGCTGTAGGCAGGATGCTGTGACAACATGGCAGCGCATAAGCTGACAATGTGTCGTCTTCCCACATTGTATAATGCAAGACATCAGAGAGCGCGTGATTATATTACCGGGAAGGCGCGTTTATGCAGATAGTGGCATAGATTGAAGGGCGTTGGAGGCGTTAATGTACGGATGGAGGGTAACACACGTCGCTTGGAAGCTGCACGGTATCGGCTCCAACGTGACAAGACGCCACCATGCGTGTTCCGCCGGTGCATCGGTGCCGGCAGGCGCGTTTCCTGCACGACACGTCGCAGAAGCGTGGCGTCACCAACAGCCGTTGCAATTCGGGGACGGAAGGGGAAGCAATGATGGTTGCGTCCTCCCGCAATGCAATAAAAAAGTAAAAACGTGGATGAGCAAAGTGTTCAGCGAGAGGCATTATTGTGATGCGAAGCCTGCACTTTTTGTTATGCCCCCTACTTTTCTTGTACATCCTACGAAAACGCCAAGACTGCATTGTTTTTCTACCCGGCGAAACAGATGGCTTCCGTGGTCGGGGGTTTGGCCTGGTCCCAAATGAGGAAAAGCTTAACGAAGCAGTCTCTAAACAAGTGTATCGTCAGACACCGCCGTCCCATCTTGCATCACTAAGCCCATCGGGCTCCTCAGTGTGCCGGGCTATACAAGCTCATGCCATAGAAAGGCTGCATTGGCAGCGTAAGCGCGAAAGCTTGTGTGTGTGTGTGTTTCTGTTTGTGTTTGTGTCGGAGGGGGGGGGGGGGGGGGGTACTGCGCAACGTGCGCTCATTTCTTCAACGTTTTTTCTTCATGGTGTAAAAATGGCGTCCAGCTAAGTGCGCTCCATCTCCGAAAACAAGGCTATTGGAAAAACGTGCAAGGCCGTCATAAATATATGGCGTTGGTTGTTTGCAATATACTGCATTTTATTGTACAATTGGCCCGATGTAATTATGTCTAAGCGTTCCACTCCCCTGGCTCACGTTAGCAACATGGTGGAGCTACCACTAATCACAATGTTCGCTTCTTCTGAGACGAGCTTCACTTGCAATTTTCGGGGCAAAGCACCTTGAACCGTAGATCCTTCCCTCTGTAGTCGTAGTAGTACTATATAGCCACCTGAATAGTTGTTCAATAGATGGCGTTGTTTGTATATGTCCTTGGGAATAATATAACTAGATGTCGTTAGTGGTTTCACAGCATATCCGCGAAGTGAATGATGATGAGTGGGGTGAAGCGTCCGCCTGTCCATTGTCCATCCGTCCGCACTCCGTCCGTACAGGCTTTTGTCTAGCCGTCCGTCCGAGAATCCATCCGACTGTCTGTCCGTCCATCTATGCTTCCGTCCGTTTTTGCGTCTGTCAGTCCGTCCGTGCTTCTTTCTGTCCGTGCGTCCACTTCTGCTTCCATCCGTCTGCCTGTCCATCCATGCTTCCGCCCGTCTGTGAGTCTGTCCGCGCGTCCATCCGTCTGTCTGTTCATACGTCCGTCCGTCCAGGCTTCCGTGCGTGTCTGCTTCCGTCCATCCATTCATCTGTGCCTAAGACTGTCCATTCATCCGTCCGGACGCATGAAGGACGGACACATGAATGAACGGACATCTCGCTCCACTCATTATCATTCACTTCATGAGTATGGTGTGATTTTTTATGTCTGTATGTCTGTCTTACAACAGTGTCTAACTACAGAAGTCCTGGGACCCTCAATTCCGTAGCCTATTCGCAAGCAAAATACATGGTATAAGAGACGATGATGTTATTTATTTATTTATTTATTTATTTATTTATTTATTTATTTATTTATTTATTTATTTATTTATGAGGACGCAGAGACCACACTGCACTTACTTCATTCTTGCTCAAAAAATTTATTCGCATTATGTTCGTTGTGATGCCTACGCACAAGGAATTCATTCGATTAAAATAAATGGCATTGCAAGAATATATCCCTCTTCGCCCCGCCTTCCGCACAAAACGGAAAGGTCGAAAAGAACTACACCGCATCTGGCAGTTTATAATTGGCCACGTCAATATTACGTTCCTATGCAGCTTTTAAAATGGCTTAGTTTGTTGAGGAGGAGAGAAGAGAAAGGATTTTTTTTTTCATCCACATAAGGCCATCGGCAACTTACGCGTTGCGATATTAGTGCGGATGCTTTACTTTTCGTTTGTTTGGTAGAGAAATAGCAGAGTGCGCAAACTTTCTCAACTTCCTAAATCTGATATTGCGTAATGGGTTAGTTCCTTGTGTTGTGCCTTGAGCCGTTCCCTCTCTATATCTCAAAGACCTACTTCTTGTTGCCCGGAGTTTCTGAGAAATCCTCAGCATCTGTCAACGTTACAAATGGTCGAGTCACAACTAAATAAATATCAGATTCGTGTGCGTCGACTCATTAAAAGTTTAGCTCCAGAACTCTCATATCTGTTTTATGCTTTCTCGGCTTTTGCGGAAACTCTCATAGCAGCGTTCTTGGTTCCTATTCGTTGTTTTTGTATGTCGGCCTACTTTTAGAAGATCCTTATTTCGCCGGGGGTAAAAATGTCAGTACTGCATGTTCAGAATGTCGGAAAGCTGTACTCGGCAGACATCTATAATATAAGAACGCAAGTCATGTAATTGAAGACGCAAGAGATTAGAAATGGAGTGCATATTTTGAGTACCCACGATTTCTTTCGTCGGCAGTTTCTTTACATTTTTTTGGTTGTTTACGCTTGTACGCGTTACCTTTGCTGATGGTGAGCTATAAATTAATGAAATTTTTTGAGTTCTGAAACTTTCACTAGATTTACTCTCCGTATAGTGGTTTCCTTAGTTTACCAGTTTACGTTTTGTCGCATTTTATTGATAGACTTGGGCTTTGAACGGTATCAAAAATCAGCTTTTAATTTTTGTGTTTTTTTCTGGCACAGACAACATTTTTGTGTCCAAATCTTCTTTTGGGTTATCCAGCAGCATAGCTGCAAAAACGAAAATTCCATTTGCCTTTTCACTCTAAATCGTGGTAGCGCAGGAATATAATACGGCAAAATTATCTTGCGCTTGTAGGAGTTACACAAGCATTCGTTTGAGACAGCCTGATTAATGGATTTTGACATGCAGCGTCAAGCATAGGGGCTCCAAAAGTAAAACAGATCACCCGAGCTCTGGCCAAGCTACGCAAAAGTGAATACCAGTGCACTTCATCAGAAAAGTGATTCGCTATTTTTATGTGAGAATGCGCCTGAAGATAGTGTCATCATTCAAACACGAAAACCAAGAACCATTTCTCCGATGAAGCGCGCTGGTATTCACTTTTCCAGGACCTTGTCACAGCTCGCGTGCTCTGTTTTACTTTTGGAGTTCTTTTATACGTAAACTACAAAAAGGAGCCCTTAAGAAGTCGCTCATCTTTTATGCTATTGGGTAGCTGCAGAACCGCGATAAAAAATTTTAAAATATATCTAATAATTTTACGTCATGAACACTCCTTGTCTCTCTTAAGTTTTTGCACATGTGAATAGCTTTTAATAACATTTATGCAGTTCAGCGTCAGGAGCTGTTGAATTGCTTTGTCTTTGTGTTGAAGTATTTCAAAGGCGCGTAATTAAACAGCTTTTATTTCGACCAAATGTTATCGCCTAGGAAAGATAATGTGAATAATAAGACATACCCTATTACCATGTTTACCCAGATGGCAGTTTTTCAAAGGCCTGCATCCGTGTTCTTCTCTGCATCCCTCCCTGCGGTTCCTACGAAATGCTTCTTGGTGTTCATTGGGTACTTTCTCAACGCGAACATCTTTAAAGCGAGGGACTTCCGGCCGTAAACAACGCAGTAGTTTTTTTAAAAAGACTATAGTCTTTCTTGAGGACCTTCGACGCAAATATTTTGGTCTGTATGTCTGTCTGTACATTTGTCTGTCTGTCTGCCCTTAAAGATACCCTAAACGGCACCAAACGACACTCCAAACGGCCGAACCTAGCACCCACCAATATTGCTCAAAATTTAGCGTTCCTACTTAAAAAGCAATTATTGCGCATATCCGAGGCACCATAACAACATGTCAATATTCTGAATGTGTGTCTTTTTACTAGAAAAAGCATACATTATTAGTTCTAAGGACTGTAGCGTTTACCACGCGGCGCTGAAAATGCAACGCTTGCACAAAAATGCAAATGTTTTCAACGCTTTGCTAAGACGACACAGTGGCGGCACCTACCCGTCGCCTTGCATTTTACACCTTATCATGTCCGAGACGGGCGCGCAGGTCGCGCGCTTCGTTTTCCAAGATAACTGCCAGATAGCGCTCATGTCTCGCGTGTGACGTGACTTGATGCGCTTGTTTGCCTCCGCTACACGCTTGAGGCACTCTAACGCAGCGCCTCCAGAATAGCATTCACCAATTTTCTTGCGCGGAACATCAAATAAACGTTTTGTTCACTCTCTTCAGACGCAAGGCTGTCGTCCTTTGACATTTGCAGTGTAACATGCAGATACGGGAGCAACTTTTTTTTTTCATCGGTCCAAACACAAGAAGAAAAAAATGAAGACGTCTTCTACTGAATCAGTTTGCTAACAACGCAAAGCTGTGAATGTGTCGCCTTGTTATTTTATTTTATTAGTGGTGCTTTGTTGGCAGAACCTTTCTGTGCTATCAGCATGGCATGATGCAAAAACATTTACAAAGTTCCCACTCACTAGAAACGGTAGATAACGGATTGTAAATTATGACCTGTTTCAATCAAAATAAATGATGGACTATTTGATTGATTGATCGACCTAGTTATTTATTTATTATTTATATAATTATTTATTTGTTTATTGTGACGACGTGGGGGCATCCAGATTAGCTATCGGTGTCTTTTCTGATAAGTTAGCGTCTCCCCCGCGTCTTGACATACGTACGTACGGCAGCCGCACCATCTTACACGCCGTTATACTGATCTAAAAAACATAATAAAAAATTCTATTTCAGACGCTACAGCGACGCCGCCGCAGATGCACGTCCTCATCCGAAATAGAATAAAACGCGCGTCCACGCGCCTTAATTCAGTACTGTCCGTTACGCTGAACAAAAACTGTCTGCTACAAAGGCGATGAAACTTGCACGAGCACACGCGGCAACAGCAACGGGAGCGTCGACGTCACTGGGGAAGGATGCAGTAGCGCCACCTGGAATTTTCTGCACCAATTGGCATGCCCGAACCCTCCCGTTCGTACCACTAGGATGTCGGTTCTAGTTCACTGTAATACGAACTCTGTTGCGTTTCATTCTCATCAAGCGCTGCCGGAGGGGGCATAGAGTCAAACCGGCTACATTGCACTTACAGCAGTGTAGCGCCAAGACAAATGGGCTACCCTAGACCAAAAATTACCAATCAGCTATGCAGAATCCCACAAGGTGGGGAATTGCTTACGAAATAAAAATTCTAGCCCCATGCCACTAAACAGGCGGTTGAAAAATTTCCCCTCCTTAAGCACGAGTCTAGTAGCTAAGTAGAATAGTAAACCGACGAACAGTACGTAAAGTGTGCCTGCCTATTGTGCATGTTGTGTGCTAAGTCTCGTATTGAGCCATACATGTATATATACTAACCAGCCTGACAAATCGAACCTTTGCTGTATCGTGTCTATACAGAAGCTGATGCTTCCACGCAAAAAAAAAAGAACGCAACCATATATATATACATTAGTGACTGTCAAACTTTTCTTCCGCGCCTTTCTCCACGTGACAGGTAACAAACAAGGCTTGTCTCATCTTTCGTTGTGTTTCCCAAGTGTGCTGTCTGTCACGCTTAGCATGGAACATCACTACCCGTCTGCGTGAACTAAACTTATACCTCACCAATTCCGCATAGTTTTGCAGCAAGGTTTGGCGATGCCTGCCGTTTCTTGGTCTGTTTACGTTGCGTCACAAAGTTCTCCAGCATTTCTTTTGCGTTCAGTCTCCGCACTAAGTGATATATGACACATCTTACTAACATTGTTGTCAGTGATCATTCCGATAGGTGGCGTGAACGATGTTCTTGTATTATACTTATACTCGATCTTTTTTTATGCTATTCTACCTTTGCTTCGACGCGTGGCTGCTACCAAGAACACGAGAAGGAATTCTTCTTGCTCACCGGTATAGTACACACGTTTGCGTACTTAGTCTAGCTTCCTTTTTTTTTTCTTCGGGATAGGTGCGTTGCCAAGCTCCGTTTCAAAATTCCCCAGCTGCTTTCATATATTTTTTTCATATTTGTTTGGAATCCATGAGTGCATGGAGGTGAACATGCGGCCACTTTAAAGCAAACACTTCAAAAGCTGGAGACCACAACCATCTTTCATAGTTCCTGTTTTCGACTAAACGGTGCACGCGTTCACCCAAGGGAGAACAGCCACACAGGGAGTGCTCGTTTCTCGTTCAACTTTACGAGCGCCATTTATAATTCCCTGCAGCGTGTGTCTGAATTAAAACCAGCATGGCTGACCACTAAACGCTAATGAAAGAAGCGCCTTGTTAAATTAACACAATTTCTGCTATTTCTCTGCCCTGTTGTAATGTTTGGTTCCCTATTCTCTTTCCAAAGTGTTGTCCTTTCGTTTCAGTCTCGTGTTTCTGCGTAAGCAATACATTTTCTCCATGCTGTTTAAAAAGCTGACCTAAACGTCCAATGAATATTTAGGGCAATTCATTTGACACACGCGTTACTTCAAGTGTGTTAGGCTAGCAAGAATAACTGACTGGAAGAGTTTGATACCTTGTTGCGAACAAAAATTCTTTTTCCTCACTTTGGCTTCGTTAGTTTCAGCATAGGTAGCGTTTTGGTCCACCGCGGTGAAGCAGTAGTTATCGTGCACGTCTGCTGACCCTGGAGGTTGCGGGTTCGACCCTGGCCGTGTATTGTCAGTGCACGTTGAAGAACATCATACGGTAGAGATTGCCGGAGCCCTTCAATACGGCGTCTAACGTATTCGTATCGCGGTTTTCGGACGTAAAACGCCAACGTCAGACATTAAAAGATTATCTTGCGGTGCGTAATTGTCGTCGTCATTACGTCATCCACGTGTAAAGGCTCAATCTCGATATATTTACTTTCAGACGAGCATATATAAACTAAGTTCCTGTCAGACAAAACGAAACTCTCTCAGACAGCCATCCTTTCCAGTACTGCATCGAATTTGTAACGCATCAAGCATCGAAGAGTAGGGGACAAGGGACCGTTTGTCACTCTAAAACATGGATAGAATGGTCTAGGAGAAAAATACAAACAAGAACGAATGTTCGGTTCGAGGTTTTTCTTTCCTTCCAGAAAGGACCGCGTGTTCCCGCAACCTGTCGTGTTCCTCGATTTGTCTAACTCATTGCTTATTCTGACTAATGCATGTGCGCCCGTGATGGGACCATGAACAGCCGCGATTCGCCGGTGCACTTGCTGGCTTTGAAGTTGCGGGCGCCGAAAATGTTTGGTGCATTATTATAGATGAGCCCGCGGGGAGAAAATGCCGAAGTTCAGTGCTCTATGAACAGGCCACATTTTTATCCATTTGCTCTATCCTTCCTTATAGCGGGCACTGGTGCACCTTTAGAGTACGTACGCTCGTTTGTCAGAACAGGCCTACATTCTGGTACGTCCAGAGCCTCAAAGATGTTCCCTTTTTAGACGCGTACAGCCTGAATTTACGAATGGTGTAGAAAGCGAGAAAGACAGAATAGAATAAAAAAAGGTTAACCGGGGCTGAGCCCAGTAGGCGACCCTTCACTGGGAAAGAGAACAAAACGTTAGAGAGGAGGTGAGAAAGGTCACTGTTGCCATCAATGTAAGAGTTGCGTGTTTGATGTCACAAGCGCCGAATCAGTCAGTTAACCCTTTGAAAACGGAACAACGCTTTCGGTGCCTTTCGGAATTGTGATGGGCAGTTCAATGGTGCTAATACCATCTCGACAACTAAAGCATCCCTGCCACGTGACTTATAGCAGTACGGAGATGAAACATCTCGTCTGAGTAAGTCGGACAGTAACACAAAAGGTGCTTAAAGAGTGAGAGAGAACATAAGGAGAAAGGCAGGTAGGTTAACCAGGGCTGAGTCCCGGTAGGCTACCCTGCACTAGGCAAGAAGAGAGGGGAAAGGAAAGTTACAGAGGAGGAGAAAAAGGTCACTGACTGGGCCGACGCGTAACAGTTTCACATCACAAACGATGAAACAGGCCAGCGTCTTTGAGAAAACGCAACAGCGCTTTCGTTGCCTTTCGGAATTGGGATGGGCAGTGCCATGGTCCCAATACTTTCTCGACAGTGGAATCACTTCTGTCCAGTTGATTTAAGACACTGCGCAGGTGAAGCCTCTCAGTTGTGTATGCCGGGCAGTAACATAAGAGAGGTTCAATAGTCTCATCGATGAGGCAGTCGTTGCACTCCACTCCTTCGGCCATCCCAATCTTAAATGAGTAGGCATTGGTGAAGGCTACGCCCAAACGCAGACTGGCACAACACTGTACCTTCCTCCCTAGAAAGACCAGAGGGTAGCCGGACTCGTAGAGATGGGTCGAGAGAATACAGTCGATGATGTGCGAACTGTGATGACTGCCACTTCTGGAGTGTCATGTTCTGCGCCAGCTTACTTGGGTATCTAGCCGAGTCAATCCTTTATAAAGGTATGGAAACAGGGTTTGTTTGTACATGTGCATTTCTGACTGCTTCAACGGCGAGGTCATTGGCGGCGATACCGCAATGACTTGGTATCCACTGGAACACAACGTTGTGTCCTTGTTCGGTCGCATAGTGCAGCATTTATCTGATATCTCACACCAGTTGTTCGTACGACCCGCGACGAAGTGCCGTCGAAAGACATTGTAGAGCCGCCTCGATTAGCCGGTTGTTGCTTGATATAATCGATGGCACCTCACAGGGCAACAATTTCCGAACCAGTCGATGTGCTCACGTGACAAAGTTTGTAAGTGATTTTGACGTGTCGCGATGGGATGACGATGGCGCTGGTGGAGCTAGTCTGGCTGGTAGATCCATCCGTGTATACGTGGATTCTGTCAGCGTAGAAGGTGTGTAAACAGTCCAGAGTTGCTTGCTTCAAGGCCAAGGTAGAAATGACTTTTCTATTTCTGATTCCCGGGACGAAAAGGCGCACGTCGGGTTGTCGTACGCTCCACAAGGCGGACGGTGAACGCGCCAAGGGTATAAAACTGGATGGTAGCAAAGCGCGTTGGGAGCTGACGACTTTAGAAAACGACGCCTGTGGTCGTTGTTCTGGTAGAAATGCCAAATGGCTCAATACCATCCGTGAAAGGTGCTCAAATTTCATCTATGACGCAATAGACAGCACGATACACCGCCTTGTCGTACAACTTCGCTTGCGAATCGTTTTTAAGGTGAACACCTTATACGCTTCATGTGACGAAAAATCCGGGTTGATAACAAAACTGTACAAGAAATACTACGTGATCTCTCAAGTATGGCTAGAGACGCGCAAAGTATGCGTTCTTATTTTTGAAAAGAAATTCGCACGACAAAAAAAGAAAAAAATGACGTTCTCGTGTCTTGACTTACTAACGGCCGTATACAAGCTTCCACCATCTGGTCGTAGCAAATGCGTGATAAACACAGCTATTTCTTAACTTTCAACGTCGAACATTTTTTTTTTGCGAAAAAGTTGACATTGTTTATCAATCTCATTCCACCAAATTATTGCGCTCCCCAAACTGGATAGAAAACCATACTTCATGCACAGCTTATCTCTGGTACTAGGCAAAAACGCTTATGCGTGCAATATTTATTTTGCAATATCAGTAACGTTTATGCCTAATTATCTGCGCAGATCACTTCGAAAAGGATTCAAAGTGTTGAATAATCCGTCAATGATGTCATTGCGAGATAACAACTGCGGGGAGGCCTGAAAAAGGCAGAATGAAGTATTCTATACGTATGAAAACCTTTGATTGGTGTGCCTTTCGTGGCCATACGTGAGTATAGCAAGACAGTAAGACTGCCACCGTGCTATTCAGTGACGAAACAGAAGCGTACGCGTCACTGAGTTCACGACAGCAGTTTGCGTCCTGCGTGGGTTCGCCATGAGCAGTCGTAGTTTACAATGTACATGCACAAATGGACAGGAGGGAAGGAAAGAAAATAGGAGGAAAAGAAACGGCAGGCAGGTTAACCAGCCTATAGGCAGCCGGTTGCTACCCTACGCATGCGAGGGGGATGGAGGAGATGAAAAATAAAAAGGAGAGAGGGAAGAGAGATGAACACAGCACATTCGGCAGCACACGCGCGCAAAGCGCGAAAAGCCAGCGACCTGGCAAAGGACGACACGTTCAACAGCGCTGACTTACATAAGACAGATGCTTGGACTAGTTGGTGATTGGGAATCAGCATATTTGCACAGCTCAAGACTACGAGTAGTTACGACGTAACTACAGAAGAAGAGACAAAAACATAAAGAGCGATGCTCTTTCTGTCTTTGTCTCTTCTTCTGTAGTTACTTCGTAGCTACTCGTAGTCTTGGGCTGTGCAAATATGCTGACTTACAACAAAAAGTTATTTGTCAAACCATTTGATCATTATATACCTGCGTAATTCAAAGGAAGTAAAAAAGCAAAACTTACAGTCAAAAATAAAAGTATGAGCATTATAAAAGTTATGATCCTTGCGCGGTTTGACAAAGAAACTTTTTGTCTCTCGCCTTGTCTCTTGTCTTTCGCACTGTTTACGTTCAATATGTCATATCAACATGCCCAAGCAACCGCTGCGTTAGCTACAAATGTGCAAATCATTGAGCAGCGAGCGCGGGCTTGGTAGTTCGATAGTTAAGGGGAGAGCTGGAGTAATTAGGGGCGAAGCCCCTAATGTTTTGACTTGTTGGCGTGGGATCTCGCCGTTACGGTCCATCATAAATGGGTATTCACCGCAACAATTGGGTAAATTCGACTATTCCCAACTGGTCTATACTGTATTGTGCGTTAAAGGTTCGTCGTTACTGCCTAAAAGATAACGTTTGGCTTTTGAGTGGCGTCAGAATCACCGACAAAAGTCACCATGGAATCCAAGTTTAAAATCAGAGGCACAAACGTAGATTTTTTACGATGAAGATTTAAAACACCACGTATTGAAACATATCTGTAAAGTGATAGCCCGTTAGTGGACCAGTGGAGATAAAGCAGTAAAGAGTTTTAAAACAAATGCTGTGGGAAATATCGGCGTACACTGGATGCTTTGACCCTTGCAGGTTTCACATCAGTGGAGCTTAAACAGCTTTTTTGAAAGCCTTTCGCTAAAATGAAATTGTTAGCATTAGGCAAAACTGCCTGGCAGGACCCGAGCAGATGCACGCAGCAAGTTCAACAGGGCATGCGATGAAACTTGCCTAACTAGTGAGCTAGCCACTTTGTAAAGCTGCGAACTGGCAAGCTTCATCGAGATAATTGATAATTGTGAGCTTTCGAATCAGTTGCTTCGCGCTCGGAGTGAGCATGCGAATGGATGTGGCGAATGCGCGAGCTCATGAACGTGCCACGTCGGGGAAAACAGCGCCGATGGCACCGGTGTTGTCACTTCCCGATTTTTCCGCGTCAATTCAGTCAGTGCCTCTCTTAATAACCGCTATGCCCCCAACGTCCCTCGCATCTGCGTTGACTGCAGGGTTCTTCTCTTCAGACGTCACACCTTCACCGACCTGAGCGACCCCTGGGCCAATCTGTCGTGCTGGATTCATTGCGTACGCTTGTATTTGAGCGTCCGGTTTACCCGAACTGCGTGAATCGTCGGGCTGTACCAACTCTTATATTATCCGTCGGGGCACGACTGCTAATATTCGCGCTAACAGTAACGAACCATGGACGGGTGTAATACGGCGTGTTCGAAAGGCGGTGACCATTGCGTCATGTGTAGGACACGCGGACCTCAATAACCAAAAGCCCAGCACTGTGGGAGGTTGCAGAATGTTAGGAGAGGAAAGGTGATGAAAGCGATGAGCGTGCGTAGGTTCCTAACGTATGACATATATGTAAAAAATAAACGAGGAGTGTCAGGAAGAGAGCAGCCTTTGCTAATAATGTATCACGAGCATAAGTGATTGGATTAATAAACGGCAGACAAGGAGTGCACGTAGCGAAAGAGCAAGCAGCTAATCCGTATCGTAGCGTGATTAAGCAGGGTGCTGTGGGCGAATATTTAAATATAAGCATCCGTCTCAAATCTTCACACGTTCTTTTCAACATATAGGGTATCAAATTCAACATTGTCTAGTTAACCACTCTATCTTTCCCATATTTCTTCTGTCTCCCGTTCCACATCACACCTTCTCTTCAAGAACTATTTTTCCAAGGGCTAGTGCCACACAGTTTGATTTTTTCATAGCAACAGTCTCAAACTCACGGCAGCTCACGTGCCGCAGCCTCAAAATTAAGTCTGCCGGGATGCAGCGAAGGTGAGGAGGTTGAAGGATGGAGTTTTGAACAAGATATCTGCGTATTCCTCATAAATTTATATATATTATAGGTTATTTTTAAGGGTATTTGTCAGCAGATTTAAAAAAAGAAGATATTGAGAATCAATCTGGATACCGATTGCGAACGATACATTTTTTCCCCACAATTATGTTCTGTCCAGTGTACACTCAACACACACCAAAAATATCGAGACAAGTTATGTGCGTGTAGTTGATGCGCACGCATATTAAAGAAATTCTTTAATACGGAACGAAGATGGTCATGCACGGAACAGGTCACTGGAGAGATTCGCTGATTGCGTTGAAATCCCTGCTCTGCCGTTTCAAACGAGCTTCCTTCCACCCCCCACACGCACATACGTCCCCACCCACGCAGGCCCGTTGGGCCTTCGTTCTGTCGCAGCCTCTCCCTCTGGAGGCCTGGGGAGCCCGTATGGTCTCGACGTGTGCCACACGATGTCTAATGAGACGTCAGCCTGGTGACATTGCTCGCTGCGTCGTGTTTCCAAATCTCGGTGAACAGCGACGCCTTGATATTATTAGCACTCTTAGGGTACAAGGCAATCGCTTCGTACTATTAGTCGCTGGCTACGCGAGAAGGCTAATGAAGTTAGGAATAAAACAAGGTTGACAATCAACTATACAGAAACTACGGGTGCAGGCCCATGCTTAAACAGTACGCAATAATAACCAGGAGTAAAAATGAAAGGACGACTTCGATAATCGAAACTCAAAACAACTCCTGATGAGAATATGGATACATCAGTGAGCCGTCGGTCACCATGTCTGTGAAAAAGTGTTTCAGGGGCGAAGCTTCTTAAAGCGGCACCCGTTCGTCCCTCGTCGTAGTACGTAACATGTCTTACGCTTTGTCCTGCAAGATGGTACCGGTAGGAGATTTCTCCTGTGCGTTGTTGAACAATAAAGAAAAATCGTAGCGTGCTCGTTAACTAAAAGCCAAACTCTCCTGTTTCTTATTCCCCGTCAGTGGCCATTGGGATATACATTGAGCACTATCTGACAAGAAAGGGTTGCTACGTTATAATCGCTGGGCGTGACCTCTTTGGTTTTAGAAAGGTTTAGCGAGCGTTAGGCCGCACTGCCATGAATACAGAGAACTAGTATATACCATGAACTCGAGGTGGTTAAAGGTGGGAAGTAGACACGAAGCGTAAGCCGTAAGAAAGTGTGCGTGTGCCACCTCTTATTTAGTCCTTGGAATGTCCGCTGGATGGCGGTGCTTCTATATGGGGAATATATGATGAAAAGATGCGAGATGATGGTATTTGGAGTGTTGAATAGATGGACGAACGTACACACAGACAGATGCATAGACGGACGCACGAATGGCTGCATGGACGGACGCAGGGGTGGATGCATGGATGAACGCAGGAACGGACGCATGGATGGACGTGTGGACGCATGAACAGGCGCACGCAACGAACGGGCGGATGGACCGCACGGACAGTCACACAGGTAGACGCATGGACGGACGGAAGCAAGAAACGAATGGATGGACGGATGCTTCGCCACACTCTCCATCACTCACCCCGTGGATATGCTGCCATTTTTTTTAAGTGGCAGAGCACACATGTAACGTGAAGTATCTAGACATGATAAATGCATCGATATAATGCGTCTAAAACGTCGCGCAGCTTTCTTAGATTGCAGTTCGTGTGCTTGATCGTGCTTTTTTTTCTGTTCATGCTTCGATCACACATAATGGAATAATTTGATCACACAACTTTGTGCGTCCTTTTGGCGAACCAACAAGACAAAATTTTCAAGTGCATGAACGCATTTCTTCACAAGTGACTGGTGGGACGCATTGCAACCTTGGCTTTTTAGGGTCGACACGTCACAGGGCGAAGTTTTGTCGTCATCCGCGTCTGTCATCCTACACAAAACGGAACTGAAAAACACCTTCTCAACAAAAAAAAAAAACATCGGTGCAAAAAAAACTACTGTATGTGTATTAACCACACAATACCTGATCACCTGTGCATTCCATGCATCTGTCTGTCCATCTGTCCATCGAACCATCTGTCTATCTTTTATTCTGGTCGGCGATTTCTACGTAGACATTGTGTACCTTAAGAACTATAGCTTCGCCCCGTCGTGATCATTCGCTTCGCGTTCATGCCTGGATTTTTTTTATTTATGTTAGCCCTTTGGGGCAGATAAACGTCGAGTAAAGACGACATATGAAAGCAGAAGCTTAGAATATCTGGCTAACCGGTGATTACATAGCTGTATGTGGGCGTTACAAACATGCTTGCTTTTATATCCGTTACAGCTCCGCCTTTCTGAGGAACTGCGCTTAAACTCTCGTGAACGTCTCCCCACTCCCACCTCTTTACGCAAACGTTATTCAAAAGTAAATTATGTGTGGAGAAAGAGAACTTCTAAAAAGCTATTACTCTCTTTCAGGTAAGTATTTGTGAAAACAAATAAAAAATCAAATTAAGCAATTTACCCTAAGCAGTAATACATTTTCTGAGCTATCCAAAATTGAACACCTCATCCAACACATAGCGGAAAGAAGTGCAAACTTGGGGGCTCGTTTATCTTTGTTAGACACAGCCATTATTGAGGACTAAAGCCAAGAAACCTAATAAGGACTGTTGTTTGTAGGAACTGCATTGTGAGATGGAATAGAGAAAGATTGACTGAAAAACTTCTTGCCGCCGGCAGGGGCAATAGTTGCCGTCTTCGAATAACGAGTCCAATGCTCTATCTGAGCTTAGTTGATAGAAACATCGAAGAACGGCATCAGACATATCTTAAGGTCCCAGGTTCGGTTCCTGCCACCGCTAAGCCATGTTTCAGTCCACTTTTGCTTCGTCACATTACCATTGCAGATACTACTTGATACCGTCCCCTGTACTTTCCTTCGAATCAATGGCTGTTAGTTGTCGTTGATATGTATAGGAAGCACTTTACTGCAGGCTCTCTGTTATATTATTATGTTTCAATAATGACTAAGCTATTGAAGTGTGACACTATCGTAGCTGATAGAGAAAAGAAGTCAGGGTTAATCCTTCATGGGACCAAGTGTGTGGGCCGTTGCGAAAGAGGATGCCCCACTCACGGAATGTGATTTGAAGCTCGTATTGCGCGAACTTGCTAATAATTGCCACGAAAGCCTGGCTGCAATCGCATTACCGTGCGTGTAACCGTAATTTCTCATATCAGTTTCATTACACTAGTGTTAAGCTCGCGCCCGTCTGACGCATAACTTGTAGCCATGTTTCTGCACAATGATGTGAATTTTTTTCAAGAGCGCACTCAAGATGTATATCTTTAGGAATGTAAGAAAAATACTTGTAGTCGAGCAACATCAACTTGGTCTGCCGCGAGTAGGTAATTTTTGTACTTCTATTTTTAACAATTATTGCTAGTTGGTTGAAGCGACGTTGGTACTTATCGTTGTGCACCAATTTCTGCTATTGTCTTTAGTACAACTCAAACAAGAACAGTAAACAGTTGGGATTTCTTTCAAACTATATTTTTAAATCTGCTGCCTTCGGTGACCGTATTAGGTCAACAAGTCTTTCTTTAAAACAACAAGCTGTCGACTTCGTTGA
The DNA here is from genome assembly GCA_013436015.1 of Rhipicephalus annulatus. Taxonomy (NCBI): domain Eukaryota; kingdom Metazoa; phylum Arthropoda; class Arachnida; order Ixodida; family Ixodidae; genus Rhipicephalus; species Rhipicephalus annulatus. The sequence continues at coordinate 201,965 of WOVY01011934.1, forward strand.
TATTTTGAACTATCGTGTCTCATAATCATGTCTTGGCCTTGGAAACCTAAAACCCAAAGTATTATAACTACTTTAAACTCAATTTGTAAAACACGTAGGGTGTATTTTGCCCCGTAGTTCATTCATTCATTAGTTCAGAAGAAGTAGTGCATTAGTTGTTCATTTAACACTAGTGTAACCGCTCAATTCTTCGCCGCTTTTCCATGCGCACTCTTTTTTTTCACGAAAGCTGTCGAGGGAAGCAGCTAACCACAACTTGACAAGTTTCGTGAGAGGCTTGAATGTATCTCCTACAAAATTTCAACACGATAGCAAGAATAAAGATTGCACTGAGATGAACAAGGGGCGTCCTCGTTACACCTGTTGGAAAAGAGAACGCAGTCTTGCATGTGTAGCAAACACAACAAATATTTTATAGCGAGGCATAAATGCCATAATTACTTTTACAAATGAGCAAAAGACACGTGAATTATTAACGCAGTAGCGTTAAAGAGCTCTTTTCGCTGAAATTCTGGTGCCGGCGTCAATGGTTGTGAGCAAAATGTTCTCATTTTTGCGTGACGAAAAAAATCGAAAAACATGCAAATCAAATAAATCATAAAAACTGGTTGGTCGGAGTGAAGGTCGAAAACGGGTCGTTTGTGAGGCAAGCGGGTGGTGTATGGTGTATACCACATGGCCACACTTCACTTGTGAATACAGGTAAATTTACTTCCTGTGCTTGAAAATGCAGTGAAAGTAACTTTCATGCTTTACAAACACACCCGTCCGGTATGCATGCTTCAATACAACATGATATATTGGCATAATTATACGCAATACAAGCGTACGTTACCATCGAGTGTCAGAACATGGCATTATCATGATGACCTAACGGTTTGAGGCAAGCCAGACCACGTAGTGGGTGCATAGCAAGACCGAAAAGATTCCATACACCAAGGGCTTGAAGTACGCACTAAAACCAGAGAATATTGCGATCGCATTGAACTCTTGAAACTGGTGCTTAATGGGTCCCTCAATTTTTTTTTTACCAGACGTTCCTCTCCATTCGCACGTTAAAGAACCCCAGGTGGTCGAAATTTCCGGAGCCCTCCACTACGGCGTCTCTCATAATCATATGGTGGTTTTGGGACGTTAAACCCCACATATCAATCAAATCCTCTCCATTCGAGGGTCTTGCGTCATCATTTTGGTAACTACTCGAAAGTTTGAGATTCGAAAGTCTTTTGAGATTCGAAAGTCGTTTGAGATTCGAAAGTTTGAGATTCGAAGTTCGAAAGTCTTTAAGGGCATTCATTCTCTGTGCAGCTTGATTCTCATCAAATCAAAACAATACACCTTCTTAAGCGACGCGAGACGAGGATTAATGTGTGTGTCGCAAATTATGCAAAGCGTCAATGCCTCGCTGTGGTCGTCTGGCTTGTTGCGTTCGCTTGTTGTCTGAGCGTTTAGCAAACACACAAAACTCGGGAAGGGTGCTTGCCTGAGCTAGTTGATGGGAACTGCCCATCTCAAAATTCGCGCCTTGTCTATGCCTGACGCGTTCTTAACAAAACCGCTTTGTTTTTTCTACCAAGCGCTTTCAAACTGGTGCTAAAAGCGCTTGATAAAAAAAACGCAAATGAATCAGCGTCTCAAAACCTTCTACTTAAATCGATGAGGAATTTTCAGTTTTAAGCAACGTGTTGTCCGATGCAACTCTTTTTTTATTGAAAGGGCCTTGCCAAGACATTATATTTTATGCTTATCTCTAAAAGCTGTAAAAAGCGGGACGAGGGTAGGTGTAGACCGGCTATAGTTTTACTTATTATTGAAGGAATGTGTTATGAAGAAGTTACAATTAAATAATAAAATATTCTTATAGGCTTTCTTCGAGGTTCGTAAAGCTGATCTAATTTGAGATGACGGTCTCGTCTCTGTCACTTCGTTTTTTTTTGTTTCACTAGCACATCGCTTGTGAGAAAGCAGTGCTGGGCATCTTCCCACTCTTTTGTTCTCGTTTTCTGCAATCTGCTTTCTTCACAAAATCATTACGCACCAATTCGACAAATATGTCATTTTTGTATAGTAAGTGAAAGCACTGACTCTAGTTGAACGAATTGCCAACCATCAGCAAAAGGTTGTTGCTGTCTCACAATCATCGACAGCTAAGAAATGCGCCCCATAATAAATCTTGTTGCCGAAGGAGACAAGCGAGCTCGCAAACAGCAAAGGGAAGCGTTCATCGGTGTTCTAAAAAAAGTCTACTCTAACTGAAATACACCAAAATGACAATACGAAGGTACCAGAGGGTACAGAAGTCTCCGAAACGTGATTGAAGGTATTTAAAAAATTACATGTCATCTGTCATTCTAGCCTGCAACTTCTGCGAAAAGACCTCGCAGTTTTTTTTTCTCTCGTTGATGACAGCCTTTTTTTTTTTTCGGAAGTGATGGTCTATTGACAGCTTTGCCTTGGTGCGTCCCGACTTGTTTCGCAAGTGACTTCGAGACTTCGATACAGTTCTTCTTTGATGTGCCTCTGACCCTTGCCTTCGAGGTGGCTGTAAACTCTTCTCTTCATCACTGAATCATCACGTCAATTTCTGATATCTTCACCACTCCTCCAGAGTACCATTTCGGAACATACCTTGTCTTTCGACCCATCCATCTCTGCGCCTTTTGAAGCTTCTGTTACTTGAGCCATTCGCGTGAGATAACCTTTCAGAGCAGGCATCGTTCTTTTGTAGGATTACACCATGTGTCTTTCATGCCGAGGACTGTCTGCAGTGCAGGCTGCCTAAAGTTACATTTAGAAGCAATGGAGTTTTACTTCGAATCGTAGGGAGACATTGTGCACGATTTCTGAAATTCGAATAAAGCATTTTTGGTTCCGCTGCCCCACTTTGACATAAAATTCCATAGTAGGGACGCAAGACGTGGTATAGCTTAATGTACAGTCTTTTTCATATGTGTGCACATTGTTCATGTGCGTGGTTGGGAGGGGGGCAGGACACACATGCGCTTTGTGTGTCCTGTCTCTTGCCACAAAGAAGCGCTGTGTGTGTCCTGGTCTCTTCTCTGCTCGCGTCTTCGAAGCGCACTCACATCATCGACCTGCCGAACCAACAAGAACATCTAAGCTTTGACGATTCATCTTATCATGTAAAGGCGGATGTGAATGATGTTCCCATGCACTTACTCAGTCAAACCTTATCTCAGCATGGTTTTGGCCAATAATAGTGCGGGAAGACCCCTTTAAAGTAGGACAATGTGAGAAAGACATCATCACTCAATTTTCTTTTTTTTTTCTTTCACCGCCCTTCCTTTTTCCCATTTGCATTGGTTGAGTCCGAAAGGGCACGACAAAAAAAAAAGGGGGGGGGGAGTGGCGGTTAAAGCTTTCTCCTTTTTCATCCTGATGAGGAAACTCTGCGAACGTGTATGGCTCTTTTGAACTACTTTTAGCAGGGGGGCTAAGGAACTTCTGTTCTTGTGATAATATTTGATAACACACCGTAAACTTGCAACCACGAGCTCCCACATATTGTTCCAAACACTTGTTGCCCAATAATAATGTTTTCTATGCATCTTTACATACGTTTCTTACACTCGTTTCTATTTTCATCGATGATTTTAGCTTTAGTAAAGGAAAGAAGTGAAAACTTTGAGGGCTCGTTTTTTTTTCGTCAGACACATTATTGAAAACAAACAGGCAATATTCCCAAGAGAATTATAGCGAAAGTAATTTGTAGCAAATGTAACGTAAACGTGCGTCAGTACTTCCTTTCACAACCACAATTCAAGTTGCGTCCCGAAGTACAGAATGGCTACATTCACGTCCATGCAAAGTCAAAGGATCTCTTACCCCTTCTTTTAAGACAACTCGAAGATAAAAGCCCTTTTTTTTTCCTTCTCAGTCGTCGTATCGATCCCCTCCCTCTTTTCACAACCTTTCTGCACATAAACTGATTTTACACGGCCTCAGTGATCGGAGTCATTGCAAGTGTTCTGCACCGTGCTTAGTTCAGCTCTGACTTCGAGATTGGCCCTCCTTTGACCAATAGAGGGTACCATGTTATGACATCATCAAAGAATGTCACAGTGAGAGGTCGTAGTGCCGTCTCGGTGACGCCATCCGGAATTATCGCAGTTTGGAACGTCGTGATCACGTCGTCTCATGAAGACAATTTTTTTTATGCGAAGTAGCTTATGGCGGGGGCTGTCTCAACCACTCCCTTGTCATTCTCGTCGCATCTACCCCACACTGCGCATGCGCGTCCCATCCCCCCCCCCGTTCTATACTTGAAGGAAGTACATAACGCAAGTTAACTCTGTTGTGCATGACACGACCTCTCTTCTCATTACGCTGAGCATACCTTGCCACGCAGCAGTTTTTCTTGCATGAAATACTATTCTCGAGTTCGCATAGTAGATAGGGAACCAAACTGCGTGTTTCCTTTTACGAGGAATCCTGCTGTCGGCGAGAGCGCGTAAACCCCAGAATGACTTAAGCGCGCTACTTCACAGCTGCATCACGACGGCGCAGCAAGCAAACCGTCTTCCTTGAATGCCTTTATATTTTGTTCTTTTCTATCAAAAAAGTTTCCTCCATGTCTCCAAACTTTTTGTTCGCATGTTTGTTAGTTCGCGATGATCTCCCCGACTGCTCGTAGAGAGGATGGCGGAAAACTAAGGGCCTTCTTGATCTTCAGCACCGATGCACAGTTTTGCCCCTGTTACATTTTTGGTAAAAGTTCGCACTTTTGGGGGTTCAGGGACAGGGATTCCATATATTCGAAGAGCAGTACCCTGTGGCTGTTCTCCTTTAGGAACAAAAGCGTCGCTTTTGCAGCGGATCTCCTTTACGAGCGTGCCGGGACACGACGCCCTTTGAAGCAGCACGGCGTGGCCGCAGAATAAGGGCGACCCCTTTTTTTCCCCAGACATCAGGCTCGATACGAGGAATGCTCGGGGTAGTTGAAAGGACGAGAGGGTTTCAAGAGGTATAGAGAGAAGAGGTATACGTGTTCAACAACACTCGGGATGCTGCACAAAAGAACTGTGGCTCGCCGAGCGGTCTCTTCAATTTAAAGCGGTCGCGGAAAACGTTGGGCCGTTGCCGTCATCAAAGCGCCAGCGTTTTCTAGAAACCTTGCCCTCTCCAATTATTGAAAGTACCTGAGGGTCGCGCGAGCCGGCTTTTTCACAAAGCGATTACAATGTTACGTGTAAGTGCTGTTAGGGTTCGCGGCATTCAAATCTCTCTTTTTTTATTTTTGTTTTTCACAGAAATAACTTTACGAGGGGGTGTAAGGGGAACGTTTTAGGTGGTGTGAACGTTGAGCACGTGGTAGCAGAAACTAGAGACCAGGTTACGCCAAATGCTTCCAGCGTCGATTATGAAAGCTAATAAAGCTTTTGTATACGGTTGGAGTGAACCAGGCAGTGATTATAAGAGAAAACAACTCTGTGCTAGACAGAGGACTAAAAACAGATTCAGACACACTCGCGCAAGAAATGTTGATTATTAATTTAAATATAAAATCGGGCCTCTACCTTCATATTTATTGTAATTTGCGCACTTATTCACGCATAAACTTTGGAATAGACTGAACGCAATTTGAAATCTGTGATGAGATGCATCGAATCAAGCCCGTAGCCAGGAATTCGTTTCCGGAAAAGTGGACAGAGTAGAATGCACCTGCTGAGAATTTTGACTAAAATAACATATATATATATATATATATATATATATATATATCCCCCTCCTCCTTCTTTATATTTCCAGGTGGGTTGTGGGCGTTCGCCCACCCTGGCTACGGGCCCTCCTTGAGTGAATTGTTTATGCTCCGAAAGGCTAACACCGAGCGCATAGGTGCATTTTCACTGTGCTGCATTCGCGTTTTCAATGATGAATAAGGAGATCAAGAAAGTATAATTAATCATTTTCCATAAGCGGTATTAATCCGGACAACATTCAACATTTCGTTTGTATGTTTATTTCTCGAATGCGTGTTCGTGACCAGGAATAACTCTGCAATATATAAAATGTTCTTTATGTCCATGTGCGGTTCAGTATCACCAGAAAAAAGTGGAAATTTAACGGCTCCTCTTTTTTTTTTTTCTTTGTCAAACAATATTGATGAAAACTAACAGGCAACCACTGTCTGCTTGTTCCCACCAATATTAAATGGTGATATTCATCACATACAAGCTGAAAGATCTGAATATACTGAAGGCTTTACAGGTGGACTCATTACGTAGCGCCTCCAGGTTACTTTATTGTAGGGCCAACGACTTGTCTCTGGCACAAGCCACAGAAAAAGAAAAAAAAAAGGAACAGGAAAGACGCGGAAAGGCAGAGGCGGTTGTGAATAATCGTTCCAGTAGCCTACACTATGGAAACAAGAAATAGAGGGCGACGCACTTACCCCGATATTCTAGAACGTTCCTTCACTCAAAGCTTCACCTTCACTCGAGAAGCTGATGGGAGCGCCGTCTCTAGGCAGGGAAAGTCACTGCATATCAGCGATAATCTGCTGCAATTTTCGAGGAGCGCAGCGCCATTTTCAACTGAGCAGTGGTGACGTGCTCAACTCTGTCAAGTTAAGGGTGAAAGTCGAGTCGAGGAGAGTTTGTGAATACGGTGGTTAGGCCCTTCAGACAAGCATTATGATTTCCCTGTCAAAAAGTCGTCAAATTCGCGTGGCATAATGTTAAGGTACTCGGTATTACATCCCAAAATATAAAATGAAAATGTGTTATTTTTCTGAGTTTCACTAATTTAAAGTGTCGAGTGTGCAACTCATTATCAATTATTCGTTTACCTGCTAACTTCAATACTTGCACAACAGGAATAAACTATTAGGCCCAAAATACATGCACAGTCTGTTTCAGTGTATTTATTTCGAACAAGAAAACAAAATAAATTTTACATTAGTCCTGGACCACGGCACGTCGAACGATCGTCGAACATAGTGGTGTCCCCAATAAAGTGATCCTTTGGAGCAATACGGAGCACAATAATATTGAATTGAATTATGTCACGCAATATTGCATGCGTTAAAAAGATTCCTTTGACCTTTATGACTTTTGTGTTGTTTTTTTTTCCAAAGCAGCTTCAACCGTTGACGGTGCTCGAACCTGCTGGGCTCTAGTATTCCCTCGGTAACCTTTGAATTTTCTCGTTCTTTCTCTTCTCTCTCCTCACTCTCTTTCTCATCGTTATACTTCCATTTCTCCAGCGTCTAGGTGCCCCACCGGGCATGTGCCTCATGAATCTCCATGCCTTTTTTCTTGTTTTTCTGCCTCCTCCTCTCTTGAGAATATTTCATCGCCATGTCATTGTACTTTTCTTTGATTTATATGTGCCTTTATTGCGCAATCTACTACTAATTTAATAGGTACCATGAAGGGAAAAAAATTGCGCGGCTTTGTTGTAGAACACTTGCCTGCCAAGCAACGGCCTGAATGAACCGAACATTTTTGTTTATTTTATTCACCTTAGTTTTTGGTAACGGACAAAGTGATCGTTCGCTCACAACCAGCGACGCCAACGCCAACACCGGAATTTCTGCGAAGTGAGTTCTTTAACGCTCTCGCGTTGAAAACCTTGGGAATGGAACCACAGCCAAGGAAGTTCTGAAATATGCGCGTACTGAGGGAATAAGCTTTCAAGATTGCTGCATCCACTATTTTTTTTTGCCTTGATTTAAGGCTTCATTGCTCACCAGCCTTAAAGGTCTTACTGTGCGTCACAAAAGTAGGCGCGGGTTGAAAATGTTGCATGGTCTGTTGCACACGCCTTAGAGCTCAGCCATGTGAAAAAGCCGGCGAGAACACTAAAGCTTGCAAAAAAGAAGTAAATCTGAAATATTGGAATGCTTTCTTATAAAATACTATGATGAGGATCCCCGCACTGAATACTTCTCTGCAGCCTGACAAGCATATCATGAGGGAAATCTTTCGTAAGGATACTTGGAAGAGATAATCCACTTAGAGCAAAGCGCAATCCACTTTCTTGGAATATTCAGACGGGCAAACGTCTAGTACGGGATCATTCGGAATAAATAGTGCATAATCGCTTGGAGTTTAAACCTATTTGTTACGCATTACCTGCTCTAGTTTAATCTACTCTGTCCTCTATCTTTTGTTAAACTATTGTTCGGCCTACCTTAGAATACGCTAGTGTGATCTGGGACCCGCATCACCGATATCAAATAGATAAACTGGAGCGTGTTCAGAGGCTAGCAGCGTGATTTATTTTTTCCGTTTATGAGAGGAGGCAGTCAATAACAACCCTGCTCACTGAGGTTAAACTTCCTCAACTTGCCATTCGCCGAAAAATCACTCGACTAAAGTTTTTTATATCAGTTTTACAACAATAAGCTCAATTTAAACCCTTCTCTCTATTTGCGTCCCCTAGGAAGAGTCTCATCAAGAACCAATCACCCACACGTAATAATGCCCTACACGGCGAGAATTGACACATTTAAAAACACTTTTCTTGTCAGAACGATTGTCGAGTGGAACTGTCTTGCCGCCGATTTCTTTGAGATTGTAGACACAGTTGAATCTTTTGTTGGTAAATTAGAATTGTCATTGTATGATGTAGTTCCCACTCTGTAACAGCCCGACAGGGCTTACAGTATTGTGAATAAATAAAAATAAATAAATAAATCTTTTCCTCGTTTGTTTCTTTTTATTTTTACCTTTCCATAAGCTGGACTCCTCGTTTCACGTTATTCTGTGATTTGAAGCATGCAGATGTGAACGCGAAAGGGTTGCCCTCGAGAAAACGCAGCTCAGTAGAGAGATGCCTCACCCACGGGCTCGATGCGATATCAAGCCATGTCAAACTGCTGAACGCCGCAACGTTTAGCAGAAGCCATGTGTCATTCTTTAAATTGCAAAGCTAGCTTATTCCCGAGACTACGTGCGTCAGTTATCAATTTAACGTTCACTGTCACATGGAAAGTGTACCAATGACTCACTATAGATGGGAACCACGTACAAGAAAGATGCATTACCACGTGTGGACATTAACAGGGCCATGCTTCATCGGGCCAATAAGCAATTCGGGATAAAATTATCGATGTATAAGCTGGGCCACTTAGTCATTGCACCTTCTCCCTGTAGACCAATTTATATGCGTTAGTTGTGGTGGCCCTGCAATTGCATTCTTTACTGCAGCGTAGACGCAGCCCCTGTGGCTAATATAGCCCAAAACGTCCAATTTACTAGTTCTATTATACGCAAAGCCTGCATGGCATTTTCATAACTGCACATGAAGCCCACAACTAGAGATGAAAGAGATATATATAATAAAATGCGGGGTAGGAAGGAGTGTCAACCAGAATTTGGACATAGTTTTCTACGCTACTCGAGAAGTATGGGGAAAGGAAAAGAAACATACTAAGGAAAGCGGTGTGTGGTAGACAAACCTCTGTACGAGGCATTTGCTTCTAGCCATGCCTATACTAAATAACCGATTGCTGAGCGGTGCCTGCGTAGGCAGCACATAAATGAGTGAGACAACCTATGCGTGTGCAGTAAGGTTGGTCAAACTAGTCGATCGTTGAGTAAGCAGTTTTTTTTTCTTTTTTCTCAAACTAGAGCAACGAAGAGATGCATTGCTCTTGTAGTGAAGCTTTGGTATCGTGTAAAAGGTTGACTTTCCGAGCTCCTTCTAGCGGGTGATCCTCATCTCCTTTCGGAGATAACGGCACTCGTGCTGGGAGTCCGTGCTCTGCCTAAATTGCCATTACACATTGTCATAAAGTGCTGACTACTGAGTCCGATAAACGCTTTTGCACGCTAGCGCGACGCGCACACACAATTCAAATCCAATCTAATCTAAATCCGAATATTATTTTTAAATTGACCAAAGCCCAAGCAAATTGTATTCGCCTATTGCAAAAAGAATGCGATAAGCGAAGGGAAGAATGCATGCTCACAACGCATTGCCAACGAGAGACAGGAAAATCATAGGTGTTCGTCAATCTAGAAAAACTGTTGTGCTTCCCTACAGTGGCAAAATGGATAGTAGAGTTTGAACGCTAGAGTTAGAAAGAATAGGAAAGGGGAGAATGTGAAATGGAGTTCATGAAGCCTTGCTTTTCACAGTCATATCATCGTCATTGGTCTATAACTGCTGGTGCAATTTTGTTGTCTTCAGGAATTGAAGCAATGCTCATCGCCTTCACCAGTGATGAACTCTAAGGGAAAGCTTATAAGCCTTGTCCAAAATGAAAGGTGTCCATAGCAATGGCCCATATGTATTTGAACGAGCACATTGCATTACATCATCCGTCGAGAAGCATGGGCGAGATTATAGGTTTCTTAAGGTATTGATTCAGCCTTCTTCATCGCGTTGTAACATGCTGGGATTCTGGAAAAGGGCGCTAGCTTTTTGTTCATATACAACACCCGCTCCGTTTGGTGGAAATGCCCGAAAAACCAATCGTAACATAAGCACTAAATGTTATCTTTAAATACAAGTTTAGTTCTGATGTCTCCCAAGCCAGCTGTTACACTTTCTTTTCCCTGTTCGTAATAAACTTTTTTTTCGTTAGCACTCTTACTTGCTCTGTCATATCTAGTGCAATATGAAACCTTGTATAAGTAGGGCACCAGTCCCGCCATATTTCACGTGGTTTCGTATCGGGGAATCGATCAGGTTGACTGCCCATAGGGATCTCCGCATGGAGCAGCACCCCGTGCGAAGTCGGGTGGATAGAATGCTGAATCTCTCTGTGAGTTGGGCTGAGCGCAATATTGCGAATTTCGACTTAGGTAGCTGTCAGCACCGCGGTGTTGGTTTCGTCGTAGGCACGCACAGGTTCGTCAAAATTTTGTCAAAATCGTCCGCATATTGTCTCTCCGCACAGGTCTGAAAATCGGACAGGTCTGATTGGGGGTTACTTCATCACTTCTCCTACTAAAAGATGCGAAGAAGTCATCACCCCCTCCCTCCTTTCCGGCTTTTTTGTGAGCACACCTATAGGTTTCGCTTGTTGATCTTTTTCTTCGCGTTCCGGCAGTTAGCATTCAATCGTATTCCCTAGTTAACGAGCTTGGCACGTTACATGCTGTAACGTGCCACGTACAAGCTAAAAATAGCTTGCACCCTTTAAGGAGTGTATCTTAACCTAACTAGTAATCGCAATATGGTTTGTGGTTCACTTTTAAAAAGTCAACACTCGCTACCTTGCTATAAAAAATTACGAAGCTTACACTAAGGCGCGCAAGACTATAATCTCGTCGCTTCTGTGCTGTTGGTAGGCTTTAGCTAGGTGAAGTTAGGTTGTTTTTAGGTTGCTCCTCAGAGCAGAATGATTCTAGTTTGACGAAATGTGTTGACAGACAGGACACGTATGTTCAAACTCCATAAAGAGAATCTTGTGCTGTAACCGAGCGTTCGTGCTTCCCATAGATTGACAAGCACGTCGTAGTTTGCGTAGGGCTTCCATTCGCTATCGGGCAATTCTCGCAACCGCCTTCGCCATTCTCGTTCCCGATAGTGTTATCTCGTTGTACGTACCACTGAATAACTCCGTACAGATGCTTCAGCGTAGCTGAAATGTGTGGCCAAGGGGTTTATCTCTGTGTTGATCCCAATGGTTCCTTAAAGCTTTTCTCAATTACTGGTTACGCCTCTCTAGAAATCTTAATTGACATGTGCCGCCTGTTTCATGCCTTATTTATTTTTAGTACACCACCGAGCAAGTAGTGTCATTTTGTCCAATACAGTGGCACGTACCCGTTCATGACGAAGATAGTGTATTGTTGTTAAGACAAACGTATGCCACAAAACGTATGCCTACAAAAAGTAAATGCTTGAAAGTAAATCGTAATTTCCAGACTGCCACATAATTTAACTTTAACTTTAACATAAATTGCAATGTCATTAAAAAATTGCCCGCAGCTTCCCTCGGGGGAACACTGAGGAGGATGCGGAGCATATAATTGGCTAACGGGGTGTTAAAGTGCGACTTACTTGGGTCGATGGCTAAATTGGTTAACGTGGTTGTGAAATGGGGTGTTAACTTGCGACTTACTTGGGTCGATGGCTAAATTGGTTAACGTGGTTGTAGGAGGGGGTGTTAAATGAGTGAACACGTACACACGTATGCGAAAGGGCGGCGCTGGTCGAAGGGACGTCGATCATTGTGTTTGTGGATTCGTTGGAATTCATTTCACCGCGACCTTGGACGTCGACGCGCCGTACAAACCAACCGACGAGCGGCAACTGAGCGAGCGAGCGCCGACCTTGAGTATATATACAGCACGACGGCGCATGCACTGTCAGCTGTTGAATGTTCTCGAAGCGCGACGCCACATGCGCGTCCACTGGAGAATCAGGAGAATTGTAGATGTCGAACGCGGTGTGTAGAGGAGGAAGGGTGCACAGATGGTGGAGGAGTGAAGCGCGCGCGGTGTGTAGAGGAGGAAGGGATGCACAGATGGTGGAAGAGTGGGCGACGGCGCGACGGCGCATGCGCGCGCGTCAGCTGTCGAATGTTCGAGAAGCGGTGTGGACGGCGCGGACGACGCGGACGGCGCACTACAAGGCGCGAGTATAAGATGCTCCGCATCTAAAAACTGGGCTTTGGGAAGCTGGCTATAGTTGTTGTTCACAAGAATAATTCAATCCGAAGTATATAAGAAACTCGTTTCAATATAACGTTGTACGTCTTGTGAGGCAAGCATTCGCGAACGTTTTTACGGACGCCGGGTGGTGGTGTAAGTGTTATGGTGGTTCATAGCTGATCCGATTGCCCCCGGTTCAATTCCGGCCATGGCGGTCGCATATTGATGTAAGTACAATGCGATGTCAGTGCTAGTTACAGAACACCAAATGGTCGAAATTTCCGGAACCTTCCACTTCTGCATGCCTCCTAATTTTATCTTGCATCAACACCACATCGAGCGCACGCATCAAAACTTTAAAGTAATACGGAGAAAACCACGCGCCCCAGGCATTCTGTGCTATTGATTCTTGGCGTCCACTTCTCAGAAAGCACGCTACCACTCCAGAGCACTCCTACAAAAACTTTTACCTTCTTACGCCGGCTCACTATTTTTATTGTTGGGCGATTTAATATCAAATATTTCACGCGCATTGTAGGAAGGCCATGTCTGCCGGATGCATGTCAATAACAACTTTCTAATACACTGCTCCGCTTTCTTGACGATTTTTCTGCTTGAATGCGAATAATTAAATTCCAGGGCAACCCACTGACGCAGGCACCTGCTCGTTTATCAATGTCAGGTTAGCGTTCCCCATTAAATATTGCCCCAGTATAAGCTTTATTGAGCGTTGTGTCCGACGTAATTGCTCTTTAATGTTTCCCGCTCGGCGCCTTTAATACAAGAGTCTAATAATATGCAGCGTATGCAGGTGAAAAGAATTCAGAACACCTTTTCTACGTAGGAGCAATGAACTCTCAAAGTACGCTTTATTTTTAAATCTTGAATATTTTCATCAAAGTGCCCTTAATGCTGTGCTTAATAATGGCACCAGCACACCATGCAAGAAGTTTACAGATGACTGCGCCCTGTACAAAGAAGACTTACGGAATTATGGTAACACGTTTAAGTCGAATGTGTTTCATTGAAGGTAAACAAAATATTGCAGCCTGCATTAGGTCACGCAAGGCTGAGTCTCACCAGAGCTGCTGGGCACTTGGTTAGTCCTGGCTTGAATAGGCTTTTATCATCTCACAGCTCTTTCTTTTTCACATCTTGCTGTGCTATAGTATACAACACAATGCTTATTTTCTATTTACCTTTTTTTTAATCTGTATATTTCTGTTTCTTTCTCTCTTAAGTCTTATTATTTTGAATTTTCCTCTTTTTCACTCCTTCTTTTTTTCTATTTATTTATTTCTCTGGTGTTGGTGGTGATGTTTCCACAGGCGGGGTCAGCCTGACACACCTGGCCGGTGATTCCTCCACGTAAGCGACTTTTTAATGTGGTTCAGCTCCCCATATTTCTCCTAAACCTCTCTCGCGCAAAACGTAAGAGTATGTTAGTCACTTGCTTGTACTATATGCGAACACACACAAACTTCGACACAAAGGCCCTACTGTAACCCTCTACGTCTCGTGGGCTGTCGGCGCGCATATGGCATGGGAGTCAAGACTAATAAGAAACAGCGAAAGTGGGTTGCTTTCTTTTTTCCTCTATATCTTCCTCTTTTCTTTCTCTTTCTCGTATCTTTTCTTGGCGTCTGTTATACTCTTTATTTCTTCCTCCGTCTATATATCTGGGTTTCTCTTTCAAGTTATCTATTTTTTTTGTCGCTCTCCACATCACTCTCTTTTCTTCCTATGTCTTCCTCTTGTGTTTCTTTCTCTCCATTATCTTGTTTATTTCCGTTTCCCTCTTTCTTCCTGCAACTACGTTTGTCTCTGTTTCTTTCTCTCTTTCTCTGTCTTTTCTGCCCTTCTTTATATATCTTTCTGTCTACGTTTTTCTCTGTCTTTGTACATTTTCGTGTCTTAATATTCCTTTTTCTCTTCCTGTCTCTTTCTTTTCCTTTCTCGAGTCCGTTTTCATTTAACGCTCGCATCTGCTGTACTCGGATGAGGGGTTTGGCCAATCACTGTGGCGCATGCCCAGCCTGGGATTTTTCGTTTATGTTGGGCAGAATACGGCCAGCTTTTAAAGCTCCGTCATTCCTTGAAAATGTGTGAACAAAGGGTCTCCGCTTATTTCGTTAAAAAGCTAGCTCACCTGCAGATTATTTGCTCTGAACAATGGCAACGATGTTTGCATAAATGAATAAAAGAACGCACACGATATGCAGTCAGAATCCTGCTGTGAAATGATCGTGTTAGAAGGCTCCCAATGATGTAGAGGAATGTGATACAAGACGGGCGCACATATGGTATCGTTGTTTATAGTTTCGTTCCCATAATAACGGCGGCTCCATTAATTTGTCCTAATTTCTCTATACACACACTCGCACACCACATGAACATATATAGTTACATATGGCGTCGGGTATGTGAAGATTCAGTTGTGGGCCAGCTCTAACCCTGTTATGCGATTTTATTTTGTTCTAGTCTCCAGCGGGACTCGTTTATGGCTTGTTGGCCTTTGTTGTACGGTATAAATAGCAGCTAAAATAACCTAAGAACCACGGAAAGACTCGTACGCACTATAGTTAAAAGTTATTTATCCCTGGTCTTGTTTGCGCTAAATTCTCCATGCTATGCGCAACGGGTTTACTGAACATCTGTCAGCCGCGTTAATTCGCTGACTTAGTAGGTCACCTTTAGGACTGATTAGAGGTACGCTTTGGTAAAACCTTTGCACTCAGGCCTGTCAATCTTGCAAAATAACCTCTGCTTAGATCGCTCGCCGAGTTATTTCGCCATTGTATTAGGTACAAAAGAGGTTGTCTTGAACGGACACAATCGCTGACCGCCTTTACAGGTCAGCTCTCGCAAGCTATGCTGATTGGCGGCTTTTGAAAACAAGATGTCCCCTAGCAGGCATACTGCATTTCGGTCAATCTGCAGGCCGTTTCAAAGGCTACGCCATCATAAACGTCCATACCACACTTCAGCAGTCACATGGGCGTCACACGCAGCCACTGAAGGGGGAAAGTATTAGCCTCGGCAACAGCCAGCGAGTAGAGCGAAGTTTGACGTTATCTCTTGGCTCAACGCAGCCACACGTATGGCTTCCGGGACATATGCAGTTTCTCGTGACTTAGTCTGTTGGAATTGTGGCATTGTGTCTAGCGGTCCCTTGTGAGAGACAATTTGTCCGAGAAAACATTTATAAGGACATTGTTGATGTTTTCGTCTCCTGGATCTGTTCATCTGACCTTCTGTCGGGCTGCTAACAGGTCATTACCTTTTCAGGAGCCAACCAAGCCAAGGCTTGGTTATGCTTCACGCCTTTTCACTTAGTTTTTATCTTTCTCTTATGAACGCCACATACAGAGTATTCTTATTCAATCATATGCCACTTTATCCGTGTACAATAAACTGAAAAGTAAAAGACAAAATAACAATTGAAGGAAAGACAATAAATGTACCATTAAGTGCCATCTACGATTGGATGAACGAATAAGGGCGACTATCATGTACTTATTGTTCTTTAACACATTTTAGTGAAGACTAACCGAAAAAAAAAAACTCAAGGAAAGAGTGTAGTGCATGTTATTTGTTGTAATTATGATGTTTCAAATTTCTTTCAGTTATTTGTGGCAAAAAAGGAAACATTAATGAAAAGTAGGTATAAAGGAGGAGGCGCGAAAGTGCAAGGCGCAGGAGGACATTTTAATTTATTTAAATTTCGATAACAAAAATTACTCGCATTAGCAGTAACAAGTAAACAGAAAAAAACAGTAAATTGATAAAACAATACCAACTAAGATGCAAGTAAGAAAAAAGAGTGGCATACACAATATTGTTGGAGAAAAACATCAAGGCAGTTAACTAAATACGAATACAATTATTATGATGTAATTGGGAAAAAAGTAAACTGGAAGAAAAGAAAACTTGCCGCTGGCATGCAGGTCTGAAACTGCGACTTGTGAAAGTGGATTGGGAGGAGAGGGGGGACCGCTGTAGCTCACTTCGTTGAGCACCAGGTGTGTTTTCGAAGGTCGCAGCTTCGGTCCCTGTGAGCGCTATTTCTTGTCACGTTTGCATCATAATTACCAAAAATAACTCAATCATTCCATTCCATAGAATTCTTGTTCGTTAGTTGTAGTTCATTTACAACTAGAGGAAGAATGTCCCGTTAATTAGTTTCCACTCTGATAGGGTGACGGAATGAAGGAATCAATGCTATTCGTGCAGGTTAAAAATAATGGAGCTAAACTAGCAGTCTCGGAAACCACATGGCAAATATAATAAGCGACCTTTCCGGAGTTCTCTGCGCATAGCAGATAGGCAACCTTCCATCATTTGTAAGGGGTATAAACCACGTCTTGCGTAGTGCAATCTCCCAAAATTTGTTTTAACTAGCAATATGAAATGGACGTGGCAGTGTGCACGACCGTTAAATGGTTGGGTGACAGACGCCTGATCATTAAAGCGTGAAAAACTGCTTTCCTGCGGCAAACACCAGACCAAGAAAACCTCATCAAAAAAAGCAAGACCTCGTTCCTCGATAACACGAGAAACAACTCAACGTAAAAAGAGGCCTGTTAACGAAATTTATTGCGTGAATCAAGTTCTAAAGTTTTCGTACCTCTAGAAGCGTTAGGAAACTGGGGTTAAAAAAATAATTTATAATGCTGTCTCCACGACAGGTCGTTGACTTAAGCACATTTTCGCGTTGTCTAAGGCCGTCAATTTTTTTCCCACTTCTTACACGCTTTCCTTGGCTTTTGTTTTCCCTAAATATTTGGCCTGTTCCTGGGATTTCAGCAAACTAAACAACCCTGTCATGCTATGTGGTTCTTCGGAACAGTTTGTGAAAGAAAATGCAGCTGTATTTATGGTATTGTTTATGTCTCGGGCAAACGAACGCACGATTGCAGTGAGCCAACTTCGTTTCCATGCATGTATTTATGAAAGAAAAAAGAGGCGTCAAGAATAATTTTTTTTTATATTCACGAAGTGACCCTGCAGTGGCGAGGAGAGTGCGTTCACCGTAATAACACTGCTGCTGTGGCGTTATTCAACTATTAAAGGGGACGCAAGAATTAATAACAGCAGCAATGTTGGGATGGAGGGTGAGATGCGAGAAACCTTTTTGGTGACCTTCATGTTTAAGTGCTTTATGCCTCTAGGCCCTAGCGTTTGGAGATGATTTAGTAGAGTTGGGCCAACTTTTAGTTAGCACTTGGTCAACAACTGGCATAGTTTCCTAGTAGGGAAACATTTTACTTGGAACGGCTTGTTCGCTGTCGTCCACTTCAGTAAGTAAACTGATGAGTGAACGAGGGCCATTCTGTAGCAATTATTTGGCATTTAGGTTGTACGTAACCGCCCTATTTTACTTGCTGTGCCATTGCGATTGCACATATCCATAATTGTTTGTCCTTCTCAGCAATTACTCAGTCAGGTGTATTTTTCAAAGTATTTGTTGAAGTTTAAAATCTCAAAACGACCATATCATCGTGAGAAACGCCTTAGTGGAGGGCTCCAGAAAGTTTGACCTCCTGGGGTTCTTCAACGCGCACCTAAATCTAAGCGCACTAGGACTCAAACATTTTCAACTCCGTCAAAAATGCGTCTGCCGCGGCCGGGATTCGATCCCGTGACCTGTGGATCAGCAGCTGAGTGCTTTAGCCTCTAGACTCCCATGGCGGGTAGTCCGGTATATTTAACAGCGGGGATGTTTAAGGCGGGCATCGCTCCGTAACGTGCGAACAGAAATGGTCGTCATCCCGAACCTGGCATGCTCTCTTTGTGTTCACAGCTTCGTCTTCGGCTTCGCTCACAGAACACGTGCGTCGACTCGGCCTCTGCGGGATGCAGTAACTCTAATGGGCGAAAGAATGAATACAGAGAGCAGCAGAAACAGATGAAAAGAAACCAAAAACTCGTGGTAAGAAATTTTTTCGTGACGTGGGATTTTATCCCGCGTACCCTGGATCTTTGCGACTCGGCTATCCAGGTGCGTTGGTAAAAGGGAGAGCCTCAGCAAAAGGGAGAATTTGGCTAGTTTGTTTGCGTTCCTATTAGAACAGTGCTAAGACGAAGCACAAAGCAAGACTTGACAACACGAGCGCTGCATTGCATAGCCGTGCATAGCCTTGCATAGCATACTATGGCAGGACTCGCTCTCTGCATTTCATGCCGACCGGTTGTGCCCCCGCAATCACCGACGACAGCGCAGCTCTGGCCGACTGGGCTCGCCCTACGCCATCTCCTGACGCCGACAAGAGCTCTCGCCGAGTGGTGCCCCGTCCTCGGACTCCTGTGACCGTGTCCATCTTCCCTATCTTCTTTTTACTTCCGTCGTTTTCTGTCGTCCGCTGTCCCTGCGCCTCGCTCTCTCCTTCCTCTCACTATCTATCTCTTTACCTTTTATTCCTATACTTTTAATTCCTCCTTTACCCCCCCCCCCTCATAAAGTAGGAAAAACGGCGTACGGCATCGCATTGAAATAATTAGAAATGGAGAAAGATGAAGGCATGAAGAGAAAGAAATAAAGATAGAGAAATACAGATAGAGACACAGATATAAAGGAGGAGGACAGACACAAGCAATATGGAAAGCGAGAGACAGAGATAAAGAAAAAGAAAGGGAAGAAATATAAAAAAGAGTGAGAAAGAGGAATAAATTAAGGCAGAAAGAAAAAGTAAGATAAACACACAATTAGAGATATACAAGACTAAGCGACGAGAGGAAACGACCGAAATGCATGAAAAAGTATAAGATAAAAAAATTTGGCATCGAAAGTCCTCAAGAAAGGCTATCATCTTTAAAAAACAAAAAAGGGCGCGAGGCTCCAGTCTTCCTTAGCTCTTGGCACCACTAGTACGAAGTTACTTAAATTTTTCCAGCTTGATTTCTACTAATATAGCGGCCAAAATAGTTAGATGTCCGATTCACTACGTGTTTTTTTCCTTTCTCTTGCGTTGAGGCTCTGATTTTTCGTTGAGTTGCGCTGTGAATGGTCCTGAGCTTCTTCTCGAACTTTTTTGCGGTTCACAAGTTTTTGCCCCATATATTAGAACATGCGAAATTCAATAACTGCACTTTTCGCGCTTTAGAGACGCTGGCAAGTTACGAGTGATGATTTACCATTTGTGTAGGCCCATTATTCCATCCTTACTGTTTATATTACTTGAGTATTTCCTTCACACGAGCTATATTACCTGTTGATGTTGGGACTTGGTAGGCCAACATTAACACGGTCAATACGGGATGCTGGTCGCGACCCGTTGTTCTAGCATCAACATTTTTTTCAGTGAAATTAGGTATAAGAATTTATTTCACTCTATTTAGCGCGATATTGTTCGGTAAAGAGCTTTCATAGTATGTCGCTTTCAGTAAGCGTACAGTGTAACCGTAGGCGTAGAAGTGCGTAGAAGGCTCAAAACATAGGAGTGCGAATAAAACAGTAATATGATAAGAAAATGGGAAAACGCTAAATATACACAGGGCGATGCTTACAACACTAACTGCGCTAGACTTCGCCCTTAATTCTATGTGGGAAGCTTGATAGTGGTGAAAACAGGAAAACAGAATATATCGCGCAGTAGCCATGGATGGCGAAACGCTCAGCGAACTTTGCTAATAGCCTTCTTGTTCGTTCGTGGAGTGAGAGAGAGATGGAAGGGAGAGGGAAGCACAGTCTAGTAGTGTGCGGTTTGCCCGCTTTTTTTTTCGTTCTTGTCAATGGTAATTCCCAACGCTCTTGTCTCGCCAAGTCCCGGCAGCTGGTGAGAAGCTGTAACGACCGCTCCGCGGTGTTCTCTGGAGAGTGGTCGGTGTGGCCGTACGCGTGACGTTTGAGCCTAGGCAACGACCACAGCCGGCCACTCGTCATTGATTGTTTTTGTTTTGCACTTAATTAATTTTTCCTTTCCTTCCTTTAGTTTCACTTGTTTTTTTTTTGTTTTTGGTAGCCAGCGAGGGAGGTAATGCTAGCGTTGTGGAGGACCGTCAGCCTGTAGAACCAACTTTCAGAGCTGGCGTATATTGTTTTTTTTTTTTCTGAAGATACGAGCGTGGAACTCTCCCTCTGCGTTCATACCAGCGTTTCGCATTTCAGGAAATTGTTAGGACACTTTTTATTATTTTTAGGTATTGAGCGAGAACGCAGAGGCGTGGCTTTGCTTTCAATTTGCGGACACTCTGAAAACAGCTTGAAAGACATGCCTATAGGCATGTCTTTTAAGCTGTTTTCAGAGTGTCCGCAAATGGAAATGAACGGAACTGTAGTTGCGTTCATTTCTAGAAAAATTGTACTTATGTATGTATTTGTGGAGTTAAGCTTCCCAAAACCACTATACGATTATGAGAGACGCCGTAGAGGAGGGCTCCGGAAATTTCGACCACCTGGGGTTCTTTAACGTGGACCCAAATTTGAGCACACAGGCCTACAACATTTCCGGCCTCTATCGGAAATGCAGCCGCCGCAGCCGGGATTCGATCCCGCGACCTGCGGGTCAGCAGCCGAGTTCCAGAACAATTGTTTACTTTTTTTCCTTTTGCTAAATGATCTCATTTCAACGAGCATTTAGTGTGGCAAGATATAGGTATATGCTTCGATGGCAGCAGTAATAATTAAAATATATAAGCGTAAAGGCTTTATATTTTCGGGAAAATCAGCAATTGTAAAAATCTCTCAGGTTGGACGCATGTGTGACGTAAGCGTACTCATTTGAGCAGACTGGTTCGTATGTCCAAGTAAAAGAACGCCCTTTGAAAAGACAGATCAGTGCAAATGCACGCCACATGAAATTAATTAGGTTTTGTTAGACAGTACCGTTGTGTGTTCCTTCCTGCGATCTGCCTGTGTGCGGTTGTTCTAATCCATTGCATACCTCGTGAAGAACCTATGACTCAGGGAACAGGAAAGTTAGGAAGTCGAGTAGGTTCTGTATGTTGAAATAAAACTTGGAGCACCAAGAAAAAAAACAGACGCAGCACAAGGAAATGCATACACAAACCACCAGAGCTCTCGTATATCTTTTTTGTAGTGCATCTTCGTTTCTGTGGCTCAACGTTTGATTTATATAGAGACGAGAAAAGTGCACAAGACTCTAGCACTTGTTTAGCGTGTAACTTACTTGTCTTTCAACTCCCTACGCAACCACCGCACTGGTCTAATGGATATGGTACGTGACAGCTGACCCGAAGGCCGCTGAATTGAATCCTAGCCTTGGCGACCGCTAAAGGGAACGGAGGCTAAAGGCTAGGGGCTCGCTACTTTCATTTAGATGCCCGTCGAAGAATCCCCCCGACATTGATATTTCTAGGGCCCTGCAAAACGAAGTTGCTCGTGATCATATCGGGTTTAGGGACGTGGAACTCCTATAGTTATCTATTTTCAGCCAATAGGTGCGTGATCTCAGAAGGCGCCATATAGTCGCTGAACAGAGCCTGCAACACCCACTGGCGACACTGGTTATTGTAATGGCAAAGTTGGTTACTTGACTGCTGTTATATAGCTGTTCGATAGATAACCAGGCTTATTCTATTTGCGTTGCCATTGCTTACTTGCACGTCTATGGTTCCACCTACAGCTCTTTCGCAAGTTCATTTAATCCAAAAAGACTGAGACGATGGATCGGTGCCAACAATGTGGTAGCGCTCAGAGTAAAGCGAGATGTGTTTTCGCGGAACCTGGGAGGGCGAAGCGTCTTACGCTCAAATTGCCGCGCAAGTCAATACGCTGACTCGTCGTCTGAATTAACCCGGCACCACCTGACAACGCGGCTCGCCTCCGATTGCGCGTCGCTAATGGAACAGGTGCATGGAAGTGGCGTCATTGCCGAAGAATTCTCCGGAGCGTGACGCCGTTGTCTTCGCGAGATCATTTGGCTCACACAATTAGAGCATCATTGACTCAACCGTTGTCAGTAACGAACAGCCTCCAAACTAAGTCGTGTTTGTCATCAGCGCCATTGTAACGAGCATATCCGACTTATAGAGAAGACATGGGACCAGTCCAGGGGATTCTAGGTGATCTTGGTATCAAGAACGACTTCTACAAGTAATAATTATTTTACGTTTCGAAAACGACTTATTTTATAGGTTGAGGCGCACATAGAACTTACAGACGCCATGACAGGTATAGAATTTATAGATGGCATCTACGAGTTCGATGTATCATAGGTCAGATGTAGCAGACGTGACAGTACGCCAAAAACATTCAAACAGAAAACAAATAATGAACTCACTGCGTCTCTTTGAGTTCACCTAAGATAACTCGAAGGCGAAAACCATCTTATTTCTTTTTTCTCTCGATGCACTGAACATCCGCCGCCCTCGTTCGAAATATTTCTGCTCCTAAACTGGTTCACCCCAGCTTCTAAGAGGCATCGCTCGCTTTTTCCTTCTGACCTGTCTTTCCACTGCCTCAGAGATAGGCTCACCTCTGGCCTAGCGATAACCTCATGTGGGATACGCTTCTGTGCAGCCCAAACCTTCCAGACCCAAGTACTGACCGTCCAGTGCACCGACGACAGGGCCGTTAGGCTAGCCCTTCCGGTCCTCACGTGCGTACAGTTTCCTACGTGTAATCCAGAAGGAACTCTGGCGCTAGTGTCTACGGAAGCTACACCGCACGCCACTTGAGCGAGTAGGGGAATGATGGGTAGTGCACGTATTTGCATAATTCTCGTACCTTTAGCTCCACTTGGCTGCGCGTGGCTTGGGACTGCTTTGTCATGAGACGACAATCAGCAAACGCTTGCACTTGACTACTTTAACCGTTAAGGGTCAACATTTCAAATCAGCTGACGAAGTTTATAACCGTTCTTTCTTTCGATTGAAACAAAACCAAAACACAGCAATTAAAGAAGCCGAATACTATAAACGAATACCAGGCAAATTCACGTAATACCCCATCATTCCAGGGTCGCTGAACGATCGCAGCGCGAGATTCACCTCTAGTTAATTTTAGGAAGGTGCAGCCCGGTGGAGCGGAGCAACCTCTGCGTCTGCACTGGACTCTTTAAAAAAGTTGTACTCCTTCTCTATCTCTCGAATGTCATGTGACGATGGCCTCACGTAACGCCCTGTGCATGTCAGAGACGTCACGGCTGCATCTCAGGCATTCGCGATGTGTGACGCCACATCAGCACGTGATGATGATTGTTTGCCTCAATCTTGCTGACGCCGACGCCTGACGTAAATTTCCGCGTTTCATGAGACACTTAAGGCTTTCTTCATCAAAATAATGCTGGTAATATTACAGCCGTGTTTTTTTTTAATTTTCAATATGATTGTGTTGGCTTCAAAAGGGTGCTCAATCGAAATACTCGTCTGCAGATTAATGCAGCTCCACTTTAATATTTCAATTTTATTTCAATGTTTATTTCGGTGCGGTAAAGTTATTCGCAACAGGAGAACGCTAATTAAAGTATCCATTGCTTGAACCAGTGCGAAGAATATTACTTCTCTCAGGCGGTGTGAAGTTCGGTAAGGCGTAAACTGCGTTGGCCGTTTGATGGCTGCAGCTGTGATTCGTGCTTTTTAATACCATAACACAAACGAAGGCGTAACGAAACCTGACACGTTTATTGAGAACGGTGAAGTCAAGAGCGCTTCATGTGACAACATTTCAAGAAGATGGAACGGCTTTCTTTCTGTTTGTGTGACACTTAGGCTTAAGGTAAGTCAAAAACAGCCTGGTGTAGAATTTACCGGAGGCCTGCACTATGTGCTGTGTTTCATATGAGCATATCAGAATCTGCGCACGTAATTCCCCAAAGACTTTATTATTATTATTACTAATATTGTAATGGGGAGTTGTTTTGTTGTTGTTTTGTCGTCTTCATCGTCGTGGTTGTTAGTAGTAGTGGCAGCATTATTAGCAGTGCTTCATTTGTTCTTGCCCTATTTCTTAACTTTTTGAGCTGCGGAAGTAAACAGTGTGTGTAAACAAAGGACACTCGAACAAACTTCAAGCTCTAGTTTCTCGAAGCTCTTATCTGCATTTGTAATGGGAGCATGTCGACCAAGAACGAAAGAAGACAGTGTTTACGAACAGCATAACTACATCCAAAACTTTCATGTTGGCACAAACTTCAGACTTTACTGAAGGTTGCCTAACATAAAGCTTCCGTCTGTGCGCTGCAGGTGAACTGCGGAACGACGAAACGATGAAACGGAAATACCTGGCACAAATCCAACTGTACCGAATGAATATATTCGTGTAGTCAAGTGTTGAGTCTCATAATATCACCGTTAGCTTTTTTTCGTTGCTTGTGGCTACGCTGATAAATGCGGCGATTAATGAAGCCTGAGACTGCACAGATTCTGCTCTGTATAGGGAACATTTGTAACCACTTCGGGCACCTGCAACCGTTACTCTGGACGTTAGACTTCTTTTAGCAGGAAGCGAGTCGCTTACTGTGCGCAATAAAGTTGCAACTTTCCCGCATCGCCACCATTCGTCTTGTCGTCTATTTCTCTATCCGTTATCTTCACTGTCCCAGGGCCAATTGATGTTGACAGAAGCCACCCTTGGTTGCGGCGATAACGATTCTTTACGACTGCGTGTACTTTTCTGGATCTTGCTCGAAAACGGGCGTCACGCTTAAAAAATAAACTGTTTCACTGCGGGACGGTGGTAAACAACACTGCGTCCTTAATTGCTTGGGCGAGGCCGTTGAGCAGCGCTTCTGAATTGCAGGCACTATTTGCGTAACGCATAGCTTTCAGTCTCTCTTTATTTCTTGCCTTGTTTTTGTACAAGAAACAGCGAGAGAGAAAGAAAGATTTTAAATATTGTATCAAGTAATGTTTGTACTAAAAAAAGCTTTGAGGCAAGAAGTATGAAGGAGTAAATACAACTACAGGTATTTAAACAGATATAATAGAGGAAAAGGAAAGAGGGAAAACAGGGAAACAAGCGGATATGTTTGATTAATCAGGAAGTTTTGCAGAACAACACCTCTTGTAAGTGACCCGAATGAGTGCGCTCCTGGTAAAAAGCTAATAGCGCCACCTGTATAATTATCACCATTGAAGTGAACCACTTCTATCAGCGCTGCTTGTTTTCTTTTTTTCTTTTTTTTTCTTTTTGTTTAATTATTTTGGTTTCCTTGCCTTCCTCGACATTGTCACCGTTCCTCTGTAGCCTGCGTTTCTATCTTTGCTTATGTGTCTGCCGACATGTACAGCGACTATTTCCTCTCTTAGGCGCTAATGTACGTATTTATGTTGCTTCCATTTAGATTTCTAATTGAGCTGAGGATCACATAACCATATAGAGTTCATAAGCTTGGCTTAATTTTTAAAAATGAAATAATTGGCGGCATGCCTTCCAAAGTTCATGAAATGTGTGATTGGTTTTGCTAGCTGTGAGCAGCCACTTAAAGGTGGTCTTCTCTGAAAATTGAGTGCTTTATTCCCTTGAAATAAAATGAAACTCATTTTGTGAAATCTCAGCATGCTACCATGGCATTCATGACATTAAATACAAGGCTTTTAATAAAAAATTATGAATCAGTAACATATACAAAAAGTGCTACAAGAAGTTCCAAATAAGCTTTTCTTTATTTTTTTTTTTGTTGCGCAGCGTTTAAGAGCGACAATTTAATGGTTGGCACATGGCGCAGTCATGCTTGAAAATTATTTGAATACAGATTGTGACACCAAATAATAATTTATACTTGCTATTGTAGCTAAGGCAAGCAAACAATTTTAATCAGAACTAAGTTACGAAAATATTGAATTATTCTTGAGCATTTAACTAATGAACGTCCATTATTTCGGCACATGCTGCCACGCCATCTCTCGGCAGATGGCTTGCATTGCACACTAACTAAAAAGAAAAATTATTATTATTATTATTATTATTATTATTATTATTATTATTATTATTATTATTATTATTATTATTATTATTATTATTATTATTTGCATACGCAGAAACACTGGGACACAGAGGAAAAAGGGAAATTGGAAACTGGTAACTGCCATTTGGAAAGGCCCAACGCCTGCTCACAACAGCAAATAGGCAAAAGGAAAAAAAAAACATCTGAGAAAGAGCCACTTGTGTGAAATGCTCATATACCATCAGTTCCTATTACCGAAATTGTAATTTTCGCTCTGCTTACAATGAAGGTAAGAGCTACAGCTGCAGCTGGCGCGAAAGCTCAGAACTAGCTCAGCCAATACACCTTTAAGTGCAATTTATTCCTGCCTGGTTAATACCGCCACGTATTTATTTCATACTTTATTAGTTTACTTTCATTGCGTTTATGGTTGTGTTCATGACAACAATACTGTCACTGGGAAGGTGCACCTAACTAAACAAATAACGTGTCGATATTTCTGCGTGTTTGTGCGTGTGTTTTGTCTGTGCATATGTGCATGCTTATGTGTATGGTCTGTGCGTATGTGTGTGTGAGAGGGTGAGTGTTCGTGCGTGTTTGTGCAAGCGTGTTTCCAAAGAACACACTTATTAAGATGATATACTACACAATAAACTGGACGTGATTCGCCCCGCCGCGATGGTCTAGTGGCTAAGGTACTCGGCTGCTGCCCCGCAGGTCGCGGGATCGAACCCGGCTGTGGCGGGTGCATATTCGATAAAGGCGAAAATGCTGTAGGCCTGTGTGCTCTGATTTGGGTGCACGTTAAAGAACCCCAGGTGGTCAAAAATTTCCGGAGCCCTCCACTACGGCGTCTCTCATAGTCATATGGGGGTTTTGGGACGTTATACCCCACATATCAACTGGACGTGATTCGCTGATAATAACGACACTTAAATAATTAATCTCGCAGAAATTACCGCTCGTTGGTCTTGCGTGCAAGAAAAGTGGCGCTATTTATTGAACGTCACAAAAAAACTTGTCCTTCTGTTCTTCTTCGCCTATTGCGCTTTCGCTAAGCTGATTTGGTTACTCTTCTTCGTACTAAATTGATCCTAAGTAGGTGAAGTTCATCTAGAGCTCTTAATTTATACGGTGTCCCTTACGACTCACCTTGAACGTTCGCGACACAAAGCACTATAATTTTTCTCTGGTAATTATTGTACAACTCATTATTATAGGCATCTCAAATGACAGCTTTGACTCTAATAGAAATATTAGGAAGTTGCTCCTTATTGCGCAGTTTTCTTCTTCATTTTTTTTAGTTCACTGCAGACCTATACCTCTCTTACCTTTACATAGAGATAGAAATGAAAACTTTAATATATATATATATTTCAGTGAGTGGAGCCTTTTGTTCCCTTCAGGATACCTCCCTACTTTTTTGTTTTCTTTTTGTAATACTCTTTCCCATAACGTTAAACGTAGGGCATGGCACCGACGCTTCTCGAAATTCTCGATTTGAATTTCAATGCGGCAGCCAGGCTACGACATAGCTTGCATGGCAATGGAAGAGCCAGACGGCACAAGCCATTTCGTCATGCGAAATGCCGCCCGCGCAAACAGAATTGTAGCAGGATGTCTGCCTCTCCTTTTGGTTTATATTTATTCATTTGAACGCGCACTGTGGTTTGCGCCATTTGACGAATGCTCCTTCGTAGGTAACTCCTAGACGTCGCAGTCAACGCTTTCGATTCGGCTCGTGTCTGCCTCTTGCGACAGATCATTGGCTACTCACCCAGTCGCGCTAAAAGAACGCCTTATCGACCACGCTGGGGCTCCTGTGACCTTGTCGACCGATTGGGCACGTTCTTGTGCACCAATGTATGCAGAATAGTAGGGCTAATTATGGCTCTATATTTACCTTAGCCACACAAAATTGTCAGAACCAGGTGTACAGTGGCAAATGCCCAACACCGATATACTATTAGACATAATGTTATCCCCTAATCTAAATCAATTCACACATAACGATACAAGGATAACTTTAACGTCATGGTCATTTTTAGATTTCTAGTGCTCCTATCCAACACTATATCTAACAGTATATCACTTATTTAAGAATCTAAAGCAGACACCACCAACGATATGCGCACAAAAAGACAGTTTTGGGATCGCAAAAGCACGTTTTAAGTAAAACTTTCCGAGTGACATAATTTATTGCTCAGTATCTAAACGTTTCAAGTTTTAAATGCTTCGCCTCTTATACATTTCGGTTATATAGGTGCGTTTATAATGCACACTGAAGTTTAAGTCATGACAACATGCTTACCTACTATTGCAGTGAATCTGAAGCCCCCTGGATTGTATTGAACACTCAGAATATACAAATCTGCATGCCGAAGGCATTGGCATTACAGTCCCCGAGTGGTTGAACTTTTTCGCAAGAAATAATGAAGCCATAACTATTTATTACCTAATTTACCTAACGACGCAGGAGGTAGTTTTATTAATTTAGAAACAGACAATCATAGTGAACGTATTCTAAGCAGACAGAAAACACTGAAGAATCGCTTACCTAAAGGGGTAATTCAGGAGGATTGCTTACCTGAAAAAAGATAAAGAGAACACATCAGCGTTAATCAGCAAGCAAATAAAAAACTACACATAAGCAAACCTAAAATTGCTCAATGAACCTGCGACATCTATTTACCCTGTTGCCATCATCTACAGCAACCAATATCGGTTGCGGCCAAAGTCCTGGTTTGCGACTTCTCGTTCATGAGTTCCATAGGAACGACTCGATTTGTAGCCTTTTAAGGCGAAAAGCCTGAAAAAGTCGCCGTATATATTGTGACGTCACATGATGACGCCATCGCGTGACATTATTGCTTTACCGAAAGCGCGGTCATCGCAGAGGCTATGCGAAACCAGGCGAGATGCTTCCGAATTTGATGGCAGGGCACAACAACCAGGTTGTTTGAGATGTTATGACTCGTGGTCCCGTGGGACACGTTGTCTACCAGAAGTGGGCTGAACATGCGTTACTATGGCTCGGGACACCTTGACACTTCCGAGAAACAGGATCCCCCTGGTGGGAAGTGCCCCACAACGAGAAGAGAATCTTGTGAGCTTCGACGGACAGCGACACGAGGTGAAAGCTGCAGTCGCTTCAGTGAACCGTCTCGCTTGTTTATGCTACGGTGCCGAGACGCTTCGTATGTCTCGACAGGAGCAATTAAGTCGCCGTGAGCTATTTCCTGCCCTTCTGGAGAGAGACGGAGATACTCGAGCGACAATCTGTCTTGGCGGCAGATCCTACGTAAGCGCACTTGACCGCAGGAACTTTCCATCCACGAGTGCAACGACCCGTCGTAACAGTGTGTTATCGACTGGTGCCATAGTGGGTGGTGTAATGTGTACTATTCGTTTCGATCGAGAAGTAGGAGCCAGTCTAAGGGGTCAGAACGATGTTGCAAAGTAGAAGAGGATACTCTAAGCCTTGAGTTAATCACTCATTCACTTTGCTCACAGCTTTGTGACCTTGGCGATTTCTCACCTCGTTCGCTAGTCGTTGAACTCTTTGTATGTTTTCACTGTGTAAATTAGTGTACATAAAGTGTCGGTAAACCAGCTAGTTTTCGTTTTCCAAACTTTCAAGCATCAATTTCCTGACAATTTATCACATTTCCTGACAGAAGGTCCCCCTTCAGCCAAGTGCTCTGGGACCTCCTTCTGTATGTTTATGTAAGCATATATGTTTTGTACGAAAGTAAAAATAAATAAACTGAAACTGAAACAGAAACTGAATTCCCCAACCCGGAGACTCAGTCGCACTACCGAACAGAGCCCGGGTCCGACGCAACCCCAACGTCTCTACAACTGACATCAGCGGTGAGGCGGAGATGAACCTTTTATATAGTGCACCTGTGGAAAGTATTCGGTTGGTGGTGGGGCTGGATCATTATTCGATTGCGAAAATCAAGGTTGTTGTCTTCGAGTAAGTTTAGATGGATGCCTAAGGGATTCAATGATATTTAATACAGCGAAAGCTGTTATGAGATCCAAACAAGGGTTGCGTGCGGCCCCGTTGTTGTCCGCCACCACCGATGTCCATAACTACTAATGCATAAATAAAAAAAACTCGGTAAATAAAAACACCAACGACACAAAGAGATTCGAACCCGAGTACCCTGTGTGCCAGCCTGGTATTCTACCACTGAGCTACGCCTGTTTTTTTTTCTCTATTGAATGAAATTATCACCAGTAAATTACACAGAATATACTTCATCAGAAGTCAGGCAAACACACACAAGCGTCAAGAACGGGAAGCCACTCCGGAACGGGGTCAAAGGTCTCGACAACACTGCGCGCTTGAGCAGCTGCTTCTCGGAAGACAGATCTCGTCGACCGTGGTGGCTCGGCGTGTTTATCGTTCGTGCGACTTTTCTATAATGAATAAAGTCCCAACAGCATAAACAAGTCGTAAGGAGTATTATCAGTGAGACTCTTTTTGAACGGAAGGAACCGTGAGCTGTGATTGGAAGTTCTTTTCTTAACGTTCTTTTTAGAATGTCCCTTCGAAGTCTTTTGCAAAGTGACCTTAGGCAGGGCTGATGTCGGGAAAGAAATTGCGTTAATAATAGTTATAAAACATTGTAAAACAGCAAAGCAGCAACCAGGCGTCACAACATGCAAGTCGTGCGGCGAATGCATGGGTCGTCGAATGCTAATAACCTAACAACAGTGGCGCATAACCATTTTGGGGGATTTGGGGGATTACAAAAGCTTCTGGCATTATTTTTTCGCAAGCCACGGTACAAAAAAATGCTCAGACCTTCTTGAAAGTGTGCCGCAAGTACCACGCTTCTCCGAAGAATAACGAAGGATGGCATAGTGAATGCCTGCCTAGTGCACAATGATTAATGACGTAATAGGTACCCTGAAAGTGTGCTTGCAGCAGCTACCCAAAGAGTGTTTAAAAAGGCTCTGAAAGGCCGCTCATCCAGCTTTTGTTGTGTCAGTGTGGATTTTTGTTATAATAGAGGTGGGCAGCCTAATTTCACAGTATACTATAAGACGACTTCTATTCTTTTTATCAACAAGGCAGTCTGTTACAAAGCACACTTGTGCTCACATTGCGTAACACAATTTGCAGTCTTCTTCAACACGTAACCATGACTTCGTCTTCTCCACGCCTTCTATATTCTGTGAAACTTCTCAATTTTAACGTCATTGTGACAAATTAAGTTATTAGTAATTGATATCTTACGCAAAGACATTTTATTGCGTAGTACCGGCCAACGATCGTTTCGCAGACGCTCTTTTGTAATGTTGCCTGTGCCGGCCATAGGAATATGAATTTATTCATAATTATGTTGAGTAGGATAGCATGTTCTACCTAGCTATGCTATAACTAATCAATTTTGGTGCTAATATAGAAATAAAGAATACGTAACACCTTTTATTACTCTTTCAAAATGTGTCCTAGCCTATTATTACATATTTGACTGTCTTATAAAAGCCGTCTCGAAAGCCTTTAAAACAATAATTTTATCATACCGAAAGTTCAGTGATAACGTACGAAGCTTTTATATCAAATAACGCCAGCCAATCTAAGCCTGAACACGTTAAGTCGATAAAAAGTGGAATCATTTATTACCCTCTCTTCTCCCCCTCTATAAAAAGTTATAATTAAGTCAGGCTAGAAAGGTCATAGTTATTTCAAAACGCTTTTGCTTACGTAGAACACTTCAAGATCTTGTTACCCATCTTTTTGTTCTCGCTCGTGATTTAATTCTACCTAATCCCTATCTCCGCCTCTTTCGCATCAGCACTCATTCGTTAAATCATATACTTCAAGATTTCAAATAATCCTCACCCAACAGCTCGATTATCAGTTTACTGTCAGAAGTTACTCAGAAAAGTTTTTTTTTCCACTGTCAAGAAAGTGCCCAATGAGCACCTCTTTGATGCTGGCCCTCCTCTGCACGACCATCCTCGTTTTTCTTGTTTTTTTTCTTAAATCTTCGTTACTCTTATTTTCCCCGCACCTCTCATTCACTGTTCTTTACTTAACAGTTCAGCCATTTCTTCTTCAAGCCGCTTATTCTCTCTTTCACTTCCTCACTTGTTCCTCGTTTCTTTCCCCCCTTTTTTTTCGATATCTATTCTGATGTTCCCTAGCAACGAACGTAAAGTGGCACATGAGTGGCTCGGTAAGTGCGCAGCTTTCCCTGCAATACACACGGGCAGCCAAGTACCTCGCTCACTGTTACACGAGCTCTTTTCCTTCCAACGACGCCATTCTTCTTTGTACTCGCGTCTTTTTTGCTCCCGGCCAAGACTCGATGGCCTGTCATGCCAGATGGCCTCAGTTACGCCCCAGAGGTTAATCTCCGTTTCTGCTTTCCTCTGTTCTTTCTTTCTTCCTTCGGGAAGTCTAACGAGTTCTGTGCACGACCTGTATCACACGTCTTTGATTGCACCTGCATCGCTCTCTCTCTAATTGGGCGTCTTAATGAGTGGTGCCAGGACTGCTCACCGGGTTGGAAACAATGGGCACGAAGTTCGTACGACCGCTCATTAGTGTCTCTCCCAGCAGACCAACTGCTCGAGCGAAGTCGGAAACTTCGGGAAGAACGTCGCGTTTTCATCCTATAGTTGTTTCCGCTGCTTTTAGTTTTTTTGTCTGTTTTGACCCTCGACTCCACCCCATTCATTTTTTTTTTATGGCACCGAGCTCTTACACATTGGGTGACAGATATTTGAACTTAAAGCGTTTAGTGTAAGTTTGTGTAAGTACCGACTTATTCAGAACAAGTGGGTTCCAGCGGAACTGAGTGCAACGAAAATATCTATTTTGAAAACATTCTTTACACTAACACAAAACATTTCAATTCGCAAATAGGACAGTTGTAGTTCATGGAGCCAACTATGCTTATTTGGTTACGTTACCTTACCAGGTGGCTAAACTTTATTTTTTTTTAATTTATGCTACGTATCAGAAGCGCTTAACCCCGAGCAGTACACAGAAAGAAGGAAGGATGGGCGTTGGCTTTCAACCAGTGTTCCTTCACAAAAACACACCTCATCAATGTCTGTGCAAGGGCGACAAAGAAAATCAGGCGGCGTGTGTTCGCATCCCCTGCGATTGCTAGCGAGATGACCGGAGCCCTTTTGACAATCTGTTCAACGTTAATTATTTATTCTTTGCTGAAAGATGCGTTGTAATTATATCATGGTAAAAAAGCAAGAAAAAGCCATAAGTGCCTCGTAGAACTCAAAAACTTACCGTCGGTGCCTATACGAGTGACGCAAACTCTCATCCGGTAATGACGACTTTAATTACGTCATTTTGACGTCGCAAATCGCAAATAATTGGGACGTCATCGTGATTTCATTATTACGTCATCAACAGCTGTCGCTTGGTGGGCCCTGAGCAGAGGCACCTCGAAAGCGGGTGCGTCTCAGAAAGCAACTATCGTTCAGCGACCATGGGGATTATAGGTATAGTACATGGATTCACCTAGTCTTTGTAATTGCACATCTCGAATCGCACTTGTGGTTTCATATATTGCTGCGTTTGTAATCTGTTTCAAAGGAGATAAAGAACTCTTTTTGAACATTGGGACCTGCTTTGAAATGGTAAGTCGAAAAGATACAGATTGTGAAGCGTAATTGCTGAACATTTGCCGACCGTTGTTTCGTGACAAAGCAGCTTCAATTAAGCCATATAAAGCCAAATGGAACGTCAAGTGCGAAGATTAGGCAAATGTATGTACTAACCATAATTTCTATGCTCACTGAAGCGCCATGCGTTGTTGCAGATCCTATAGACAGGAGTTCCAGAGTTCCCTCTAGTGTATAAATAGGAACTCTTTGCTTAGGAGAGAGTTGAGGCAGGATCAACGCATTTGTTAAGAATAAATGGATGAAGGATTTCGCCTTGTTGTCATCTTATGCCGATGCGATAGAGACCTCATGAGCTTTTTTTTTTAATTTCAAAAAGTTCTATTACAATTTTCTTCTTTTGCGAACTCTGGGTAATCCTGCTGGGCTACGAGGCAGCGCTGAAACTACATCTCTTCGTCCCATCGTGGGAGACCCGAGCCCATGGTCGTTTGAACCACAGGGCAGCGGAATAGAGTTACAACCACAAAAGTGTGTCCAAGTAGTAGCGATGTGAAAGTGTTGTTTTAAAGCATCAGATACGTTTTGCACGCTTAGAATATTTACCTCTCTTCGCTTGTCCCATAGACAGCCGCGAAAATGTAGTGGTTACGGTGCTAGGGAAGGTCTCGGGCTCGATTTCCATCACGGCGGTCACATTTCAACGAAGGCGAAACGCGACAAAGAGGAACAGATGGTCAATATTTTCGGAGTCCTCCATTACGGCGTCCCTCATGATCATATGATGTTTTTTTCACACTAAAAGCTCAACACTCATATTGATAAATGTTATTAATATTATTATCGCTTCTCGGACATTTTGATTTTAATTAAAGCTCCATGGAGCACCCTCGCTTGCAAGGCCTTGCACCCGTGACCTTGAAACGAGCAATAGGACACCATTGTTACCAAGCTGCCGCAGCGGCTGGATGGGTGCGTCTCTTCGATTCCGACTCGATTCTCGCACAAGAAATATCGCAGGCCGTTTGCGCTGGCGCCTCGGCATTACCCCGCCTGTACACCCACAGCCGCCTTCCTCGCCTTTCTTCCCTCTCGCGCCTCTGCTCACTCTTAACGATCCCATTGAACGCGCTTCCACGCCACGCGTATGGCAGGCAGCCAAAGGCATCCTTATCTGTCGACGCGGCGACATGCAAACGGAGCGTCCCTTTTGTTTGGACCGTCGCACGTGTTTCGCCTCGCTGGTTGCGTGCGTTGCTTGCGATGGAGTACGGCGTGAAAACACAGGCGTTTCCCACTGCTATTCGAGGTTGACTAGCGGGATCGTAGACTAAAATGGCTCGCTGTAGCACCACGATGCGACGGCGCAAAGCGTACGGCAACCCGACAGTGTAGTACTCTTTCTGCACTCATCTCTTCTGTGTGCGACTTAGTTTATCTACAAAATAGGGCATTGATGACACAAAGAGCGTCAATGTCAAAACAAGGGTGCGTACTACAGTAAATCAAGTAGTGACCTCTAGTGGCACTGACTGAAAGCCCCACGTTAAAATACACATACGAACCCGATAAAGTTGATGGGGAGGTACCCTTCACTGATGGTCAGTTCACAGATCATCGAATGCATTATACGAAGGTTGCAGGTTCGTTGCCAGTCATCAGCAAATTATTTTTTGTCTACTTTTTACATCGAATTCTGTATATGTCTAGAAAAACAAAAACTGTTCGGCATCGGTGTCACGAGCGGTCTCCATTGGTGGTACTACCTGTTACGTCGTTCTCAGCGTCGTAACCAAGCGCGTGCGCCATTGGCTGCGTTGCGAGTGACGTCGTCCCTCTCGTCGCAGCCGTGACGCCGAACACGCACGCATGAGTTTCTCATTAAACCTTCAACATGTTTATGCCACGGACAACTCTATAGAAGAACCTTGACAGTTGAAACGATAGAGAGCTTGCATTCGCCGGCCGATTGCGCAGTCGGGCACAAAAAGAGGCCCGGGAGGCCGAGTGCCGGCAGCAGCTGCATACCGATCATCCGGCAGCCTTCCAAGCCGCGCTAAACCGTGAACTGGAATGCAAGAACGGAGGTGGCGGGGGCAGATTCTGCAAACCACACTGCCCAGTTAGCTCGCGATGTCAAACGCCCGCCACAACGCCGCGCTGCACTGTAGCCGCGTCGAACTATATATAGCACCGTTGCAGGCACGACAGCGTCAGTGTGAGTTTACGGTAGCGCGTTAGCCGGGACGACCACCTTCTTTAGGTAGAAGCTTATCGAGTGGCAATTAGGCTTCAGCTGGGATGTCTGTAACCACCTGTTTGTCGAGAACAACAACTGTGATTAACGCATAGCGAAACACTTTTAATCGCTCATTCCACTCCCTCATGGCCATGGTGATGCGAAGCACAATGTGTGCCATGTGAAATGAACACAGTGGTAGACACAAGCGAAACGTGTGTCTAACCTCAATAAAAAGCACGTAGATGTAACCAATAATTGTGAAAGGCTTCAGTGCAGCGTCAGATAGACCCCACTTCTAAACACCGAGGCCTCACGTTTAAGTTTTTGCTGGTTAACTAATTGTACGGAGTGCTTGGGGGGGGGGTGATTTTTTTTTCACACTTACATTAGAATTACTGCTAATGACTGCTCATAACACCGCCTATACTTTTCTTGGCACCATTGCCAGTTAGTTCTCAATAATACTGTGTCCAATAAAGAACAATCTAGCCCTTAAATTTTTACATTCTTTATCAAATCAAGTTGGGCATTCCTTAATTTTTTCATACCGTCGGCTATAAACAATCCAGAAGACGACTGTTAGAATGGGCATTCATTGTTTAAATTTGTTATTACAGGCTTCTGGCGTAACGAAACATGGCCCGATATGCGCCTGAATATTAGCAGCCGTGTTTGTTGATGACACTTTTTCATTATTCCCATAATGTTGAAGTGATAGAGAACGAATAAAGTACCAACTGCTGCTTAGCTTTTGGAAAGATTGATTATATTCCTCAACAACTACACACAATATTATAGGGAAATGAAAAAATAGACAATTTCAATATTCGAGGTTTTGAATGTTTGTAACGACATTGCTCATTATTCCTCTTACCTGTCAAGAGGCGGCAGAAATTTAATGTTTATAAACCGTTAATTGAATAGGTGTCTCTTCTAGGACACACTTTTTGCTTTCATTCGGCTGAGTAATCGCAACACCATCTCTGGCACATCCAAAAAAAAGGCACATCAAAAAAAAAATAGCCCTGCAAGTTACTGTGGAAAAAGACGAAATACATTTTAAGATTTTGGCTTAGACTTTTTAACTAAATAGTTCTGCGCTTTTTTGTCATACTAACCAGTGGATAACTGTCAAAGTGGCCAGCTGAGCATTAAATTTGAAAATGGATTCGTGTCGTATGCTGAAGAAAGGTGTTGCGAGATCACTCGAGACTCGAATTTCTTTGTAAGCACTTCGAAAAGACCTAAATAAGCATTAAAGAGAAGCAATGAACCAGTTTACATTTATAGACTGTCATCTGATAACTTTATAGCACTGTAATTTTCGCGGTCATACGTTCATTATTAGATTAGAAAATCAAGGTCAAAGTTCATTTTCAAGTTTTCCTTCGAAATCTCCACGCTTCATGCGACGAATTTCAAAGGTCGATTTTTCTTTCCTTTTTTTTTGCTTTGCTGCAATGGATGAACATTATTTCCTGGAACTTGGTCACGAAAGCTCTTTTGTGCTTTTGAGGACCACCGTACTTCACGAGCACGTGTGAAATAACAGCATGAGTTCATTTCGAGTAGTTTCAAGCTAATTGTTCATCCGTCTTTTTCCTCCTTTTGTTCTTTCTTTTTCCATGATTTTCTTTCTGTTATTCTCCTTTTCCTTCACCTATAATGCAGCTGTAGCCAATGGAACCAGTACTTTAACCTTCGTGCCATTCCTGTTCTTTTCTCCCTCTATCCATGGAACCTTGTTTGTTAAAGTTATGGTGCCTTCGAAGTACAATGTACCCCATTTAATTTTTGCCAATAAGGAACATCATATGACCCAGTAGATGTCTCCAAAATTTATGACGTCACGGCGTTTGGTGCGGTAATTGCAAGATGGCGTCATTTAGCGCGTTTTGTCGCTTGCGAAGAATGTTCTAAAATGCAAGGTTGGAGGCAAACACGTCTGGTTGGAAAAAGATATTGTAAAAGTCGAGAGACGCTGATGACAACAAAAACACAACTTTAAAACAAGCAAGATGTTCTGGCTTCCACTCGAGAATTTTGTTCACAATGAAGACGAAAATGTGAACTGCGAAAATGTTGTCACATTTTCATACTCATCCGACGCAGCAGCTGAAACGTCTGGTTGGTTTTAAAGCGTCTTCTTTTTGATCGGCGCCTCTTGCTTTTAATGAAGCATATGCTCGTTGTAAGAGTGGTGTTTCTTTTTTTTCTATATTGTAATTCTAATTTTAAGATGCAAAAGTTTCTGCCTATTTGTGTTCATATAAACAACGAAATGTTACACCGTACCGGTCACGGGCCACTGTCGATTTTGCTCGCCGGCGGGACACGTGACAACCGTATCACACCACTGGCCGCACTGCGAACTAGTCCTCCCCCGAGTCCCGGACCCCTACTCCGGCACCGGTTTTCAAAGCGCACGAGCAGGCCGCGCGCATCACCACAACGCAGCACGTGTTGCAGTCAAGCAAGCCGGTTTATGGGTGTGGCGCACACAATATACGTGCACGTATTGCTTATGAGGAATACGCAGGCGAAATTGACGGTTTTGTTGAGTGATTACTATGTCAAACTCAAACGCAAACGTCGCTTCAATCAACATGTTTCTCTTCGGCCGTGTTTTCCAATGTTCTCATTACAAGAAATCGCTGATTCGTAAGTCCTCCACTAACTTGCTGAGCCCAAAGTTGTAGGAGGAGGAGGAAACAACAAAAAGGAGAAGGCAGGGAGGTTAACCAGAAAGACATCCGGTTGGCTACCCTACACTGGGGGAGTAGGGAAGGGGACAAGAAAGACGAGAAAGAGGGAAGAGAGAGAAAATAAAACAAAAAGGGAGGGGGAGAGACTGACAGTAATTTCACTGCACCGTGTAGAACTCTACCACATGTGAGAGGCGTTGTAAACACACGGATAAACCCTACTGCTTTTCTTCTCATTAGAAACACCCTTTTGGTCTAAGCCTTCCTGCTATCTGGCTTTGAGCCGTAACAAAATCTAAGAAGAAAAAAAAATGGGCGTGGAATTCCGAAAGCAAACTAGCGATGGAGCTTCGTCCCTTTCGTGCTCGAACTACCGTTTGCCCTGCTGTGCGGACGGGAACGGAACCCGACGCTTACAGGCGCGATCCTGAGGAATGGTTCCGGAACCACGATTTCTCGGGGCAATGGTTTCTCTGGCCGTGCATTATCCGTTCCAGTTTCCACCCGCTTTCCCTTCTCGAGCCTTTTGTTTCGTGGTTACTTTTTCTTCGCTGGATCCACCCAGACTCACCCTGCCTTTCTACGTCAATGGCAAGAACTGTTCCGGCTCTTCTTCCCCGTCTACCAAAGGAGGTTACGAACATTTGAGAAAAAAAGATGGAGCCAGTCAACTAGCAATCGTAATATTGAAGCACTCACACACAAACGCGTATGCACACGCATGTTCACCAGAGGAGGCTTACAACGAGGGATCAGGAGTGCAGATCTTTAGACTCGTTTGTTTTTAACTATGCTGAAACACTATTCGCATTCTTGTGGAAGTATTTGTGCGTGTGCTGTAGTCATTTCCTGTTCTGGTGTCTTTCCTCGGTGTTTTTCTTTTGTCGCTTTTTCTCGTGAGGCACTATCTGAAATGATGGATAGCCTAGAATTCTTGGCAGAGCCTTCCATACACTCGTTATAGGCGAACGGGTGACGTTGGGAGGGGAAGGTGGAGGAAGGGGTCTCTGCGATGAGGGCTTGCTTTTGCGTGTGCATAATTGAATGTGGTGGGTTGACGTTGTTATCCCTAGAAAAAAAATGTTGGATTATCTAGGAAGAAATACTGCAGTGAACTCTAAGCCTAACGCTTTTATTGCATTAGACCCTCCACTATGCTTGAATGTTCTCAGTCAAGCGTCCGCGCTAGTGAACGCCTACGCCTACGCATACTACGTACCGTGTACACTCAAAGCACACCACCGCAAAAAATGTTTACAAAACAAGTACACCCACTCATATGCATTGCTTGACGTTACAGGGCTGCAGAGAGACAAAAAAATATGGACCCAAACTTGTTTCACAACATGATGACGTAGTTATATATAATGTGGCCCTGCACAGAAGTTAAGAAACGCCGTGTTTATGCAATTATTATGGAACATTGGGTGTCTATCCATTAGTTCCACTCATACTGGAGAATAGAATAAGGAAATACAGCCTGCACAAATTAACATTAGCGGCAGCATGATCAACTGCCTTTGGTTCTGATGCACTTCTACAACGACGGCAGGAGCCGAATTATTTTCGTCGGGACATGCCAGTGAGCCCACATTCCTGTAATTTATATCTTTTAAAAGACTGCACTATTGAAGCGATGTGTTATTGCAGACCCTACTGCTTTATAAAAAAGTTATCAAGTTAGATAAAACTTGCCTAATGAATGATAGCCATTTCAATGTGTAGTTAAAAAAGGGAGTGAACTCTTTCTTTTAGAGAAGCTAACATAAGTAGAGCCGTTAAATGTTCAGTCATAAGCCGGCTGATCTATTACGCTTTCTGTTATTGTTTCTAGTATTTTTCATAAGCAGTGCAGAAAGTATCACTTCACTCTTTATTTGATCATGAACATGGTGTCAAGCTTGTAGCTGGCGAAATTGTGACGCATCTTTATCACTAATTACCCTTTATTCAACAAAACACCGTAACTTGTACGATCATGTTATCGTCTGTATATTTATCTATACTTATCTGAGACACAACCAAGTGGATTAGGGAACAAACCGGAGTTAAGGATATCATAGTTGAAATCAGGTAGAGGAAATGGACATGGGCCGGGCATGTAGCACGTAGACAGGATAACCGCTGGTCATTAAGGGTAACTAACGGGATTCCTAGAGAAGGCAAGCGGGTTATGGGCAGACAGAAGGTTAGGTTGGCAGATGTGATTAAGAAGTTTGCGGGTATAAAGTGGCAGCAGCAAGCACGGAACCGAGTTGGCTGGCGGAACATGGGAGAGGCCTTTGTACAGCAGTGGACATAGTTATGATGATGATGATGATGTCTTTGTTATGTATGCAACACAAATATAATATTATTACCTCATCGTATTTCTGAAATACTGGAGCTAACGAGCTTCATTCGATGTTCTAGCTTATATTTGCAATGTTAATTAACGATCTGAATAAATGGCGTACGTTGCTCATTGTGAAATACTTTCAACCTATATGAATCTAGAATGCTGTCTCAGGATTCCACAAAAAGAAGCACCTCTAATGTGCTGACATTGCACAATAGAAAAAATTCGCATTAGAACCCTCCCGTTAGTTTCAGTTTAGCAGTTCGTTAGCGTGCAGCTAATAACTGGGGTGCCGTGGTAATGAGAATCTATAATATGCCAGCTAGCTTGTCCTCGGGGCGCAAACTTCGCAATTGTTTTCTCATTAGGAAGGAGAAATCCAGCTTAGGAGCTTTAATTCTTGCCTCTGCATGAACTGCAAATGAGAATGAAGAAGAGAAAGCCTTGGGAGCTCGAGTCACTGCTTTCTTTTCTTCTTGCTGTTC
The DNA here is from genome assembly GCA_013436015.1 of Rhipicephalus annulatus. NCBI lineage: Eukaryota > Metazoa > Arthropoda > Arachnida > Ixodida > Ixodidae > Rhipicephalus > Rhipicephalus annulatus. The sequence goes on from WOVY01011934.1 coordinate 243,765, forward strand.
GTTATTTGCAGTGTTCTGCCTTGGACAACTTCAAGACTTTTCAACGCCCGCAAGGCGAAAACCAGACGACCAATCCCGCAAATGAGAGCATTTTTTCCATATTTCTTTCATCAGCCAAGATTATCTCTTTTGTCGTTAAGCTGGAGTCATATCAGTCTCGTGACTATCGGCACTGCGCCAGCCTAACAGCACAATTTCGAATGTATTATGATTGATTAGACTTTATGCCTTTGTAATTTGTGTTGAAGCTCGGAAACATGGATGACACCTCTCTCGGCGTTTCTTAATACTCCAGAGAGGGTGTCTAGTTGTTTCTATATGAATATGGTTCAGATTCCACTGTCGTACTAGATAACTATTACTTGGTCATTATCAGTCACTTTTTTTAGACTGTATGCTAAGTTGCGAAAATGAAGCACGGAGAAAAGAATCAACTGTTAGTTAAAGCTTGAAACAAATAAAGAAAATGTTTGACTTTATTTTAACCCCCGGGAGATTATAGCTCAGTATCAAGCTTAACCACAATTGGTACATACCTTCCTGTATATTCAATCCTTTTCCTGTCTACGTATCGCACTCGTATTTCAAATCATCATGAATCATGAGCTCGCCCAATCAACCATTTTTATGGCATACACTCTTGCTGCGTCTCTCTCTCTTTCTTTTCGTTTTTTCTTTCTTGATTTCTTTCTTTCCATTTATCTTTCTTTTTTCTTTTTTCTCTGCTTCTTTTCTTTTCTTCTTTCTATCTATCTTTCTTTTTTTCTGCGATAGCGTTTTCGCTATTTTTCAAAACAACAATGAAGCTCGCCATGGTGGATCAGTGGCTAAGGTCATACAGTTTACTATAAACACGTGATTCGGAACTCTAGCGCTCTATGGGAGCTGCAACGCGTGGCGATTCAGCCAGCATGGGATTGAAGGTTAGTAAACGGATTCGTCTAATCTTCATTCTTTCGGCTCCATTTGGCTTGGCGTGGCCCGGAGCTGTTTTGTCACGAGATGACAATCGGTAAATGTTCAGCAGCTGCACTTTCCCACATGCCCCGCCGCGGTGGTCTAGTGGCTAAGGTACTCGGCTGCTTACCCGCAGGTCGCGGGATCGAATCCCGACTGCGGCGGCTGCATTTCCGATGGAGGCGGAAATGATGTAGGCCCGTGTACTCAGATTTAGGTGCACGTTAAAGAACCCCAGGTGGTCGAAATTCCCGGAGCCCTCCACTACGGCGTCTCTCATAATCAAATAGTGGTTTTGGGACGTTAAACCCCACATATCAATCAATCAATCCCCCGCAGGGGCGCCTGCGCAAGTAGGCGTTTGGTGTGTAGCGACACCACGGACCCGAGCTAACGGGGGAGTTTCGACTCCCTCCCACGCCTAGCCGTGCGTGGCTTTGCCGTGTCCGGGGAAAAGGGGATCCTGGGGGTTGAGCCGACGCCGGGTGATTGGACCTTTAAGGCCCCCCGGCAGAGGCAACACACCCCTTTGGCCCCGGCTTCACGTAGACGGCACCCCTGGGCTGACCCACCCAGGGGAAATCGGCAGTCGCCTTTTCCTATCTCTCTCTCCCTACATCTTCGTCTTTCTTACTTTTTTAGCTTTCCTGTCTACTTCTCTCTTCTGCTTACTTCCAATTTTCTCGGCGGCAAGGGTTAACCCTGTGCAAATAGCCTACCTTGGCCTATGCGCATTGGGTTATAGCAGGGTTGTACGGCTGACGTCTGCAAGCTTTTAGCATCCGCAAACTTGCAGCGTCCCCTCGTTGGGCTCCGTGGTGGGTGGCCGCCAACGCTGCCGAACAACATACAATTAGCATGCAGAAAGCATTTCCTTTACTTAGTGATCGTGCCCCCTCAAAGCGGGTACGCACCGAAGACACCAATTTTTTCAACCAGCCAAGACAATTGTTTCCTCGTTTCCACGTAATACACTGTGAAAAAACTAACAAGCAAGCCAGAACTGTATCCCCCTTCATAGTGGCTAGATGCTTAACCGAAACTCTCGGTGCTGGGTACAAGGTTACCAAAATGGCCAGCGGAGATCTACTTCTTGAGATACGTGACAAAGACCAAATCGATAAACTGAACACCCTCACAACGTTTGGAGAAACACCCGTCAGTATTACGCCACACAGGTCTATGAACTCATCTCGCGGGGTCGTATCGGACGCAGATTTGCTTGACCTGACCGAAGCTGAACTTTTGGAAGGATGGAAGAGCCAGAACGTGACAAACGTACAGCGTATTAAGATAAGAAGAGATCAAAAAGAAATACCAACCAAACACTTAGTACTTACCTTTGCTTCGAGCGATTTGCCGGAAACCATTCAGACTGGGTACACAAAGACATCTGTGAGACCATATATTCCCAACCCCCGCCGTTGCTTCCAATGCCAGAGGTATGGCCATGGCTCTAAAACCTGTCGTGGTCGCCAGACTTGTGCACAATGTGGAGTCCTAGGCCACGTGTCTGAGAACTGCAAACAACCGCCACACTGTGTAAACTGCGAAGGAAACCATGCCGCATATTCACGCTCCTGCACATACTGGAAAAAAGAAAAAGAAATAATTACATTGAAGGTGAAGGAGAACATTACGTTTAAGGAAGCACGGCGAAGAGTCGCTCCATTTTATGGACCTACATACGCTGATGCGGCGCGTCAGGGGGCACCGCCGCACCAGCCCTCGCCACACCTTCGGCCCGCGCATACCGAGCCGGTGGTTGTGGCACCTGCCCCCAAGGTGGCTGTAGCCCAGGCTACACCGCCTACTCCAAAACAGAGACCGGAGACTCCAGAGTCCTCGGGTCTCAAGGCCTCACCTCACCAGGCGAGGCCCGAAATTCGTACTAACAGCCCGCACGTGCGGGCACCCAGTGCCTCTCAGGAGGCAATGGATACGTCGGCACCCTTGGTGCCGAAAGAGCGGCGTGGCTCCTTGGAGCGCGCCAAGAAAACAAAAAAGCAAATAACAGGGCCTGGTGACGGCCCTGTTAAGTGAACTCAAACTCCCCGTCTAAACAGCCACTCGCTTTTCGTACACACAGCATTATTTTACATTCACCATGAACACTCAAATTATACAATGGAACGTCAGGGGCCTTCTCAGAAACCTTGACGACATCCAAGAACTCCTACACGAACACTCACCAAAAGTGCTGTGTGTACAAGAAACACACCTTAATTCAAAACACACAAATTTCCTTCGCAAATACGTTATTTTTCGGAAGGACCGTGATGATGCCATGACATCATCCGGAGGTGTTGCCATCATAGTGAATCAAGGAATTGCATGCACACACTTACAACTCCAAACATCCCTTGAGGCAGTGGCTGTTCGAGCGGTTCTTTTTGACAAACTGATCACAATCTGCACTATTTACATTCCTCCTAGCTATCAGCTGCAGAAAAGTGATTTACACTCTCTAATTGATGAACTTCCGGAGCCTTATGTTCTCCTTGGAGACTTTAACGCGCATAGTAGGCTATGGGGTGACTCTCGGTATGACGCGCGAGGTCGACTGATCGAACAGTTCCTTCTCTCGTCGAGCGCGTGTCTCCTGAATCGAAAAGAACCAACCTATTATAATATCGCCAATAACACCTACTCCTCCATAGACCTAAGCATAGCATCTCCATCTCTCGTCCCTCTACTCCAGTGGAATGTCGTCACTAATCTGTACGGAAGTGACCACTTCCCCGTAGTCTTGAGCACGACTACAATAACCGAGTGCCCACCACGTGTTTCCAAGTGGCTAATAAACAGAGCCGACTGGGAACAGTTTTATACTATCGCTAGTCTAGGTTGGAATGACATCTGTACTTCGAACATTGATGTCGCTGTGAACTACTTCACAGCGTTTTTGATTGATGCTGCTACAAAATGCATCCCACAAACAAATGGACAACCTGGAAAACGACGTGTTTCATGGTGGAACTCTGAATGCCGAAACGCGCGCAAACAGCAAAACAGAGCTTGGAGGCTGCTTCGGAACTCACCGACAGCCGAAAATCTTGAAACCTTCAAGAAAATAAAGTCTCAAGGCAGGAGAACGCGTCGGCAGGCCAGAAGAGAAAGCTGGCAGAAGTTTTTATCAGGGGTTAATTCATACACACAGGAGGCTAAAGTCTGGAACATGGTCGGTAGGATAGCAGGAAAACAAGTACACACACTTCCCCTCGTAAACACTCAGGGTGATACCTTGGAAGATCAGGCAAACTTCCTCGGTGCACACTTCGAACAGGTATCCAGCTCGTGCCACTATACTGACACTTTCCAAAAATACAGAACAAGAATAGAAAAGCAGAAACTTGAACACAAATCCACTAGATACGAGGCATATAACCAAGCTTTCAGTCTAGCTGAGCTCCAAACATCTCTAAACTCCTGCAGTACTTCCGCCCCAGGTTCAGACCGTGTGATGTATGAAATGTTAAAAAACCTACCAAACGAAACCCGAAAAACCTTACTTTGTTTGTACAATGCTATTTGGTCTTCTGGCGCTATTCCTACCTCCTGGAAAGAGGCGATTGTTATTCCCATTTTGAAAGAAGGCAAGGACCCATCTTTAGCTTCGAGTTACAGGCCGATTGCACTTACAAGCTGCTTGTGCAAAGTCTTCGAAAAAATGATAAACGGCCGACTTGTACACTTTCTTGAAACAAACAATTTGCTCGACCCATTTCAGTGCGGGTTTCGAGAGAGTAGATCCACGACAGACCACCTTGTTCGTATCGAGGCACAGATCAGAGACGCTTTCGTTCATAAACAATACTTTCTCTCTGTATTCCTCGATATCGAAAAGGCTTATGATACAACATGGCGTTTCGGAATTCTAAGAGACCTGTCCCACCTTGGCGTACGCGGAAGAATGTTTCACATAATCGAAAGTTACCTGTCAAACCGGACATTCCGTGTCCGAGTAGGCACGGTTCTTTCCCAAACTTTCGTTCAGGAAACAGGCGTGCCACAAGGTGGTGTACTTAGCTGCACACTTTTTCTCATCAAGATGAATTCCTTGCACTTGTCCATCCCGCGCAATATGTTCTATTGTACATATGTCGATGACGTTCAGCTTGGCTTCAAGTCATGCAACTTGGCCATGTGTGAGCGGCAGGTTCAGCTTGGTTTAAATAAGGTCTCCAAATGGGCAGATGAAAACGGATTTCGACTTAACCCACAAAAAAGCACGTGTGTCTTGTTCTCTCGAAAGAGAGGCATGCACTCGGAACCCGACATTCAACTGAACGGGCAACAACTGTCCGTCAAAGCCGAGCATAAATTCTTAGGCTTAATCTTGGACAACAAGTTGACCTTCGTACCCCACATAAAGTATTTAAAAACAAAATGTTTAAAAGCCATGAATGTTATAAAAGTGTTATCACGTACTACGTGGGGTAGTGACAGGAAATGCCTCATGAACCTGTATAGAAGCCTTATTCGCACCCGCTTAGATTATGGGGCCATTGTTTATCAGTCAGCGACTCAAAGTGCTTTGAAGATGCTGGATCCCGTGCACCATTCGGGCATCCGCCTTTCTACGGGTGCTTTTCGCACCAGCCCCGTAGAAAGCCTTTACGTTGAGTCAAATGAGTGGTCCCTTCATCTGCAAAGAACCTACTTGTCCTTTGTATATTTCCTTAAGGTGAAAGCAGACAAGAGGCACCCCTCATACTCTACTATTAATGACTTATCGAGCTCCATTCTTTTTCAAAACAGGCCTTCAATGAGGCAGCCCTTCTCAGTTCGCCTGAAGGGTCTAGCTGAGGACACTGGAGTGTCACTCGAACACAGTTTAATGGCTCCTGTTGCATACCCGCCACCGTGGCAGTGGCAGACTATAGATTGCGATGTGTCTTTTTTAGAAGTTACAAAACATGCGCCTATTGCCCATATTCGAACATACTTCTTGGAACTTCAACACAAATACACACGTCCTGAGTTTTTCACAGATGCCTCTAAGTCTAACTCTTCTGTGTCCTACGCTGCTGTTGGCCCTTCCTTTTCGGATGCTGGCCCTCTACATCCAGGCACAAGTATCTTCACAGCGGAAGCTTACGCGATACTTGTGGCAGCTAAACACATCAAACAATCACAAATACAAAAAGCAGCAATTTATACAGACTCCCTCAGTGTGGTAACGGCTCTGCACAGTCTTAAAAAACAAAAAAACCCTGTCCTCGTTTCACTTTACTCCATTTTATGCACCCTCTACACACTCAACAGACATGTTGTTGTGTGCTGGGTGCCAGGGCACCGTGAGATTCAAGGCAACGTGATGGCGGATCAGCTTGCTGCATCCGCCCACGAAAGCACCGCCGTTACACCGACATCAATCCCGGCCCTTGATCTTAAGCCGTCTCTCAAACGAAAACTCAGGGACCACTGGCAGAGTAAGTGGGATACACACACACAAAACAAACTACACGTTGTCAAGCCACACCTTGGCCATTGGCCACCAGTATCAAAATCGCGTCTAACAGAGGTAACACTAACAAGACTCAGGATAGGACACACATACACGACACACACACACCTTTTGTCTGGTGGCAATCCACCATTGTGTGACAGATGTGGGGAATACTTAACCGTCCTTCACATGTTAATTCAGTGTAAACACTTAGAAACTCTTAGAAAACAACATTTTCCAATACTCTACCGACAACATATACCTTTACACCCTGCAATGTTTGTCGGTAGAGAACCACTTTTTAGTCATAATTCATTGTTAGCGTTTTTAAAAGAAATTCACAGCTTTCATGTCATATACCCGGGCATACCGTAGCATGACCTCTCCAGAGAGGTTTTTGCTGCGGTGGCTACACAAAAAAGCACATGCCTCACGGCCCTTGGACGCAAGGGTATGAACGAGTGAGGCACTTGTGCTATTGCCATACATATCCACCATCGTCTTTTATTATCACCAACTTTTGTCATCTGTTCACATCACACACACCTTTCACGGCATGGTCATGATTTTATTATTTGTATGTTTTTACCCGCCTTACTGCGAGGAATTTTATGGCCCTTATACAGCCGCTTATCACAATCATTGTCCATATTTTTAGTAAGATGAACTGGCGCTCTTTGGCCGTGAATCGGCCCTTGCGCCATAAAACATCAAACATCATCAATCAATCAATCAAATCAATGCACTTTCCCACTTCAACACTTTAGCCTCAACAAATCAAACTGTGTCACAAAGTTCCCAATGATACATTATTTTATTTGAAACAGAAACCAAAATACACCAAAAAAACTAAGCCACAAGTGCTTTCCAAGCTGCAACGAGTACGAGTACAAATTTGTGCACTACCAATCATTCCCATCGTGGCTGAACAATCGCAGTGCTGGAGTCCCCTCTAATTAACGTTAGGAAAGTCTATGATTAAGGTGATCGGCTGCTGCCACAAAGGTCACGCGTTCGATTTTGGTCACGGTGGCCGCATTTCAGAGGAAACAAAAGGGTAGAAAGTCCGCGTGCTGTGCGGTGTAAGAGCACGCTGAAGAGCACCAAATGGTCAAAGTTTTCGGTGCCTTCTACTACGGCGTTCTCATAATCATATCGCGATTTTGGGATGTACAAGTTGCAAGTTTGGGTCGATCGAATACAGGTGCGTGTTGGAGAAACCCTGCGTATTCCATTGTAGGAGAGATATACGGCGAGCAAGTGATTGTAGTAGCCTTGCAGCGTCCGTTCTCAAGAGTGGTATGGGCGTGCGCTGGTCTTGGTCATGAGCCAATCGAGCAGCTTCATCTGCGCGGTCATTGCCAACGATTCCGCAATGACTCGGCAACCACTGAAATACAATATCGTGACCTTCCGCGAGTGCTTCGTGGTAGTCGTGCCTTATCTGATATACTGATTGTTCATGTAGCCCGTGCTGCAGAACAAACCGTAGTGACTGTAAGGCTGACCTGGAGTCGCAAAAGATGGCCCATTGGTTAGGTTCCTGGTGAAGAATGTACTTTACTGCACCTTGAAGTGCTGCGAGCTCTGCTGCTGTCGACGTCGTGGTGTGAGAAAACTTGTACTGAAGCAACACATTTTCAGATGGAACAACCACTGCTCCTGTGGAGCTGTTGGAATTAGTGGAGCCATTGGTGTAAACATGTATGCGGTCGAAGTACCTTTCGTCCAACAGACGCAAAGTCAGTTGCTTCAGGGCTAGCGTTGACATGCGTGCCTTCTTAAAGATTCCAGGAACTGATAAGCGCACGTCAGGTTGACGAAGACTCCATGGCGCAGTTGCTGGATGCATGGCAAGTTTGAAGCCAGGCGGTAGTATGTCCTGATGTTTTGTCACGATACCGCAGTACGAAGAATGGGGCCTCCGAGCTGTCAAACACGTTAAATGATGTCACGGTAGCCGTGATAAATGCCGAATGTGCGCTCTCAGCGTCTCGACAATGATGTGCGTTGTGACCGGTTGTTCTTGTGCAATAACAATAGTTGACACTGTCGATGAGCATCTTGGAAGGCCAAGGCATGTCCGAAGTGCTTGGGCTTGTACGCTTTGCAGTGCACGGATGTTAGTCTTGCACGTGTTGGACAGGACCGGAAGGCTGTACCGGAGAGTTCCGAGAAATAGGGCTGTATAAAGCTGCAACATGGAGTGCACGGATGGGCCCCATGATTTTCCGGCGACGAATTGGAATACATTCTCAATGCCAATGAGCTTTTTCTTCAGGTATGTGACATGCGGGCTCCAGGTTAGGTCACGATCTACGATGACGCCTAAAAATCGTTTGCCTTCCGGGTTCCCACGATACGCCGAAACTTTACTGTGTCGCATGAGGTTGGGCGTGGCATTTACGAATTCGTACTCTCGTCTCCTTGGAATGGCGAGCACTTCGGCATGCAACATCTGCGCCTGCGAGGAAACGCTTGAGCACATTCTATGTCATTGCCCAGCATACCAGACCGAACGACGTATTATGGAAGCCAAGCTCTGTCAGCTGGATTCACGGCCGCTTACAGAAGAGAAGATCCTGGGACCTTGGCCGACGGCTTCCCATACGCGCAAAGCCACGAAAGCCCTCTTGTGCTTTTTAAGGAACACCAAACTTCACGACCGCTTGTGAAAGAACTGTGCGAGGCCGTGCTGTGTAGTTTAGAGCTGACTATTTATGCTTCTCTTTCTTACTCCTCTTCTTTTCTGTCTCTTTTTGTTCTATTATTCCCCTTTTCCCCCACCCCAAGTGTAGGGTAGCCAACCGAGCCAAGCTTGGTTAACCTCCCTGCCTTTCCTCTCTATTTATCTCTCTCTCTCTCTCTCTCTGGGATGTACAACCCGAGATATCTTTAATGACTATGCGATTAAACACGAATGAGCCGCCAATGTTGCGTGAGGAATTTTTCGATGCTTTTATATATTTGTCAGTGTTTGTGTACGCATCCCTCTACCAACACAACGCATCTCCATACCCCTCCACAACGTAGCAAACCAGGCATGAATGGTTTGCCTATAGGGTGCCTTGATGCGCACGCTCCCGCTCGGAGGAGTGAAGGGGGTGGGTATCGAGGCACTCAAGGTTTGCCTTGTTATCGTTTCCGTACCCTATCTCTTCCCTTTTGATTGTAATTCCTCTGTTTTTTTTTTTCATGGGTCACTTTCGCATTTTGTTTACATTGCACGACCAAACGCACAAACAGAAAAAAACCAATCCTCTACCACACGTCACGTTTATTGCCACACAATGAGCGCACTACACAAAGCGGTGCACACTTTTCGCAGCAGCAAGAAGAATGGACAGAAAACAACCGATATTCATCAGCAACAACTACTTCTCCGCGATTTGTGTGTTGTGTTTTAAAAGGAGCCCGCTAAGCATAAAGGTACGAGAAAAGTGTAAAGAATGGATGTTGTTGTTTACCTATCAACGCTGGCGTCTGCGTTAGGGTGTTCAGAAGGGAAAGCGAAGCATGGTCCACTTGAATTACCAGAACGACAAACTTTTCAAAAGCCATATATACAACATGTAAAACAGCAAAGAAGCGACAAGAACAGGCCGACCAACCAAGCTCGTCTCTGAAGTATATGGCGAACAATGTACTGACCTTTGCAATAAGGATACGTGCAAGGCGTCTTCAAACACTGCGGAAGCAGCGGGAGGAGTTTATCGTGCTGCTTTTCTACTCCTTCTTCTTGCGAAAAGGTGCACAAGAGAATAACGCACTTAGACGTTCATCCCGCCTTCGTTTCTTTATATTTCGTGACTACGCTGACCCTGACGAGCATCCAACGGATGAACGTGTTCCGGTTTCCCGAACAAATCCCATTGAGCTATCCCTCTGTGCGAGTGCAGTGCCATTCGAATGCGCGGATGCATACCAAGCCCAGCCTGAACGATGCATTGGTTTGCGCAAGAACCAACAGAGTCACGTGGCATGGTATCCACCGCCATTCAGCGTGACTACGCTAGCAATAAATGGATACGTTTGCGTTTCTCCGCTCGTTTAATATCTACATTGACTCCAGAGCATACACTTTCGTACTCGCACAATATATGGTCATTCGCTAGGAACTATCCATGGCAGAAGTGCAGCTCCTTGTAGACTATTGCGCAACTCTTCACAGGAAAGGCTAACAGTCTTGCCTTTCCGTTCTCTCCTGTTCCTTCATTCCGGTCTTCCTTCCTTCTTAGGGTAAATTTCGGCTGTTATTGCAGAACGTTACTTCGTAACTCTTGTCAGAATATATTTATTTATTTATGTATTTTTTTATTTGTTTATTTATTTCTCAGATAACAGACACAAGTTACTGACGTTTTCAGGACAGCCTTGTTCACACCTTGTCTTGCATGGAATGTCGACCACCTGAGATTCTTCAACTTACCCCCAAATCTGAGCACACAGGCCCAGAGCATTTTCGCCTCCATCGAAAACGCAGCCGCTGCAGCCGGGATTCGATCTCGCGACCTGCGGGTCAGCAGCCGAGTACATTAGCCACTAGATCACCGCGGCAGGGCATATCTGCTTGTACTATATCCTTGCCTTTTTTTTTCTAGACCTTGATTATTAAATGAAAGGCAGGGAGGTTAACCAGAAGAAAATATCCGGTTTGCTACCATACTCTCAGAAAGGAGTAAAAGGGATAAAAAGGAGAGAAGAAAATCACAGCATATCTACGGAATGAATGATGATGAGTGGGACGAAGCGTCCGCGAATCCGTTCATTCATCCGTCCGTTCGTGCACCTGTTCGTGCGTCCGTTCGTGCGTCCGTTCGTTCGCCCGTTCGTGCATCTGTTCGTGCATCCATTTGTGCGTCCATGTGTCTGTCTGCCTGTCCATCTGTTTTCTTTCTGTCCATCTGTCCATCCGCGCGTTCATTTGTCCATGAACACTTCATAGTGAACACTTCATACCGTGAACACTTCATACAGTCGTCTCGCTTCTTTTTATCATATATTTATCGTATACAAGTACCGCCATCCAGCAGAACATCCAAGGACTAAACGAAAGTACGTACGAAAAACGACGCCGTGTTAGGTTTTTCGTAACATGTGGACATGCGGATATGTGCCCGAAGGCGGGTATGTGGTACTGGTATGCGGGTATGTTACGCACTACTAGGTTACGCACTACTAGGTTACGCACTACGAGAACGGGGGATGCACAAGCCACGCCCCAAGGAGCTTCACCCCTGAAAAAGAATGGATTTGAGCGAAAATGTTTGAGACCCGCATGCTTAGATTTTAGGGGCTTAAGAAAGAAACCTAGGAGGTCGAAATTGCCGAAACCCTGAACTATGGTTTCCCCCATAATGACACAGCTGGTTTGGTACGTAAAACTCCCACAAGTGTTCTTATTAGCATTAAAAATCAATGGCACTGAAATAATTTTAAGCAAGCTAACACGAAATCGCGACATTTAAATACCACCTGGCTGGGAGACACCCATCCACCCATGCAGAGCGACGCGCTATTAGAGCTCAGTGGATAAGCTGTTGAACTCCTACGATCAAAGGTCACGGGTTTAATACCCAACCACAGAGATCTGATATCGATAGGGGCATTTGAATGCATGTTAAACAACCCGACGCGGTTAATTTTTTTTTTTGGGGGGGGGGGGTGGGGGGGTAGCTTGACTGGGGCGGGCTTCGTAATCACATCGTTGTTTAAATGAGTGGAAGAAACTCCAAGTTTTCTTTTCTATAGAGTGGTGTACCTTTCACTGGCAGCATCATAGGCTCCTTTGATCTCGTAAATATTTACCACTCGATCTTCTTATAGATGTAGGTCGATCCTCCGCAAATTGGAAACCCGAATTATGCGTTCGAAGTGCCCACCTAATCCGTTCTCCTTATTCCTCTTGCGACGCTTTGTTCCGTTGTTCGCATTGCGAACCTACGAGTTGTCGCACGCCATTCCCACTCGATAGAAGAAGAAAAAAAAGTCTAGCGTATAGTTGCCATTCCGACCGGACGTCGCCGTTAATGCGTCGCCAAACCAACCTTGTTGCATTAACCATGAGACGACAATGCAACCCTGCACTGAAAAGAAGAAAACTTCTATCCGATCTGACTCCCGTCTGCGTATGGACGCGTGTGTGCTTTTCTATAGACTTGTGGGCGCGGCCTCCGCCTTGTGGCGCAAGCGCTGTGGGTGCGTGTTCACATAGGGGCCATGCGAGAGCATTATCGGTACAGGCGGGGTTGCCGAGACTAGGTTGTAGTTTACTTGAACCACTCGATCACGTTCCGATTGTCGTCAAAGAGTCGCCTTGTCGCGTCCAGTCACGTATGTCTCCATTTCGACTCTCTGGGCTTTTTTTTTTTTTGTGATCGGCATACGCTTTTGCAGTCGGTTTCTCCATTCTTTGATCATGCGGTGCTGTCGACCTGCTTGGTAACGTATGTGCGGTTGTTGGTCACAATGAAAAGAGCAGGTCAACCGGGCATCGATCCAGTGGTTTTTCTTGCGTGTCACTGAGGACACGAAAACATTACTATCAGTATTATGGTGGTCGGTCCAATAGCTGTCCTATAGGATTAGTGTTTGTTGTGTCCCTCTATACCACCTTCTTGTTATCGTTCGCTTTGTAGCTTCAAGGCAACAGAAGCAACGTTATCGTTGTTTTTGTGGTGGGCCTCGCAACTTCCCTGTAGGTTTGTTTAACTGTGAATTGTGAACCTCTGCGAAATATTGGACCACACTCATTGGTGAATTAAGATTGTGCCTACAGAGTTTGTTTGCATGGAACATTTGTTTAGGAAAAAAAAAGCACTACTGCGATTTTTTTTTCGGTGCTCACTGTAACGAATAACATTGTTGTGCGTTGATTCTACAGAAAAGTTTTCGCCACGTCGTTAAGCATTCACCAAAGACAGCTTTAAAGCGAAGGTGGTCTTCTTTTCCTTCTGAGACATTGTATTAATGATTACCCCTCCCCACCTTCCCTCTCCAGAAGCGTTCTCAACATACTCTTACGCAGCCTCCAAGATCAGTGGCAGTCGAAGGTTTCAGTAATGACGTCATCCTGTCACGAAATGACGACGTAATAGCGACGTCAGACATTTCGCCTATTTGTGGCATCACGACGACGCCAGAAAGTTGCCTTAAAAGGAAACTCGATTTTCGAGTGTGATGCGGCCTCTAAGGCGTTCGACTTAATGACACGTCACTCCTAGCGGGCAGTCTTTTATTGCCCACAAGCAATGGTGCCGACATCGCGAATCGCTTGCACGTGGTCGGTATCCACCTCCACGCAAATAAGCGCCGGTTTAGCATATTCTCTCAATGATCTTACGTAGCAAATCACTGGCGCGCCGGGGCAACGCGCTGAGTGCGAACGCGATTCACTCCTCGCATTCTAGCTCTACGGCCCGCTGAAGACGCTAAACTCAGCACTTTCGATACAACTCCCTTCAGAGGCCACGCTGTTGCCCTCTTGGCGTCGAAAGATAAACGCATTCTAGACAAAGGGAGAAGGATTATGAAGGCTTAATGGCCGCAGGGATTAGCGCCCGGCAAGCCTTTTTCGCCCCCTCGCAAACGGGATAAAAACCAGGCCGTTAGCCTCTTTTTTTTCCCTCTGACCGATAAGCGGCTCTCCTTCGCTGGGTCACGAAGCGACCCCTGGCTTTATCCGCGCGAAACTGGAGTCAGTTGTCTATATGTTTTTTTTGGTATACAAATGACATAGCGATAATAACAAGAACCCATGGCGGCTATAAAGAATCACTGTTGCAGCGTATATCGCTCACATAATTAACTCACGATAGCATGACGTACATCTTAGAAAAAGGGTTGACTACTTGTGCACCATATTATCTGTTTGTGGAGCTGTAAACTTTTCGTAAATGTATTGACGCCTACAGGTGGCGTCAGAGGCACATGTGAACAGTGCTTATGTTTCTGTTGAGAAAAAGTGTTTACGAACATGTTTCTTGGTACTCTTCACTTTTTCTTCTCTTCCCTCTTTCTCATCTTTCTTGTCTCCTTCTCTAATCCCCCAGTGTAGGATAGCCAACCGGATGTCTTTCTGGTTAACCCCCCTGCCATTCTCCATTTTGTTGCTTCCTCCTTCCTTCCTTACCGTAGAAAAAAATAAAGCCATCCCACTCGAACTGCAAAGCGTTTAGCAAGACTTTTGCAAGTTGCTAAGAGGTGCTCAACCATGAGAAAGCATACAGCCATCCCATGCGCTTCTTACTTGTGTTTAGACAAAGTGTTTAGCAATTCAGAGTGTACTTGGTACTCTACTATGGGAGAGCACAAAGCCGTCCCGTGGTTTTACACCTGATGAGCTGAGAGTGGCGACAAGACGCCAAGTCGCATTTCACAAAGTAATGATTGTTGGTAATGACAAAAACTGTGCTCTATTGCTTCATCGCTGCCGCATTGATCGCAAGCAGCACCGTCTTCCATGCCGATTCAGAAAGAAAGTAATTTAGAGAAAGCGACACCAAGCTCAAGTGGGCAAAGGTACACTATCTCAAGACGAGATAATCTGGACGGTAGCCGAAATCGATGAGGCAGGTCCTGTCTGTGCAGTCGAGCGTGCTGTAAACTTGCTGTATTTCACAGGGATTTTACATATTCATTAGCACTGTGTCGTATTTTCATAGCGGCATTAGTCCTTGAATATGAAATGAATACGCCGTTTTTGTGTGCAGATCGAGTAAATGCGTCGGCACAATTGTTCCCAGTAAGCCACAGTGATTTGAAAGCCACTGAAGCAGAATTTCATGTCCTTCGACGAAAAGGTGGTGGAACAGCTCCCTAATTTCCCGCACGAGTTGTTCATGAGGTCCCCGGTGTAAGGCGAATATCGATCACTGTAGCATTCTGTGCTGCTTTTTAAAAAAATGAAGTGGGCACAATTTTTGCATTGGGAATGTAAGCCATATGCCTAACCTGAGTCGCGATAGGATCTCTCCTAAATATACACATCAGCGCTTCCAGCTAAATCATCCGCAAACCGACTGCTATACTCAGCGACAACTTTTCTTGGCACTGAAGGGAAAGCTACGAAGCCAAATCACGTGCATCTTAGCGCCAGTGAAGGTCGTCTCAAAGTAGCGCCCTTACTTTCAACGTGAAATATAAATGTTCCTGCTTTATTTTCTACGTGGAGTTATTTGAGACAGGACGCAGCTCACACCTGTAAGGTATTCGTGTTTCTTTTAATTTATTTGTTGTGACTCCACGTTTTTGAACGCGTGAAATAGTCCAGCCTTTTTACGTGCACCTCAAACGCTAAGCGGCGTCTGGGTCTATGTTAAACGCTGATGTTGATCCGCGTCCCTTTCCACAGCGTTTTGAGACGCGCGCTAAAACGGACTACTTCGCGTAGTGCTACATGTTCAGACGCTCCGCCTCCGTAGCTTTTCCTTCAGTGCCAAGAAAAGTTTTCTCCAGGTATAGCTTCCTTCTCTGTTAGCTACTTTGTGTGTTTTTGCTTATCACCTGTTTAGGTCACGTGCGTATGAGAGCCTTCCAGTGCATAATTGTTATCAGTAGTACCATTCTGGTCGTATTGTCATGTCGACGACTCCCATCACACTAGGCGAGACAAGGTGCAAGCAGTACAGGCAATTACAAACATATCCACAAAGAGACGTCAGACTTTTGCACACCGTGTATTCTGACATTTGCGCTCCATTTACGCCACAGACGCAGATCTTGTTGTGAGGTTGCCATGCTTAGCCACATGCTATGCGAGTGCCAGGGCCTTTTAGGCAATTCAACAGTTCCAACCATAGAGTTTCCTAATATACACTAGAGGTAACTCTGGTGCTTGTGTGTCTATGGGAGCTGCAACGCAAGGCGCTTCAGCGAGCATGGGATGATGATGATGAAAAACATTTATTATAAAAGAGAGGTACGGGGCCAAAGCATGACCCTGCTACATGGTCGGCGTCCTTAGTCCGGGACACCGCATGACGAGGCCCCTACTCGCGCCCGTCTCACCAGAGCCCGTTGAGACTCTAGTGATGAGCAGTTGAGGAGGGCAGTCTCCCATGCCTCTCGGGAAGGGGTAGGGGAAGGGGGTAGGTGGGGATTTTTCGGACATGCCCACACCATGTGGAAGATATCACACGTCTCCCCACAGTGTGGGCACCGCCCATCTGTGTTCGCATCGAAATGCTTTAGGATTGCAGGACAGAGTAGAGTACCTGTCTGCAGGCGCCTTAGAGTTCGCTCTTCCGCCTTACTCAGCCCCTTTGCAGGAGCCGGGTAAAGGCGGTGAGTGTCACGATAATAGGTGAGAATTTCTTTGAACCGCAGCAGCGGTGTATTGGCCTCCGAGTCATAAGAGCCAAGGTGAGGAGCCCGGTGGGTAAGCGCTCGGGCGGCCGCGTCAGCGGCCTCATTACCTCGTAGGCCCTGATGGCCAGGAGCCCATACGATGCGTTTCGGGGCTGGATCAGCGAGAGCCCGTTTTAGAATTTGGCTGGCTAGGGGGGATATCTCTCCTACCAAGTAATGAGTACATGCTTTCCTGGAGTCCGTGATGATAACTTTCGAGTTGGGGTCCGCAGCAGCAAGCGCTATCGCGACTTCCTCAGCGCGCTCTGGATTTTGTGCTTGGAACGAGAGCCCATTGACATGCTTTTCCCGGTGAACTACAGAGGCCGTGTAAAATCCCGTAGGCGAAGGCCCTGCTATATCTACGTAGAATACACCAGGTCGGGAGCCGTGTTGCCTCTCAAGCAACACGAGCATGGGAATGATAGGTAGTACACACGTTTCTCTAAACTTTGTACTTCTGGCCTGTTTTTGGCTCCGTGTGTGTTCGTGTGGCTTGAAGCTGTTATCTCACGAAACAAAAATCAGCAAATGTTCAGCGGTTGTGCTTCACCACCCTATTCTTTTAGGCTTACCTTTCCAAATTGGGTGACGAAGTTCAAAAGGGTTGAATCTTTCTTTCAAAGCAAAAACGAAACACGGCAATAAACGAAGCCGCAAGTACGATTCGCCACCCGCAAGCACGAAGACTACGCAAATGTGTGTACTATCCATCATTCCCATGGTCGCTGAGCGATCGCAGCGACAGAGTCTCCTCTAGATAATTTAAAAAAAAAACTCTACGGTTGCAACACTTACACCGCCAGCCTCCGCTCGTGCTGGAAAGCACACTGCTCAGCTCGAACCTGGCAGCACAATTTTGGGCCGCACAGCGTTCCGAGGAAGCCTCTTCGAGACAAGGTCTCGAAATCGCTGCCGCGCTACGTTTGTCCAAGTCCACTAAAAAGACGCCGGACTCGAATTCTATTTCTGTGGCAACGGAGTTTACATTTTTTTTCTTTTATTACAATGTTTCGTAGTTTTTTTTTTCACTTTATGTATTGAAAAAGTTCTCAAAAATATTGACCTTCCGGGATATCTTCTAGCTAGAAGCCATAAATGCTTCATGAGAAACGTGACCTTGAGCGAGAAGCTGCCGTCGACTTGTGTTCCTAGGCGCGCGAGCTGCGCATTCACTCAACGACACTGTTGGCGATGGCATGATAAAAAAAAGAGAAAATATTAAAGCAGTTTGCTTAATATATAGAGCGCTAGGTACAACACACATAGCGGATTACGTGAGGGACTGAGAGTGTTCATAATTTCTAAATTCTCACATCATGGTAATGAAATTAACTATGCGCCTTATTGCTAAGCACGTCGATATTATGTAGATATTTTCGAAATGGCTGTGGAATGTTGGAACCTAAAAGTACACAATAAGCCATTAGTTAACATCATGAATATACCTAAAACTCTGAAAATTTCATTGCAGAAAAAAAAGAGGAAAGAAGGAGTTGTTGACACTCTTTTAGAAACTAGCCTCGAATAGCAGTGCAGTGCCAGTGGCTAGCACAGGAGAGTGCAGGTTGCCTGTGCCACTCATAAGTTAATTAGTGGCATGAATGCATTCTTAAAGTAGCCACAAAAATTTTACGTGAGTGTTGCGACACAGAACGAACCTTCTAACTGTGTAAGAGTTCGCCTAGAGTTTTACGTGCAACCAAAAAGAATGAGTGAAAACGTTAGCTCGTATATTCCCACGCAGTCTGAATTCGATTTTTTCGGCTGCATCTCACACGGCACTAAATGTTTCGTATTTCGTCTTAAGAAGTTTTTTTCTAGACGGTTGTATTTGACCCTCTGAGTGTTTAGGTGCCATCAAGTTTAGTTTCATGCGGGAAAGGCTTCCCTAGACGTCCTCATTTGTTGAATGCCACGCTTCTGCCGAGAGAGCATTTCAACAAATTAGTTTGTCGTCTCTCTCTTTCTTCCTCGAATGGTGGAGAGGAAAATTGGCGTGAATGATGACCGCTGTCAGAAGCCGCGCGCTTTTGTGGCGCTAAAAGCGTTCAGCGCTTTTTCAGGTAAAGGGCAAGACCGTGAATCAGAGGCCTCTTTTAGCGGCCTCCTCTGCACCTCGAGACAGTTTGGCATTCGTTAAAGCTATCGTTGATTTTTGCACGCGGGTCACACGCAATGAACATGACACAGAAAATAATGGTGTACGCTCGGAGTGCCGACTTGCAACTACGAGAATTGCAGGAAGTACGTGCGATATAAATGTCTGTGCGGCTATGTCTTTCAAAACGAAGTCATCGTAATTCAAACTTCAATTCGAAAGTTCAAATAAGTCACTCGGCGATGCAGTGATGTGCTCGTTCTTCTTTTTTTCATTTCTGTGTGCCTTATCATGTAGTCTGCTATTACATAATCTTTTTAACAACAGTGTATTTCCAACAACGTTAAGTCGAAGATTTTTTGGTCAAAACATGCCGCAGACGTTTTAAAATAGCCCGAGACCCGCTTAAGGGCGCTAGGAATTTTCGAAATAAGATCGCTTGAATCGCTCTACAAGAACATGACAAAAATTAAACTAGATGAGATATGATTGCGTATCACAAACGTTTCAGAGAACTAAATAAACGGAGAAACATACAATTGTCACGTAATTCTTTTATACCCTTGCACCAGAAAAACAAAATTTTCATGAAAAAAAATGTATCATAACCAGATTACAAAAGAATAGATGATGGTGTCTGAGTGTTTTAATTTTTGTTTGCAAATAAAAGGCTGTATTACGATCCCTTTTGTGGTAAGTTATCATTTTGGTCACTTCACTTTTTTCACGTTTATTTCACGATTATTACAAATACCACCCCCATACTTTTCCTAGCATTCTTGTCGGGCCGTACTCATTAATATTGTTTCTAACAGCGAGAAAATGAGCTTTTTAAAAGTTATCATTTTTTTCTTCATTAAAATCACAGTTAGCACATGTTTGGTCAACTTACGTCTATGCATTTCGAAGGTGTTAAAAGTTGAAAATTCGTTCACTAATGTTCGTGTCGAACAATGAATCCTACACTCACTCAAGCGTGCACTCCGGCGATCATTAATTGCGGTGCATTTTAATTACAGCCACTATTAACTATCACTTTTTTCAGCATTCCGGATGGGGCCCAACATGACGTAACGCATGACAGCTACAAATAACTTTCCAACGAAGATATGCACAAATCAACCTCATCCTTAAGCGCTCACCGACGGTAAGACGTTGAATAATCGCGGTTTCCAAACGTGACAGTCACGATATGCACGCAACAGGAACACGTATTCTAATAAAAAATGAAGGGAATCGCTTAGACACCAGGTCGAATATGTTTCATGATAATAATATGCCGGTTATGATTGTTATCGCCTGTTCCTGCCATAGTATTGTAGGGACAAAAGTAAAACTAATTATCAAACTAATGAGGAAGTCCAGCGCAATGCTTGAACACGATCGAGCATTGGGAAACACAATCAGGGAGACTACGACATCACTGGTCCTCAAATTGACCTCACACACGTCAACAGTCCATGCGTTCAGTAAAATTATTATTTATTATTATTTATTTATTTATTTATTTATTTATTTATTTATTTATTTATTTATTTATTTATTTATTCATTTATTTATTTATTTATTTATTTATTTATTTATTTATTTATTTATTTATTTATTTATTTATTTATTTATTCACAATACTGCCAGTCTCCAAAGAGACCATAGCAGGTGGGCACTACAGTATACAGTTACAAAGAGCACTTAACACTTTCAAGATCGTAAATTGGTAAATAATGTGTGAAAATACAAATCAGCAACCTTGAAGCATACAATCAGCACTTATGCACACCATACACACCAAATACAGGTGAATGCTGGTTTGCATGTCACATAAAAGCAGACATATCAAGGACGCTAAAAGACGCTATTTTCAATTCTTAATAAGAAATCGCACAATGACTGGGAATTAGTGGTGAAAGGGGCTATTATGGCAATGTTACAGCTAAAGTAGATTATTAGGTACGCGAGCATTCGCCAGTTACAAACCTATTGACATGGCATCACTATTACGACTCCTGGCTGTGATTAGAATAAGCTTTTCTAGCTTCAATAGCACTGCATGGTACAAGGAATCACTCCAATGCAGTCCCACCGAACGACGTCCATTTTTACTGTCTTCTCGGACGTCATTCTCGCATAAGCAACCATTGCAGCCTATAAACATCCGCGGACTTTCTATGGCGACGACAAGGTCGTTGCTTGCTGTGTTCTGCGCCTCTGCCGCATCTCGGCCGCTGCCAAGGCCGCTCTTGAAGTTTGTTTCGACTCGGTTGAAAGAGGACTCAACAGCTCATTACACGAGTCATCGATGATATTCGTATGCTAGACTGTCCGATAACGTACTTTCACAGTCATGAGCGAAATTTACCAGACCGATGGTGCCGTGGAACAGGTTTATGCTTAGTTATTTTCGTTGCCTAATAATTCTGGGTACATTCATGAGGTGCAGGCTACGTGATAACTTTTGGCCTGTACGCAACGTATTGCAGATTGCGGAGCATAAGTAGAATTCTTTCTACGCCATTGGTATTCCTTTTGATCACGGATTCGAGGTCGGCCGTGGTGGTCCCATTTTGATGCAGGGAAATAATGGCAGCAGTCCGCGTACTGTTTCACGCGAGTGCATGCTATGCACGCTAAAGAATACCAATTGGCGAAAATTTTTGGATCCCTCCACTACGGCTTCTCTCATTATCATATGACGGTTTTGGGACAGTGGCACCAGTTATTATTACATTATTCTTTAACCTCTTGATCAGGTCATAGGAAAGGGCATATATATTAAGGCTGCAAGTTTGATAACTGTGCCTGATCTGATCACGATCGAAACTATAGTTTTGATCGTGATCAGAGCTGATACGGGTTAGGCAAAACTCGGATGAGATGTTGCTACTTTAATCGCGATCAGGCCCTATATCGGTATCAAGACGTTCACGATCAGTGTATCGCGGTGAGGCTCCCAGATCGCGATTCGACAGATGTCTGTGCCGAGTGCGATATGCATTAGTTTGCACCGTGTAGCTGATTAATCGTAAGTGAAATAGAGGAAAACACGAGAATAAAGTTTCTATAATAGCTAACAGCTTCCAGCACTGACTACAGGTAAACCACGCAAATAATTCCATCTTATGGCAAAAAAAAACCTTATCTGACCTCTGAAGTGGTGCGCGTCGTGAAGCATTAGCAATGCGTGTGTTGCTAGTCCCTACGAAATACATGAAAGCGTGCATATATGCACGCACAAAGGGGTGGAAAGAGGGGGGAGGAAGTGGAGCAAAGAGGGCATTTTCCCTAACCACTTAAAAAAGCGTGCAGTTTGCTCAGTCAGACATGTCCAGTCATTGTTTAGAAAGCGGGGTTGTGACAACACATGAATTGGACGATAACGGCGGCCGAATGCCCCCGTCATGTTGCGTTGCAACAATTAACTCCCATCTTTACTCCCGTAAAACCAGGGACCGAGAGCAGACCACTGTAGGAAGTATTCCACTTTGAATTTTCTTTTTCATCTATTATGACACATGTTGCCTTTCACTTTCAACCAGTGGGGAAAAGGCAATGAAATATCACCCCCCCCCCCCCGCCGCCGCCTATTCTTATGTGGCCCTTGCGCACGCCTGCGGGAACGGGACATTGAGCTATACGCTAAGCGTTTGTGGCTGCATAAGTTGTTCCGCGATTTGGGGCTAACCACTTCTTCCGAGATCACGTTAATGCCATCTTTTTGTCCATCTGGTCCTTCGCGGGGTGGCTCTCGTCTCGGCCGCTAAATTACACTGCTGGGTATTTCTCCTTTTTTGTCGTGTATGCGCTATACTGCGAACACTGACTCGCGCCGGATCGGGGACCTGCTGTGGCACTGACGAAATCTAATTTCTCCCTCGGGACGTCCTCTCCTACCCTGCGCCGCTTCTCCGTTGTCATCGTTACCTCCGCTGTTGTAACGCTGGCGTGTACGCCGACGCTTTTGTTCGCGAAGGGAAGGGTGGTCTATAAATAAATCGGTCATTACAGATCTCTCTAGGAATGTCACGCACGCCTCGTCACTGCAGATGGGCCCAGCACATTGTATGAATCTTATGGTACTGCGACAAACACCGCACTGCTCCATACAACAGTAGGAAAGGGGAGGAGGGGGAGGGGTGTGAACGTGCTTACCCGGTCTCTACAAAACACTGACATTGGCAGGTTCAATTCCTGGCTGTCACTCTTGCTTTGCCCGCGACAATATCATTAATTAACGGTCATCCCACATAAAAAAGTGAAGGAAGAAGCATATACTTTCAAATTTGGCCTTCTGTTTTATATAAGTAAATTCCACCTGCAGCAGCTGGGTCGCAATGAATTGCGGTAAACTATGACAGAATCAAACCCATAGAGTAGTGCAGTTACTAACGAGCTCAGTAGGCAGACGATACTAAAAAAGAGCAACAGTCCGGAAGTTCTCCAGTATCGTAATAGTTAATTCTTTCATAGGTCCGATGGTAATATATGAGTGAGCCTTAAGCCCAATATTTATTACACGAGAACGCCAAGCAACTCGTTAGGAGAGAGCGCTGACAGTTGAAAGATAGCGCTCATAAATGAATGCAGTGCAACCCGTTCGCAGTATTTGTGTGATAACGTATATGTGAGTACCCTGTTTTCTCTTTCTTTTTTTTGGGGGGAGGGGGGGCACTGATTTGTTAGCAACAACTGCGTCCTTGTAGATTCGAGAAACCGCGTAAGAATTTCGCGTATAGCTATGCAGATTCTGTTGTTGCCTTGCTGTATATATATATAATGTGTGTGTGTGTCTAGTCTTGGCTTGAACAACATTTCGTGACGTTATGCGTTACGTGGCGCTACTGTGTCGACTGTTTGTTGATGTATGATTACTCATACAGCTATTGCAATGGTACGACTGGCTTATAATTTAGATGCTTGAGTTAACTGCAAGCGTAAGATTCCCCCTCCTCTTCTTTCAATCTTAGCTGCTCTTTCAATCACTCGACACCACCTGTCGTATGTACTCTTTCAATATATTTACCACCCACCACTATAGTCGATCAACCGTAATCCTAGGCTTATTTGTGCACATTCTGACGCATTCAATTGGCTATTATAAAGTGTTCTTAGTCGCCTGAGGGTGATGAACGTTTGCTGTCTTTATTGGTGCTGTAAAATAAACTTGCACCGACCTACATACTTCTACAGTTCAATGAAAGTGCATCCAGGTTATGCTACAGTAGCAAAAGAGTTTATAAACACTATGCTTTTTAATGCCTCTGTTTATAACCAAGAGCGTTATTATTGGCACAGCTGGCCAGTCTAACGTACAACTATAATCGGTTACGGCCTAATAATAAATGCGAGCTCCGCCCACAGTGGTCCCCGTCCCACCCATGCCAGAATTTACCTATATACATGTCTTACTCAATTAGAGTCGGTCATGTCCGTGACGTCTGACGAATTTCACAAATTTCAGATATATCACTTATCTGTGCAGGCTCGTGTTAATTGCGCTAGTTTTCAGAGAATGATTTTACCTTTTTTGCAAATTTCAACAAAAATTTTGACTTCACTGCACTGTGAAACGTAACTTTTATTACAAGTAACGACAAACTTTCAATTGGCAATATGCGTAGTATATGCATTGCCATCGAAAACATGCTTATCGTTAGAACGGAAGTTGACAGTCATTGTTCTGTTGCGCAGATGATTGACAGGCGTGCTGCAGCAATTGGGGGGGGGGGGGGAGCATGTATATATTCTTAGGCTGTAACCGACCATGGAGTCTCTTGGTGAGAATTTATCCGTGGCATACAGTAAGGCCACTTGTGCTACAGTCTTGCACGGTTTAAGATATCGAATATCAGAAAAATGCTTAACTATAGTTAAGAGTGAAAAGCAGAAGCACTCTTGCATTTATGCTTAGTGGTGAGTTCAGGAACTACCGGGGGACCACGTTCATCTTAAGTCATTACGTCTTCATAATTTCGTTGGAATAGCCATGGTTTTCTGCTGGATAAGGCGCTAGACTGATCACCTGCAGGTCGCGGAATCGAATCCCGGCCGAATGAGCTGCACTTTCGGGGGAAGCAAAAATGCTTGAGGCCTGTGTGCTTAGATTAAGGTGCACGTTCAAGAACGCCAGCTGCTCGAAATTTCTGAAGCCCTCCACTATGTCGTTTCTCATAATATTATAGTGGTTTTCAGAAGTTAAACCCCAACAATTATTGAATAACTATGGTTTGGTTTGAGTTGCAGTACTTGAGAATCTAAGCTAATTTTCAAAAGTCACCCACTCAGCCCGAAACATGTATGGCACCTATAATTAGCACTTTTATACATTTTGTTATTTGTATGTTGTACAACACTTTCTCTATTGAATAAAACAGTATGATGTCACTAAACGAATGTGATGTAATGGATATTATAATTAACGATACCAATATGTATGTAAAGCTCGTTGCCAGACATTGCGTAAACACCGGTGTTTGTTCTGTTTCCATATTTCGATCAAGCACGCCGCGTGCAGCCACTTCAGCTAGCCGTTGTGCCGTACTCGTGCGTTATAGACCTGCGCCGCCGCCTACGCACATTTCAAGCATTCAAAGAACGCACCAAACAACACAAACACATCTCGCAACGCATCTGGAGCAGCGGCGATATCTCAGTACGTCAGCCGTATTAGCCTGCTTTCATCAGCGTCCAATGCGCGTACGCTTTCCACCGATTGCGAAACAACTCTAACGTCGGGGTCAACTCGCTCAGAACATAACGAGCCCCGCCTATGTCAGAGCACTGCGTTCGCACAACTCAAGCACACAAACAACGCGTAAACAGTCTACATCTTCGCCTCGTCCTCCCCTCTCCTTTCCCTGCCTTCTTCCTCCAGCCTTCCCTAATGCTGGACAAATTTCGGGGACCACTCGTAGGACACGAGTCCTGCCATGTAAACCACCACTCTTGTGGATGCGGTCAGCCCCCGGCTCGCAATATGAGACCGTATCGCCAAAAAACCCCTCCTTTTTTACCCCGACCCTGTTTTCTAAGAGCAGGATTTCATTTGCAGGGCCGCTGGCACATTAATCATTCCAAGGTCTACCCCCTCCGTCTCCTTCTTTCCTTTCGCCTTATATTCATTTCGCCTCAGCCGGTTTAGCAAGCGCAGGGTTCGTAAAACTGTACACTGCTGGGAAAGTATAGGAGCAGAGACCCCTAACCAGGGTGCCAAACTTGGAGTGCCATGGACGCGTGATTCCGTGCATACATGCGCAACACACGTGTTCTACTATTTGGTCTCTGTACCATCCCATGCCCCATGTAGCACAAGGCCTCAAAGCACAACATTGTTGCTGTTTGAAACAATCTCTAGCTCTTCTTTTGTGCCATAATGAGTGCACGCTGAAAGTGCGACGTAGCGAATAACCTAAAAGATGTCAACCAAATAAAAAAAATAGTGTTTAGAAGTGATGTTGAGAAGATTGTGGTGCTTTGAGGCGATCTACAGTGATGGAACAGGGAGTCCCGCCTGCGAAAATGTGACCTATTTACATTATCAGTCACGCTACTAGTTGTCATGACCATAGCGCATAAATATTTATACATAACTTAACACGTAACGTGTAACGTAACATAAAAAACACCAATTTATATGCTTGATAGTGCCACATGAAAAGACCGTTTTCTATACTGACGGCATGTGTTTCAGTTCATACTTTGACTCTATAGCTGTAGACACGTTTCGAGACTCTAATAATACGGCGTCTCACATTCAAGTAGTGTGCTGCGTTTAGGGTCTCCACGAAGGTGCGTTAAAGTGTGCAGTAGCACAAGTGATCGCTGGCATACACTTCTATGATCCTGCTATTTCCGCTTGACACATTCACTTGGTCAAGACCTCGTATAAGCTGTAATCCGCCAAGTGAATCTTCCATTAACGATTCTTGATTCTGCAGCAAGAATGTGAACTAGAAAACCTGCAGCCTTAACAAATTAGCACATGGCTATCTCCAGCTAAGTACTTACGCCAGACTCAAAAGCACTGTCAGTGTAAAACATTGGACGAAGAAAAGTAGGTAATATATTCTTATCCGGGTTGAAGAGAGGCAATCACGTAATAAATTTACTTTTCTTCGTCAGCAGCAAAGTATAACATCGACGAAAGGAGCCCGTAGAGGAGATGCATAAATGATTTATTTTTGTTCTTCTCCCATTGTTGAGTTTCTTGGACGATGTAACACATGCCCGAGCCTAGCCTTTTTCTGCTGTCGAAAATCTCAGTGTTCAAAGTAAGGCGTTTCCGTCAATTGTCTACTAAATAATAAATACCTCTTCGGGACTGTTACTGTCTTGATAGTTAAAACCTTGAATCTTTACTGCGTAACAGCATTGACCAATGACGACGTGGGGGATCTTACAAAAGCCGATCATACCAAATCTAGTCTGCAAATTACCTAATGCCAGCCCCTGCCAGTAAGATCCGCTGCACCGTTCTGCAGCAGAAAAAAATTTTTAAAGTATACTGGGCACAGTGAAAAGGACGAAGAGAGAAAGAGGATGTGCTTGGGATTCCGACGCGCCCAGAGCAGAAGCCGGCGTCGACGGCGAGGTTCATTTGAGGTCGGCTAACGCAGAGTTCGCTAAACTTGAGCACATCCCCTAGTTCAGACATCGCGACGGTGCAAAAGAAACAATAATATTTGTATATACTAATCGTATAACGTAAAACCCATTCGAGAGTGCTTGGGATTCTCATTTCATGATGGCTCTGTTTTTCAGGCGTCTCGAGTGCCTGCGAGAAACTCCGAATTTCTCGCCCGCTGCGTTGCCGTGCGAACTATTCATTTAAGAATTGAACGTCTTTCGCGTTTGCATTTTTAACGCTACTCAACTCGCTGTGCGGTAAGCGCCGATCGTCTGACTGAAGCGATGTGTGCCAATCAGCCCAGCCTGGTTCTTCCTAATCTGATAACGCCCGTCTTTCTCTCGTGTATTATCGTAGCAGCTCGCTTTCAGCACGTAATCCATTTGGCTTGCTTTGAATGAGTGAGGGTTGTAGAGTTGTTTGAGACTTGCGAAATTTCTGCAGCCTTGCTACTCGAGCTATCTTTGACGGCAAGGACCCCGCTGTGACAAAATTATAATCCCCGCCTGTTCGCTGAGCCGGTAAGCGCTGGTTTTGTGAAATGGGAGGGATAATGCATGAATACAACACGGGTATTCTTCGTTAAGTAGGATGAATTCACGCAGGAACGTGTCGCAGACAGAGCAAGGTTTGTTTTGTTACATAATAGACACTTTTAGCTGGGCGTACGGTCGCAGCACGACTACGGGAGAGAAGTTTGCACGCGCAGTTGGGGACATACCTATCCTACCGTTTCGTGCGTTTATATAGGCCCAAAAGAGAACCCGCCGCTCGCCAACGTAGTTATACGTTGAGCAACCTAAGTAACACTGATTAGATCAGTAATGAAAGCAGCGAGATTGCAAGATGGTACATAAAGTAAAGCCGCGCACTCAGCGATTCAATTTGACGGCGATGCCAGCGGCCGTTATCACACCCACTATCGCACGATGACGCCAAGAATAACTCCAAAGGACAACTCTAAAACTCCTTCATTCCCCATGTGATCCGTCTAGTTGCACGAAACGCGTTCCGGTGGTGTAGATACGGTAAACTAACGTGTAGAACGTTTCGCTTGCAGCGTACGCAACGTATCACGCAGCGTACGTAGGATTGTTGCGTATGCCCAACTAACAGTACCTATAGTACACTGTTACATGTTGTGACATTACCGTATGCTCAAAAGTGTTACTTGTAGCCAGCGTAAGTTCGAAGCCGCCGCGATGGTCTAGCAGTTATGGTGACCGACTGCAATACCAAAGGTCGCGTGCTCGAATCTCGGCTGCCTTTCGTGGAAGTGTGTGATGCGTGTTCTGCTTGAGGCCTGTGTACTTGAATGTAGGGACGCGTTAGATAACCCCAGTTGGTATCAACACCCGGAAACCTCCATCACATCGTCTGTATATATATTATAGCGGTTTCTTGAAGTATTAAATTGATTGGTTACATCTTATTATAGCCAAAATAAGTTTATGTAATTTTGCTCGCAAGACACCAGCCATTTAATTACGCAAAAATGATCGGGGCAGTGGAGTACATACTTTTATCAAATACGAATGCACTTGACTAATAGCCGATGAATCAGCATTCAGTGTACAGCAAAAAAAAGAGAACAAGTTAATATCACGAAGTAGTTGTAAATGTTTTTATTTCAGAACTGCCTGGTGCTCACGCGGTTTCTCTTATAGACCATGAAAGATATTTTGTAGCGTCAACTGACATTAAAACGCAAGTTGCTTGCTGGTTAGGGACATCATAACACTTTGACAGCTTTAGCCTGCTTCTTTGGCTTATATAACGTGCAATGAAATAACTGAAACAAGAAAGAGCCGTGCCTCAACTACGTGTCCTGCAGTTGCATTTTTACATGCGTCCCCGCCGACAATTTTGTAACGATGCTCAGTACGAATTATCAGGTTCAGTTGCCGTTCACGTCGTTCTGCTGATGGACGAAGAATTAAAAAAATAGGTACATGCACGCTTTCTTACCTCCAAGTGAAAAATTGCAGGTTGTAAGAGCTATAAAGAAACCATTCACTAATGCCTCGTTTACACGCATACTGTGAAATTTTAACAACGAAAGTGTAAAAGCTGAAGGTAAAACGTATGATTGAAAAAAACAAAAGCTATCATAATCACAAACTGGTCTTCACCACAGAAATATGGTTAAATCTTACTGCTCACTACTGGTTAACCAAAACTGAAAAAAGGCAAGAATTATGCCGACGAATGGCTACGAAGTGACGACGGCGAGCCGAAGGAGAGGGAAAGGCAACGGTGGCGGTGAGAATACCCCGACTCGATAGAAGGACAACGATGATGTGCCCGTAGATCAGATCAAAACAGTTTGTTTTCCGTTCTGTCGTACAGAAAGAAGAGACGGTGAAGAGAGTTAACAGCTCACACACACACACAAAATCATTAGTTAACAGCCCCCCCCCCACACACACACAAGACTAGCAGAAAAAAGAAATACAAAGTAAAACGTCGGAGCGGTACCAGCATTGCTGTAAACATGGATCTATGAGAGATGCGAACATTTGGTTCCAGAACTAGTTTCTATCTCTGGAGTTTGGACATACGTGTCGCATCTGTGACTGACTTTGGTCTAACTGGAACCTCTCTGCGCCGAGAGTCAGCTTATGGGGACAACCTAGCATCGCCTACCTAGAGCCTAGCAACGAACTACAAGCAACGAGATGAGACTTATGAATCGTCCACTTTCTGTGTTTCAAGCCTTGCGCAACTTAGTGTGTGCTTTGCCATTTTTTGTGCCTAGCATGCCTTGGTAGCTTTGATTGATTAATATGTAGGGTTTAAAGTCCCAAAAGCACCATATGATCATGAGAGACGCCGTAGTGGAGGGCTCCGGAAATTTCGACCCCCTGGGGTTCTTTAACGTGCACCCAAATCTGAGCACATGGGCTGACAGCACTTTCGCCTCTACCGAAAATGCAGCCACCGCCGCCATGATTCGATCCCGCGACCAGCGGGTCAGCAGTTGAGTACCTTAATCACTAGACCACCACGGCGGGGCTACCACTAGCTTTAAAGTCTAAACTGTTACGCTCCTTAACTGGAAGACCTGAGTTTGGTTCCCAGCAATGACTACCACGCTTGGGTACGGGCAAAATGTAATATACAAACGCACACACGAACATATACAGGTGCGCACCTTTGTATTAGATTTGAGTGGACGTTAAAGTATGCCGAGTGGTCAGAATCGCTCCGTAATTTACCTATACACGTGACGTACCGTTATTGCCATAGTTAGATGTAGTGGTGATGAATCAGCTTAAAACTAATGTCATTATAGTTAAACGTTTTTGTGTTTTCTTTCTTTTTTTCTGTGTCATGCGTGTTTTGCTTTTAGATTCTTCGAATATATACAGAAAGCGGTGGGTACCAATCGAAGTCTAATTATAAAAACATTTTATTGGGGTCACTTAAATACCAGCTGTGGTTTCAAAGAAAAAAAACCACTCAAGAAAGATACTCAGCTCTGTTCCACAGCACCTATTCGGCACTTGCTAGACAATGTCTTAGCAAGTACTCAAAAAAAAATGAAAACCTCGCCAGACATTGCGCATCGCTATTAACCCTGTAATAGAGCGCAGACATAGCTTTAATACTTATATTCCTATTTCGCCATTGCCATCGAGCATTCATATCGCACTATAACAGTCGTTAGTGAAAAAACAATCAAAACAATAAACCAGCTTCAGGATTGATGCTTCGTGTTCGAAGAGAAAAAAAATTGATAGGGCGAAACATTTTTCGGCTTAAGAGATAGCTTTTGTCCTACAAACTGGAACGCCACATGAATAATGGCAAGCAGATCTAAATTTGCATTGTGCTGGTCAAGCACAAGGGCGCATGAAAGTAACGCATACAGGGCGAGCAGAAACTGCGTTGAAACGCAAAGCAGGACATACTTCAGAAGTTCTGACTATACCCGGACAAGTGCTACGCCAAGCCAAGTAGCCTTCACTATGACTCTAAGCTTTCTGAACACCTCGTGCGTCCAGAAGCATCCCACATAAGACCAAGTGACCATGACGACGTCATTGTGTGATGTCACACTGACGTCATGAAGGCGTCACGATTTTCGGCAATCTGTGGCTTCGAGGCGTCCTCATAGGTCGACACCCTGCACGTTTCTTTTTCGCATCACTCCGGTTGACGCCTACTGCGACGGTCACATTTCATGATTGATGGGGCATCAAGGCTATCGCCGTATATAGTAATGTACGACGTTTGTAACGTGAGATGCTTACGAGTTGCGGGCATCAAGAAACAAATAGGACTGCGAACGCGCTCGGATCTACGAGAGAGAGAGCCGAGGTCGTGGCGATCTGTGGTCAGGACATCCGGGAACTTGGGGGATCCTCTGCCCGGCAGCAGCTGTCACAGCCAGATCCCGCTTGCCCACTGTTAATTAGGCGGACTACGTCTTCGCCGAGAAAATCGGTCTGGCCGCCGGCCCGTTCGGCTGGCCAAGCATGGCTCGTCTTTTTGTCTCGAGGCTACGGAATACTCGCTCATTATATTGTCCGACTCGGCTCGATCCATGAATACAACGGCACGTGGTGGGGAGCTAACGCAGAAGGTCTCGTTTTCGCTCCATTTACTTTCTCTCTCTCTCTCTCTCTCTATCTCTGTACGCAATTCACCCGTATCATGGCTGTCGCTAGGCACGTGGACTCACTGGCAGGCACAATGACCTTGGCGAAGTAGGTCCCAGGGACATCGGTCAAATTAATGTGGATTACAAGTACAGGAAGATGTCGTAGACACGTGCATCGTCGAAACCCGACAAAATCACAAAGTCGCTAATGCATACGCCTGAGGCGCTTTGAAAGCGAAAGTCATACTTTTCTTGGTCAATGTCATTAATCCCCCCCCCAACCACAAAAAAAAAAGCTTTTTCCACTTACCGTAGCTTTGCGCCACTTCAAAATATGAAGGCATTGGAAGCTTTCTTAAAACAACGGTGCCTATGGGACTGGTATACCTATGACCAAGCGACGATGCTATATGAAGGCGTCATCACGTTACGTGATATGTAATGTCACTATGACGCCGTACATTGCTTATGTTTGACGTAATTTTGACATCATCGCATGATTTTTTTTACGTCAGTCGTATTGACGCTGGTTCCAGTCTTTTGTGAAGTACGCTCAAGTGCCGCCCAAATCCGAAGGCCCCAGACGTCAATTTTATCGTTCAGTGAGCCCTCTAAAGTTTTTTCTTTAATATACGCCTCGACGTTTAGTCATAGGTGTCAATGTTGGGCCACTTGTTCCGTGCGAATCTCGCCGTAAATGCAGCGTTAACAAAGCTATCGCCTTAGATTTAGGGGTGGGATCTCTAGCCGATAATCTAACAAGGCGCATTTTTTAACCATAATTCTTTACGGTACTGCATGGTGTTTTCCAGAAGTGTGAGTGCGAACGCTCATGATAATACATTCGTACATGTTGAAAGCTGAAATGCGCGCAATCATCTTTACTTGTGAACCTCACAAATGCTTTAATTGATTGATTTGTGGGGTTCAACGTCCCAAAACCACCATATGATTATGAGAGACGCCGTAGTGGAGGGCTTTGGTAATTTCGACCACCTGGGGTTCTTTAACGTGCACCGAAATCTGAGCACACGGGCCTACAATATTTCCGCCTCCATCGGAAATGCAGCCGCCGCAGCCGGGATTCGATCCCGCGACCTGCAGGTCAGCAGCCGAGTACCTTAACCACTAGACCACCGCGGCGGGGCCTCACAAACGCTTTAGAAAATAATGAAATATCGCTCACCTTGTAATGCTGATGAGTGTTAATGCTATGTTAGTGTGCATCAAGACGAAAAAACTTGAGATCAACATTCTCAATTCATTTCATTTATCGACCCTAAGGGCCCGAGAACGGCCATTATACAGAGGGGGACTACAATACATATTCTAACGAATGAAGTACACCTAATAAAAAAAGAAACAAGCAGGAAAAGTTAAGTTGACATAAGGATGAATTCAAAATTTCCGAACCCCATTGTCTCACAAAAGAATAAGAATGCATTGACAGCTATTTTTTGGTTAGGTATGGTTGTCATGACAGTACATTTCGAGCAATGGTCGGACCACTGACCTTTGAGGGTGGCTTGACCCAAAACAAACAGTACGCCCCGTCATGGTTTAAGTGGATCGGGCGGGGGTTGGAAGGGAGGAGGGGGTGCATATACTTGTAGTGTATTAGTGTATACACTGAGTGACAGCGCTCCTAATCGGCTGACCTGACGCCTGCCCTCAATTTCCCCATCTCTGCGAAACCCCTAGGTGACTTAAGATACATTCGATCTAAGCGCCAATTTGTCCAACACAAGCGGTATTTGACAGCCAACACATGATGTCGGTCACTGCTTAGCGCTCAAGGTCGTCGGGGCACTCGTGGTACAATCATAAGAGACCGTGCAGTGTGTACGGCAGGAGCTGCAGTGTCTTCGTATAACGCAGCTCTCTAACGCACGCGCGCGCAGACACAGAGACGGCGCGCAGTGCGATCTCGGCAAGCGGTCACGTTCATCACCGTGTGAGCTCCAGCGACCAACTCTAACGACGTGATCCAAGCGGCGGCGCGAAGTAGTAGCGACGTCAGCACTTAACGACTCCCATTCGGAACCCATCGAGCGGAGGGCATTAAGAAGGAAGAACTCGAAACATCGAGCCGCTGTCGATGCTGGTGCACCCGAACGGAACGGGAAAGTGCAGTTCACATCGCTCAAGTGGACTGTATACTCTTCTCCGTATCGCAGCATTCGTGCAGTGCGGCGAAGCCCATGGATCCCGTCAGCCAACCGGGTACGAGAAACGGAAAGTGTTGGTGTGCTGTGTGTCGCTAATGCTTACTTGTCGAGCGATGGCAAACCTGAATCATCGAGTAAGAATTTTCTGTTCATTCTGATTTCACGGCCTACCTAATTGGAGCTCGTGAAATCCAAACGGAACGCTCAGGAGCGAGAAATCCATGTGCTCATCTTGACACAACACATGAACGTGTCGCAAGTTCTCAGTTTAAATAAAACGCGATGGTCATTGTGCTCTCAAAAAAGGTGAATGCTTCACAACCTCGTGAAACCTTCACCAATCATTCGCGTAAATTTAAACGATTCCTCCAATATTTAATATCTCTCAAACTTGCGCAGACTGAGAGATGCGTTCAACAGCTAAGCCACAACCGTTGAAGTCCCCCCCTTTTTTTTTGTAATCAACTCTACAAGAAATATCACCTGGATTAGTGAAATGGTGAGCACGTAATTTTGCATGTATACAGCTCCACTGCAAACATATCTAACTGCATTCGAAGTATCCCTTCCACTGCAGTACATACACCTCATAAAATATTTTAATGCCATTAAAGTATGAAGCGAATACAACGCGTTTCTGTGAGACTGGACACGTTGTTTCCGCGTGTGGTTGTCTGATACGGACCCGTAAAGTTATCTGCGCTGCACGAAACTCATGGAACCGTAATATACATAGCCGTAGCTGAAAAGGACCACAGTACACATATCTTGTCTTTCGATTGATGTTGCTGGGTTAGCGCTTATCTCCGGGTGGTGTTCATTTCCTTTACGATCCAGGAAGAGACCAACAGCTCACTAGGCGGCTCTGAAACGGCCAAGGGCTAGAGCTACGTGAAGTGTAATTTATCAGAATTTCTTGTTTTTTTACGTTTTTTTAGTTATTTCGGTGAGGCGATCGTTAGAAGTATCGTGCAGTGCAGTTAACGGGATCGCTTCGTTTTTTCCTCGCGTTTCCTGCTTTCTCCCACACGCTTGCATTTTTGTCAATACTGTGTTTTCACCGCGGGCGGGAAGGTTCCAGAATTATCTTTACTGGCTTATATTCAAAAACAAAACAGTTATCGATGAAGGAACACTTCCAATCGAAATTCCCGCTAATTCATTGGCGAGGAAGCATTGAGATGTCGAAAGTGGAAATTAAATCGCTATTATTTTCCCCGTGATCTTAATATCAAGGACGAATGTACTTTGCGGTCCATCAACCAACATTTTAAGAACCAAAAAGTGTGGCTGGTTTCAAGAACATATTTATACATTTCGTAGCTAGGTGCAAGAGGAACTTCTCAGTTATCGATTATCTCACTCCGTGCCAAATGCGAACGTCTCAATTCTATATGGGAGACCGCTCTTGTTTTATTTTATGAATATCAAGACATAACACGACATTCGATCTTTGTCACCATTATTTTGTCAAAAAAACTAATGAATAACTAGAGATGATATAAACGGGGTGTTTCCGGCTTGACTGTCTCATTCCTCGCGATTGCAACTGTCATCCGTGGACGTCCTCTCTATTTTTTAAGCTCATTGAAGTCCTCAGAAAAGTTGCAGTGATGAAGCAGTGATCGTGAAACATGCTCGCTGCATATCATTTCGCTCTTGAGATGATGGGTAGACGCAGTGCTTTCCAATCCTCGTCCCCCTCTCCTCCCCTGCCCCTTTCCATCGAGAGGGCTCTCTTCCTGTCACTGGCGTTTAGAATGGATGATAAACGACTTCTGTTTAGCAGCGCTCAGGATTCGACTGGCGTTTCAGACACTATCTGCATTTGCAGCTCGCAGATCGTAAAAATTAAAGAAATGGGTATGGTCTGCAAAATCTATAACGACGTGAGAAGTTAAAACATGTCAGTTTCTTTTTGCTTCGCACATTTAAGTTTGATTGAGGCATTTGTGTTAGTGCTTTATAGAAGAAGTTCATGGTGGTTATTCGCTTTTAAACACGCTGGTAACTATTCTGTTCGAATATTACACAAACCTTTTGTGAGTGGCACGTCTCGAATGAAGTGGCATTATAAAAATAATGAGGAAATTGGTTAATTAGTTAAGCAACGCAAAGGACACAATTACGCATGCATAAAATAATTATCATAATCAGTGTGAACGTGCGCGTCATTATAAATAGATCCTGCCTGAAGAAAATGAAGCATCACTTCAAGTCCGGTGCTGATATTTGCGTTCTTTATATGTGATATTTATCGTGTCCTCTGTAAACTGCTACATAAAATATTATAACCAGCCCATCAGAACATTCTAGGAATAGTACTCTCAGGTATAACGCAACCTAAATGGGCCAGAAAAATATGTTAAGTTTCACAGGAGTTGCATTAGATGAAAGATGAACAAGGTTACAGAATTCAAGCACGAAGTCATTCTTCTGAAAATCACTTATTCCAAATAAGTACCAGGGTCCGTTGAAGAGATTTCTGTTTGCCTGCTTTAATTCGGGACGTTAAGTGCTATAGTTGTGGTTACAATTGAGGCACGTCGTACTGGGAGACCCATAATTAATCCTGACCAGGTGGGGTTCAGTAGGCGGCACATATATCTTGGTACGTAGTTTTTTCTCTGTCCCACTGCTATCGAAATCTGGTCGTAGCGGCTGGGAATCAAACCGACATCCTCCGGTCATAGCGGTGCAGACACATAGCCGTTTAGCTATACCACGGTGGGTTGGAGTTGTATTATGACCTACCCTCCATACTTACCCCTTCGCCCCCCCCCCACCTCCTAGATGAGGAAAAGAAATACGCAATTGTTTTACGACACCTACGCCCTGAGAAAACAAAAAAAGACAAAAAAAGAACAACAAACGCTTGTGTCCACCTTATGTGAGTACCTATTTCCTGTGTATACAAATCTCTTTAAAAAGGCCCGTTAGCTTTCTTGAGGGTCTCGCACACAAATTTATGTCCAAGCTGGAACCACAGTATACGAAATAACACGTCTGCTCATATACAACTGCCCATGGCTTCGCATAACAAAGAACTATCCAGTTAAGTGTCCCCTAAGCGGTCCTTCAAGAAAATATTGCCATTTTGCTGTAGATTCCTGGTAGTTACTTTTTCTGTTCGTTTTTTCATCTGCGTATTTCGATATTTTCAAAAACTGTTACTGAAACTCCCTGTTTAACGACCA
The DNA here is from genome assembly GCA_013436015.1 of Rhipicephalus annulatus. Classification (NCBI taxonomy): domain Eukaryota; kingdom Metazoa; phylum Arthropoda; class Arachnida; order Ixodida; family Ixodidae; genus Rhipicephalus; species Rhipicephalus annulatus. Next base: position 281,213 of record WOVY01011934.1, read on the forward strand.
CAGCAGAAATTGAGGTGAGTAGGAATGGTGTGTGTGTTCTTTAGAAAGTTATTTTTGCACACTACTTCTAATCGAAGCCCGTGAAGCAAAGTCTACATGCGTCGTGGGAAATCTGCCGCAATGAAGAAAGAGTTTTAGCAAGATGAATTTTCGGCATTGTTGCTTTGTCATATTTATTTTATTTTATTTATTTATTTATTTATACAATACTGCAGACCAATTTAATGGTCCAAGCAGGACGGGCAGAAAAAAAGAATGTTCACGCACATACAATGCAATCCAATGTAACAAAAACAATGAAGCAACAAAACGCAGAATTCATTTGGAACTACAAAATAAGCAAGCCACGGTAAAACCGACTTTTCGCACAAACATAGCAGGGTTTCCAATCCAAATAAAACTGGAAAATCACGCACAACTTCAGGAAACATTGCTAAAAACCCGAACGTCAGTAATTAAAAGTTTCTAAAATGATCGTGTAGGGCTGTCATAAAATTTCCACTAAAAATTCTTTCTGGCAACTTATTCCAGTCATCTACCGTGCGTGGAAAATATGAAAACTTAAAGGTATTTGTTCGGGCAAAGAATGGGCATAAACTGTGGCTATGTGTGTGTCGTATTTTCCTCGTGGTGGACGGACTAATGAATGGAGTGGGTGACAATCCAGTCTTACACTTAATTAGGGATTCCATAAAAGCTAAGCGGGCAATTTGGCGTCTAAGGTGTAGTGGTTTGATTTTATTGAGTGCCATGATACCTGACGGAGAATCACTTCTTTTATATTTATTATAAATAAAACGAACAGCCCTCCTCTGAACCTTCTCCAATTCGTTAATGTTTTTGTTCGTGTGCGGGTCCCAAACAACCGCTGCATACTCCAGTTTAGGCCTAATTATGGAATTATACGCTAAAATCTTAACGTTACTAGGTGTACCTCGAAGTTTATGCCGTAAAAGACCAAGTTTTTTTTAGAGCTGAAGAAGTTACCTGCTGAACGTGGTCGTTCCAATCTAATTTGGAGTTCAATACGATACCTAGGTATTTAAACTTACTAACCTCCTCGATTAAGGTGTTTTTATTTTTGTACCGGAAAGTTATGGGGTTTCGTTTCCTGGTTATACGTAAAAGAACTGTTTTTGTAGTGCTAATTTTCATGCCCCATTTGTCGCACCAAGATGATATGTCACATAAAGCCCTATCTAGCCGATGTTGATCAGAAGCAGACTGCACTTCAGTATAAATCATGATATCATCCGCGAACATTCCAATATTCACAGTATCACCAACCACAGACACTAAATCATTAACATACAACAAAAAAAGCAGGGGCCCCAGCACACTTCCCTGGGGCACACCTGATGTCACTGATAGAGAAGAGGAACAAGTACCATCGATGTCTACAAATTGCGTTCGATCTTTCAAATATTAATTAACCCAATTTACAAGTGTAGAAGGAATTCCTGCTTGTTTAAGTTTTAAAAGAAGGCTACCGCAAGGAACCCTGTCGAATGCCTTGCTTAAGTCTAAAAACAAAACATCAATTTGCCCGGAGTGATTTAAGATTGAACTAAAACTTTGAACGGCGGTGACCAGCTGCGTAACGGTAGAAAATCCCCTTCTAGAACCATGTTGGAAGGAACTCAATGTTTTATTTTTTTCCAGTACATTAAGAATATGGTTAGCTACAATATGTTCCATCATCTTGCAACAACAGCACGTTAAGGAAATTGGTCGATAATTGTCAACATGGAAACGGTCTCCTTTTTTAAAAACTGGAATTACCCTAGCCATAAGCCAATCATGGGGTAGCACGGACGTCCGAAAAGATTCACGAAAAATGACTGTCAAAAACCGAGCTAGAGATTCTGCATAGCGACGCAGAAAGGCGTTCGGGATTTCATCCGGGCCAGTTGTGCACTTAGGATCTAATCGCAGAAGCATTTCAAAGACTCCTTCAAAAGAAACAAGCTCGATCTGTTCCGAATGAGCCTCCATATAAAATTCATCACCTTGATCGTTTGAAAACACAGAATGAAAAAAGGAATTGAAAGCATTAGCAATGGAGAGACGAGATGTTTTCATTTTGCCATCAACCAATAATTGATCGACCGATTTACGTGCACTACGGATGTGATTTCAGAACTTTCCTGGATCGTTTAAAATGAACTGAGACAAACTTTCGCAAAAATACCGTTTCCTTGCGGATTTTACGCTGCTCGAAAGTTTGGAGACTAACCTATTTCAGACATCACAATCGGGACTTCGAGTCTTCTTGATACGTTTAATTCGCCGTTTTAGGTGAATAATATCTCGGTTAATCCATGGGTTGACCCTTTTGGTTCGTTTTTTCTTATCAGGTATAAAAGACTTTAAACAAAATTTGCAATGCTCTTTAAACATTTCCCACAAATGCCGCTCATCATTACCTTGAAAGCTTTCGTAAGCTATATCAAGGTAATCCAAAACAGACTCATCCCTCGCCCTGGAGTAGTCTTTGACATATGTATGCTTAACTCCCGCCAAACGTTTTTTAGGTTCTAGAAAGACATTGGTAACTACAACCTTGTGATCAGAAATCCCGTCACTTACATGTAATGAATAATCTGAAAAACTGCGATCTAAGAACACAAGATCGAGTACGGACCTAGCTGTACCGCAAATTCTGGTGGGCTCAAGAACAACCTGGTTTAAATTATGAGTTAGCATAATGTCGGATAGAATATCAGAGTGCTCTGCGGCTCCGACACATCCAGTAGGCCAATCAATACCTGGTAGATTGATATCGCCAACAAGCATAAGCCTGGTTTTGCGGAAACTAAACAAATGATCTTGGAGCTTTCGCAAATAAGAAGAATCAGAACTGGGAGGTCTGTACAGCGCACATAGGGCGAAAGTGAAACTAGAAAATGTTATTTTGAGAAGCCGGCTTTCGTGGTCTTCTAGTTGATTTAAAACCACAGCTTTCACATTTTTCTTTAACAAAACAGCCACACCCCCCCCCACCCCCTCGTGACCCACGGTCACGTCTGAAGACCGAAAACGATAAAGGAAAGACGCAGTCGTCAGTGATATCGCTGGTCAACCAAGTTGCAAATAAAATGACTGGTATGGGGTAAAGTAATGGCGCCTGTTACTTTCTGTTGTGTCTACGCCGCTTTCAATCCAAGCTTAACTATATTCTCATGAGAATTTTATTGGTGGATCAATTTCACATAACAGCTATCGGATTGCTTTGACTTAGCGCTGTCAAACCATCTCCGTAGAGCATTGCTTAGGTTCTGCTGCTGCAATGTTTTCCGAATGTTCCACCTGCACGGGGATTATGGAATTCTGTTATTCTCTAAGGAGGTGTTGGCATAGTTTCTCTGCCTATTCATTGCCCTCTTTTCAGGCTTGGTTCCACGTGTATATATCTCCCTTTCGGGGTGATCGATGATAACAATACGGCTAAAGCTGACTTCCACGCATTAGTCGCAGTCGTGTGGGACGTGAATGCAAGTACCGAAATTTGTACCCGGCCTGTCTAAGAAGAAGGCAGTAAACTTAACGTGAACTTTTCAAACTCACTTGGAAGGAAGAAGAACACTCCGATTCGCAGAACTTGGCGTATTTTACAGGGCAGCTTTAATACATTCTGTTAAGGGGTACGATGTCCGGAACGTTCATTATCGCTTGCGAATGAACCGGAAGTGACTCAAGAGATGTTTCGTACTTGCGTTGTTAATTAGCATTATATCTTAATGATGCCACTTCCGCGATGACAGTTGTCGGTAGACTCTCGCTACAAAACGGTTTCGAGTTTTGAAGTAAAAGCTACAGTATATACAACAGCGTAAATGAATACAATATAAGGATAAAAATGAATCATTGAGCAGCCATAATATAATTTCTTATCTGATCCATAATATAATTTTCTACAACCACCCTCTTGTCCCTCTTTGTGATGTCTGTATTGCGCTTGGTCAGTGATTTTGAAGTGCCGAGTGATTGTTTTCGTGAATTGTTTAGGTTAAATAATCAACAAATTCTAGCACGCGTGAAATCTGTAGATGCTGCAATGGTCCAGTAACGGTGGCAGAGCAACGGCACATCCTCTCTTTCAACCAGTAGCTAAGAAACAAAATACGAGCCATATGAGTAGCACAGGCAATTTCAACTGCTCTATGCTTGTTGCTCTAGAGGAATTAGCTAGATCTCGCGCAGAAAACTGCATCTGTGTACAAAGTAAGCGGCATGGAAGCGATAGGCCGGCTGACGCTTGGAAATTGTGCAAACTGAGGTACTTTAACTTTCCTGGTAGACAAAGGCGCACCACGTGAACTTCTGTCAAGACCGAGTGACGTAGGACTCTTCCACTATTTTTTGTTTCGAATTTCTCTAGTGCATAAAACTTACGTAGATCAAGATACACAAAGCTTGTTGTGATAAGTGCTATTTGCGCAGTTCCCGGTGCACTGACGACGGAGTGACGTGCGTGGAACGCAAGGACATTCACTTCCTTGCCTTCGTCCGTGGAATCTCAGCCTGGAATGTGCTTCTATAAGACCTTTGTTTTTGCCATTGCCTTGGTATGACGGCAATTTCTTCACTTATTAGGGTCAAAGCGATCTGTGGAATCTTTCTTCCGCGTTGCTGCCGGGGCAACGGCGTTTTGTCCCGCAAAGAACAAGCTCTTCAATTATTTCCTTTTCCCGTCCAGACAGCCAAGAATGTTTTTAGAGAGTTTATTACGTTTATAAAGGTGAGCACGTTGGCGCCAGTGTCCACACGTGTCAAGTATGCGCTGCTTGACGTCAAAATGCCGCATACAATGTTAGTCAGTTTAGTAGCTTGATTGTCGTCACTGAGCGAAGAACGCCAGGGCTACGCGAGGCACGCAGCAAATACATGGCGAAAACGAGAAGAAAAGCCTTTCTAAATAATAATAATAATAATAATAATAATAATAATAATATGGGTTTTTAAGTCCCGAAACCAGGAAATGATTAAGAGAGACGCCGTAAAGCAGGGTGTCAGAAATTTTGATCATCTTGTGTTAACATTTCGCGAACAACATCGAAATGCGACCCTCGCGGGGCCGAGATCGAACCCACGCATTTCGGGTCAGCAGCTGAGCACCGTGACCACTGTTCCACTGAGGCGGCGGACCAGAGCCTTTGTATAGTACATCGTAAAATTTGTAAAATTTCTTGGGGTGACTACTGCAAGGGTGCTATTATTATTATTATTATTATTATTACTATTATTATTTACAACATACTGCAGAGCACAATGCGGTGCTCGCAGGAAGGACACTGATTATAAAAATAAAACAGGAAGTCCAATACAAACTACCAATGCAGTTAGACCTAACAATATATCAAACCTCATCACTAATATGTAACAAGAAATGCAACCTAATACCAATATATAAGTACGGTAGTATAAAGATAATAATAATCTGATATAAGGAACACAAATAATACGGTGCTACAAGAATAAGACATGGGTAGTGAGCTACTTTAGGAAGGCTCATTCATGGAGTTCCCCTCCACCACTGTTTTAGGGAATCAATATTAATTTTGAGTATCCGTCCTTGCAAAATGACGGGTTAATGAACGTGTGTGATCATGACGTGTACGCCTCGTGGACAGTGGGGACACATATAACGCGGGTTCTATCAATAATTCACGATGAATTAGTGCTTGTAGAAAGTTGAAGCGAAGCATCTCCAAGATGGCCACCATGCCAGGGCTCTCACATGAGAAAAATGAAAAAGGCACGTGAGCTGCATGCTGCTGGTGTGGTCCGCGCATCACTGTTCAAGCCCTGGGCAGTTTTTTTTGTTTTTTTTTCTTTCGAAAAGTATACTCCAGACCTGCACACATGTGACTGGTCTCAAGCATTTTCTTTTTCGTAGGGCACCCCATGAATGCGCCATGTACTCAAGCATAACCATCACAAACATAACCATAATCATGCAGAATAAAACGTCTCCTGCGAAAACCGAAGCGCACACTGTCATGATTCTGAGGAACAGTATATCATGACGCCAAATTCTTTTGAGAAACAGCCAATTCTTGTCATATGGCGTCCACTGACATTCTGGCCAACCTCTTGTTCTGTGCGGTGGGTTGACATTTTCTTGAACCCCCTGTATATATTTTACAGCAAAAGCTGTTATGAGATCAAAACAAGGCCCCATTCCGGAGTCGTAGTTGTCTACTGTGTTGGGGTGCTGACACCCCCTGTAAAGTTTTTTGCGCTGCGTAGTGCACGTGTCTCGTCCAAAAGCCGCATTTTGGGTTACAACCACCGGGCGATAGATGACGTTGTGTTTGCGTTGAACACCATCATCATCATCATGGTTGGTAGAGTGGTAGCGCTGGCGGTGAACTCTGGTGGAAGGCAAGCCTCGGTGGCGGGCGAGAGTTAAGCTGGTCTTCTGCGCGTGGCGGTTGCCGCGAACGGTTGTCTCTAGCGTGGGTCCCCGGTGCGTCGCACCGTGAGCTGCGCGTCGGGGGCCCTCGTGGTAAGTCAAACGTTGGCGACGCCGTCTTGGGTGTGTTATTGTGTGTTTGTCGATTATTGTGTTTGTCATGGAGTGTATGGTAATGTGGGAGGTAATGTAATGGTAATGTTGTGTACGGATGTCCTAGCGTGTTGATCACGATTGATGTACCGATTCGGCGGATGATATTTTCGTTCTAAATTAGTTAAATAAATGTATGTTGTTTGGTTTGTACCGACTGCGTCTACTGTGTCCTTTCACTCCAAAAGCGTGGCGTGGCGCTCACTCACCAATTCGAGACCCCACAATTGCCGCCGCCACCGGTGTCCATAAATACTATCGTAGGAAATATGAAAGAGCTAAATATTGAACACCGAGGACACACTGGTATTCGAGCTCTGAGCCTGTGCGTAACAGCCCAGTACTTCACCACAGATCGAGCTACGCTGGTGTTTAAAACTCCGTTGCAAACTGACCTTAGTAACGCTTCATGTCGCACAAGGAATCGCGTTAACGTATGAAGTGTTTTAGAACAGTAAAGTAACGACGAGGTCTCACACGATGCGGTTTGTGTAACGAGAGGGTCGCTGAATGCTTCACCCATTGCAAAAGCCTCAAGCACAACTCTTCTTCGTCGTCAGCGAAAACATCAACCAAGTGCACATATTTCGCCTCACAAGTGCGTAGTTGGTACCACGATTTTCTGAATGATGATTATTGGCATGGTGAACCGTTCCCCACGACACAAAAATTATTACTTATGACGGTTTGGGTATCACACAAAAATTATGATTTATGACGTGGTGGGTATCAAGCAAGAGTGCTATCAGTATATGTGCCTCAAGAGTGTAAACAAAAAAAGGCTCTAAAGAAGCCGCTCTTCCAGCTTTCGCTGTGACTGCGCTGTGCATTCCACGCAGGGCTGGCGTTGTAATACGTTGTTGTTCTCTTTTTTTTTTCCTATCCCCTGTCGTCAACGTTACTCATGCCGCGAGTGCATCAGTTCGGAAAACGGCTTCAGTAGTCGAAATGCTATGGTCTGTGAACGTCAATAACTAAGTACATGTAGCAGAAAAAAATTAAATAAGAAAAATAAAACATTGAGGCTGCTTGAGGTTCGCATTTAAGAGTATATAGAACGCAGTAGTATAGTCAGGCCGATTGCGCATCTCCTTCTCGATCGTTAGTCGTTCCTTCTATTCTCAATCGTCGGTGTTGGTTCTATTCTTACTTTTCCGAAAGCTTTCTATTTTTTATATTCTAATGTTGCGCTTTTCTTGATTTTTCGCTCATGACCAACGACACCAACACGGACAACGGAATTTCTGCGAAACAAGCTCTTTGGCGTTATCGCACTAAAACTTGAGATCACTAAAACTTGGGGATGCTTGGGTTTCACATTAAAGGGTCCCTAAGCCACACCAAGTTCAAGAAGAAACGGTAGTTCCTTCATAGTAATAAGGGCTGCAGCGCGAGCACGAATGTGCTAGAAGAAACAGACAAAGTCGAGGTACGGAAGGCAAAAGAGGACAACACGAGCGCTGACTACCAACTGAATTTTATTCGCAGCACACATGATAATATATACAACAGGAAACCTTTTGAACAGCACACGTGAGCAACGTGACATAGTCTGGGGCATGTTCGGATAAAAAGAAGGTACTAAAAATGGCTAACCTTTATCTAAAAGTGCGAACTCTTTTTCATGCAAGGCCACTGAAGGTTGGCTCACGCATCCGTCACCATTTTTTCTAATAAAAAACGCTTCAGCTATTTCCCGAGTTAACTTGTCCATGTGGCGTGCCAGCACACTCACGCCCGGAAAAAGAGGCTGGCACCCGCAGCTTTTGCAGTGCAAAACAAGTCATGCCCACACAAGATGAATGATAGTGTAACAATGCAAATTACCAGACTTGTGTCAGCAGGATTTCCAAAATCTGTAATTTCTTCAGTGTGCGAAGCCTTGTTGCAAAAAATCAAACAAAAACAAGTAAATGCAGGAGGAAATAAAGACCGAAAAAGAGTTGCAGTCATCCCATACTTCCACAATATATCTCATGGTTTGAAGAAGGTAGGCTCGAGATATGGTGTGGATGTAGTTTTATCAGCTCCGTGCAAAGTAAGCCAGATCTGCAGAATGACGGATGAGCGGCTTAGTGGAATCACTAAAAAAAGTTGGACATGCGCCGTAAAACACATAAATAAATTTGTAGAATGCGTTGTTGGTGTTGTTTACATGCTTCCTTTAACGTGCGGTCGTTGTTATATAGGCCAAACTGGGCGGTGCATTAATAAAAGGTTAGGAGAACATAAGAATGACATATGCAAAGTTATCAGTTCAAGCCTTGTTTTGCACTGCAAAAGCTGCGGGTGCCAGCCTCTTTTTCCGGGCGTGAGTGTGCTGGCACGCCACATGGACAAGTTAACTCGGGAAATAGCTGAAGCGTTTTTTATTAGAAAAAATGGTGACGGATGCGTGAGCCAACCTTCAGTGGCCTTGCATGAAAAAGAGTTCGCACTTTTAGATAAAGGTTAGCCATTTTTAGTACCTTCTTTTTATCCGAACATGCCCCAGACTATGTCACGTTGCTCACGTGTGCTGTTCAAAAGGTTTCCTGTTGTATATATTATCATGTGTGCTGCGAATAGAATTCAGTTGGTAGTCAGCGCTCGTGTTGTCCTCTTTTGCCTTCCGTACCTCGACTTTGTCTGTTTCTTCTAGCACATTCATGCTCGCGCTGCAGCCCTTATTACTATGAATTCAAACCAACTAGCCCAAATCGCCATTCTTCTTCAAGGTAGTTCCTTCCTCGCCCTCAGTACCCTTCCTGCATGCGATATCTCTTCCTCGCTACTTATTTGTTCAAAAATCATTGGGAATATTAGAACTACGCGCTCAGCCTCTCAGAATTTTGCACTTTTCGGGTACACGTTCTTACCTGTAGCTGTCAGTTTATCCAGCACAATAGATTGATTGATATGTAGGGTTTAACGTCCCAAAACCACCATATGATTATGAGAGACGCCGTAGTGGAGGGCTCCGGAAATTTCGACCACCTGGGGTTCTTTAACGTGCACCCAAATCTGATATCCAGCACAATCGTCATTCCAGACAAGGCCGACCAAGCATGTGACTTCGTAGCAAAGCAGTGTGTAGGGAACGATTCCCGACCGATGCATCTCGTTGATCGACCAGCGAAAGCCTATTTCATCCTGACGTCACGTGAACGAATAGCTGACAACACAAATTGAACCGCAAGGACTGCAAATGGTGGGATATAATAACGCACTCGTCATTTTTGTATTTTCAGAGATGGTTTAGGGACCCATTGAAGAGCAGAACGTGATGACGTAATCGAACCTGCTTCGCGCAGCCTTCTCAACTGCTAGCGTCGTTTCGCTTCTAACCCACCTAAACCATGCCACAAGGGAAAGAACCTCTGTTAGCCTGTAAATTGTCTTTTTCAGTTCATCGTATAGCAAGCCTAGCGCAAGTAGATTTGCAAAGTCCCCACTACAACAACAAGCTTATCTTCTTAGAGTGGCCGTGGTACCCACTATGGGCTCGTAAGGCAACACTCGCTGCTGCACACGCTGTAGGTGCCATTTTTCACATTAATCGCTAATTATTACGGCATGCTTTCTAATTGAGCAACCTTGAAATCAATCACTCCATGCGTAATTCGTGTGTTTTGACACCTTGTGTGGTTCTACACTTCTGCTACGAATGTGGTAATGACATTGTAGCGCATTTTAGAAGATGAATAGAAAGTCGGAGTCAAGTCGGCGCTAATTTGAGTCGGTGCAGCTTAGATTAATAGTTGTAAGTAGGCGCTCATCTCTATCTTCTGCCTTCGTATACATCGCATTGCATTCGTACGTACACGTGTCAGCATTGTCAATGGCTGCAAGTTTCCTGGTAACTATACAAAGACCAAAATGATTTTGGGAGCGTACAAGTATTGCCCATTACGAAAGTTAAATACCGGCTTCCAAAAATCACGTCATCAAGTAGATCCTAACATTTGCACTTGGCCTCGACTAGTTGTTTTCATCGCAGTTCTTTCAGATTCTTCACATATTTCTCGCAGTGGGCTTGTGCCATTTGTAGAAGGGAGTAATCATCATTGCACGGTTGCCATTACGGCTCGCCTCAAGATGAGGCGCATCCCGTCCACCCCGCTGTCATCACGGGTGGTTACCAGGACAGGGCCATGACGGGCGGTGGGGGCCGGCCACCATGAGGACAGCCAAAGGTTACCAGATGGACAAGGCGACGGACAGTGACTCGTTCGACGAGTTGCCACCACGCCTTCGTGTTCAAGAGAAGAATGTGAAGTATAGACAGAAAAGTAGTCCTAATAGAAGCAAGGGAAGGGGAAGCTTCCGCGACGACAGCGATGATGGCGGTGATGACGTGTTTATTGTGTGCCGAGGCAGAGCGCTGGAAGGCGGACCTGACAGTGACTTCGAGTCGCCGTCAACTAGCACTTTTTCGAGCGAAATTAGCTTCTCGCAGACGACCAAGATGAACACGGCGAGAAACGCTAGAACGTTGATTGGTGCCCGCTTGCTGAACAAGAACATCAAAAAACAATCAGACGACTCTAGAAGTAAGAAGGCGAAGAAGAAGCCGCCAGTGGACAGTGATGATGACAGCACACCACCGATCAAATCCAGGAGCCGCAAGAAGAAGAACCGACGGAAAGTCGCATCTGATACGGACGAGTCAGATTCCAATACGAAAAACAAGGCATCCTTCACGCAGCTTGTACTTCAAGTCGGAAGTCCCAATAGCGGAAACGATGACTATGTGCCTCGCATTACTTCTTCGACGTCGGGGATTCAAGGCAAGAAAGCGCTCGCCGAAATACACCTGAAAGGAAAACCAAACCGGACGATAAGGGTTCACAAGAATCTTCTATCTGGTCAGTATAGTGATGAGGACTCCGCCATTGAGAGGTGTTGTCGCTGTGGCGCTGGATGCGACATGGTTGGGGAGATCACGGGAGCCCTTCCGGCTTGCCAATACTGCCTTGAAGAACTGGGCATAGACGTGACTGAATCCATGAGAAGGTCGAGAGTGTTGCAGCCGATGTACCCTCAAGGCCCATGCAATACAGGCGTGGACGAGTTTGGTTCCTTCATCACGTGCGGCAACGTTGAAGAACAAGACCCTTGCAATTTCGACGTCTTGCCTGAGGTCAGGTACAGCCCGGTATACCCGCAGCCTGATGTCTTGCGCCGCAGTGGGAGCTTCTACACCAGACAACCACCATGGCAAGAAGAATCCTTTGAGGTGCCCGAACTGGTCGTAAAAGCTCGCGTTGGGAAGAGGCCATCTCGCAGCAGAGTCTTAAGAAATAAGGCGCCTGGAACATTCGAACGTCCACGCGAAAGCCGCATGTCACCGCTCTGCTACCAAAAAAATCGCCCGAGAATCGAAGTCAGACGCAGCCAGTCTCTAGTGCTGGCTGACAGGAGGGATGATGGCTGCTGCGAATCTGATTGCGGTGCACCAAGAAGTCAAGGGTCACGACGTACCAAGCCCAAGACTTCCCGAAACCGAGGGAACAGAGATAATCGAGATCTTGAATATTATCATCCTCGCCCTCTTAGCCAACAAGATGCTTTGCCGCAGGAGCAGACCTTTACAGAGAGTATTAGTGTCCAGCCAATTTTCTCCAATGATATGTCGGAAAAATTGCTGGAGCCTTCACGCACGGAGGAGACAACGGCGACGCAGATGACTGATGTTGTCGAAGGCTCGCGCGCGGTAGAGACAAGCGTGACCCAGGTTACTGATGTGGTCGAAGACTCGGAAACCGAGAGGATAGCCCGAGAGGCGTGGAAGCGATACGCACGCGATTACAAACGGTTCCTGCAGAACCTGGCGAAGTGGGAGCGCCAGCAAGAGATGTCGCGACGTCGGCAGTTCGAGGACTGCGATGGAATATCGCGGCGTCCTGTGGAGCCTCCTCGACCAAACGGCTGCATGCCTGACGACCTCGGGGAAGCACGAATTGGCAGCGGAAGTGTGGAGGAACCGAAAGATAATGGCGACCAAGAGGCGATGCGGATACGTATCGCGCTGACCCCCAAGCGCAGAAGCAGGCTGGTGGTTAACGAGACATCATGGTTTCCGGGACCTTTTCCACCTCTGGGAAGCGACGGCCGCCCAGTGCTTCAATTTAAAGGCGACCCGCCACTTCCTAACACCAGTTCCCGACCTGCGCGACAGGCGTCGCCCTCAAACAGGACGCCAGATGAAAAGAAATTACTCTATGTTGGACCAAAGCTCCCAGCGGAAGCCGTGCAATCTGCAGCACCTGGCAGCCGCTCACCTGTGGCTACCATGCCCCCCGTCTTATCTCCTGTCCTGGCCCCTGCATCGGCTAATGGCTCACAGGCCACGGCTCAAGCGGAAGCTCCAGCAGCAGGTCCTTCGCCACCGTCCTGAGTGCCTTCTGGGAGACGTCAAGCTCTAGCGTACGGGGGCGACACAGGTGGACGCGAACCGACACTCACCAATGTGTTTCTGGGACGTAGGTGTTAAATTCGTCTCTTTGTGACGTCCACTGAGGACCGAAGTACCAGACACGACCCTTCGTCGGTTAGTTTTCACACTGAGTTACCATAAAATTGAAGTGGAGTGGTCATACGAGGTTTGCGTATTCGTGTTCACGTTTCACATATAACTTCATCTCTCGCGCCTTTTGTTGCGCAATAGTCACACAAAAAAATTGTTAGTCATCACCTGTGCCTGTTATAGCCAATGATAAATTATTTATACAGCCTCGATGTCACGATGAGATGCAACATGAAAGGTCCTTGTTGCTTCAGCACTTTATTTGACATTGCCCTTGATAACTCGTAGGGATAAATGTAGCTTAAGGTGAATTCACTTCCAGGGACCTGAAGTTACTTAATTGAATACCATTCTTGAGTACAGCTTATGGATATGCTCGTACTTTTGTATGACGTTGCTTGCAAAAGTGTTTGAAAAGGAACATCGAAGGGAGCAGCCTATCGAAGGCCTTGAATAATCACCATTTTTGAACTGCTTTTTTATCAAACCAGCAATATACAATCAATGTGATACGTCTCGAAAACCAAAATGCCTGAGAAAACGCCCGTACACACCATACGTTTATTCGCTCCATACATTATGATCAATGGCGATGGCTCGCATGAAGCCATTCAGCCACACAACTGCACTCATTCATCGCCAAGACCGCGAATTCCGCCCGACACCAACAGTGACGACTCTAACTAGGAGTGATTAGAAATCAAGTTCAGCTCTCTGCCTCTCTGTGCTAATGCGTAAAATTTTCTATGTGTTGATCAGTGCTTCAGCGTACTGGACCAACACACCCGCGGTGTATACGTATGTGTAGACCCTGAAATTATAGTTTATTTGGTTATGAACTGAATGAAGGCGAAGATGAAGATGCCCCAATCATGGCTCATAACCACTCAGAGGCATTGGCCAATGGTAGATCAGGTGAATTGTTTATATAAATTTTTGGGCCTTTCAAGTAATGACTAATCCTAACAAAAAGAGTAAAGAACTCATTTTTTTACCTTCTTCTTTGTTACGATTCCTCTTCTTGATTCAACCCATGCGAAGCAGCTATCTGATTAACCATCTTCACGTTTTACGTTTACTCCTTTCCACCTTTATTTTTTTTAATTTCTGCAAGGCGAACGCTTCTTTTGTTCAGTTTGAACATGCGAACTCTTTGTCGATTTTGAACGATGAGCACGTTCCGTGGTAAACAGAAGCGACAAAGAAGAAGAGGAGGAAGAAAATTTTGCCGTCGCAGTGCGCACGGAGGCCTGGCGCCGGTGCTGGGTTGAACTGAGTCATGACTGGCGCCGGCCGAAAACCGTAAGTCGTTCCTCGACACTCGCTGAGTCGGCTCTCGCGTAGTCATGAGCAGTTCCAAGCCCATCGGAGGCCCTTGCATCCGGCTTGGGGGCAGTAGCGGTGGCTCCGTCGACGGAGGAGGCTATCAGGAGGTCGCCGTTCGCTTCAGGAGTCCCAGCAACTCGACCAGCTACGACAGCTTCGCGACGAGTCACCAGCCTCCCGTGACGTACAAGGCCGTGCTGGGTCCGTACGGGGCCAGCGTGAGTGGATCCCTCGATGATGGTGAAAGGGAGCCAGAGATGAAGATCGTGGAAGAGTGCAAGGGACATACACCCTTGGATGACATGGGAATCAAGGTATGCTGGTCGCGATGAACTCATTAGTAAGGCTTCAACGGCGGGTGGTAGGAATGGCATTGTTTTTTTGCTACGCTATATTGTTCAACAACGTTGGAACGTGTCATTCATGAAGACGCTTGTTCATATCTCAAGTGTCTGCGCTCAACACCGTTATGAATTCTAAACAGATACAGGAACACCACAGATAACAAAGAGGCGATGAAAGGCATAAGTTAGACAAGTCGTGGAAGCGAAATGGTTGGTACTCCTTAATGGTAAAGCTTGAGCGCCAAAATGTTAAGTATGGTTAACGCTTCAGCATATTTGGAAGCCTGTGCTTGTGCTCGTCGCTTCCTTGTCGACTTTGCACCTTCGTGCGCTAAGGTTTTAACAAGTGCGACAAACGCAGCGCTCAGCTTGTGTGTCTCATCTTCCTCGTTATTGTCTGTGCTGTTCCCTTCACAGTGCTTCGCCGACAAGCCCATGCTAAAACTATGCTATACTGGTACACCAGAAGAAAGTGAAAATACTGCAGATGGTCACAGCCTGAAAACGAGCCCAAGCTCCGCTCACAGCCGTAGGTCTCCCACTCTGAGAGAATTGGCATAAACACCTCATCCAATGGCAATTTATTAGTTACGGGATGTCAGATACCTCACGTATATGATGACAGTGCCTTTTTCGTGCAGGATTACGTCTCATTCTCTAGTTTTCTGTTAGTCTTAAATTTACCAAAGAACTTAATTAATGGCATGCGTACTGTTTACCTTAGCAGCCAAATGATAATTACGATTAGAACGGGAACCATGAATCACGCCTCTCTTGCATAAATGAATGACAGGGGCGTCACAGTTCTTGGGGCGGAGAGTGTGTTCATCCTTATGTTGGAAATGACTGTACACACGTATGTGCACGAATTTGCTACTGTTAATTGCTCGCAACGCACATTACATATACACACGCATGAAAGAATGAAGGGCAGCTAAAAAATGCCAAAAGAAATGAATGCTATGTTCATTTAGGATTCGAGAAAACGCGTGCGGAACGATGCAATGAGCATCTAAAAAATTCAAAACCGGGTTTCCGTGTGTCAAGAATGAATAGCCAAGAAATCCTAGAAGCTCATTTCGTACTACAAAATGATACGACAAACAAGGAAAGGTCTCCTTCTTTGGCGTGGAAAAACCTAGCTATTAGTTTAATATACGCTCATTGTATCAATCTATACGTGCATCATTGAATTTTAGAGTCACTCAATTCACCTTCTTTTTTTGTCAGTTTTTACTGATTCTAACCTTCGCACATGCGCATATGCACAGGGTGTCCTAGCCGACATTTTACAAGGGTTAAAAACAAAATTTTAGAGGTAGGTCAGTTTGCATGTAGGGCAGGCCATTTGCTCCTTTCTTGAAATTTTGGTCACGCAATGATGATTTTTCGCTCACAAACAATGACGCCCACACCAACGCCGTCACCGGAATATCTGCGAAATGTGCTATTTAACGCTATCGCGTTAAATCATCTCAACAGCGCATTCGTGCCCCACGATCGTGCTGCTCGTAAACATGGTTTCAGCGAACGAAATCAGCTGCTACTGCTACTCGCCGGCTGCGACGTTGTAGCGAACACGCTACAGCCAGCAGTAAGCAGTTCATGGAATGCAACATTCTGGGCCACGGGTTGCTGTTATACCCAAGAAACTGCATGGTCGTGGTACTGCTCTTTAAAAAATGACGTAAAAGATTCCATTGAATAAATTCATCAACCATAATCTGAGCGCCACCCCCTTTGGTGATAAGGAAAAAGTAGCCCCCCCCTCCCACCTGTCTACATACATGAGGCCGTACAGATCAATTAGTCAATCACTCGAATCAATCAGTGATTCAATAATTGAATCGCACGTTGTACCGTTTAGTTTCATTTAAATGGATACACTGCATGCGTGGGTAATATGGCTAAATTATAACATTATTACTGCCGATGTGTGCCGTATAGTTATATTGCTATTGCGTTATTTGAAAACTTTTATCAAGTTGTAAGTAAAATAATCTTTTAACTTAATTTAACGATGAGTAAATATTTTAATCGTTCTAACCTGAGTTGAAGAGTGTATAATACAACAAACATTTTTTTTACAGATGCGCAACAAGCAGCCAACGATTCGTTTGGTGAAGCGCTGTCGCGGCACGCCGTATGGTACCCAGTCGGGAGTCATCATCGACGAGGATTACTCCATGGACGAGGACCTGGTTCAGCTGTCGCTCGACGCCCCTCCAGGCCTGCGCGTGATCGGCCGGTGCACCGACCACAGCGGCGGTGGCTCCTACTCTTACATCGAAGAACAAATTGGCGTGCTGCCCGCTGTAGGCCGCAGCGGTCGCTGCCGTGACCACCTAGCGATTCACAGAGGCATGCGAGGGGGTTACCAAGATCCCTCCGGAGGCTCTGATCCCAGTGGGCGCCTGCCAGCCATCGCTCACGTGATCGGTGAGTGTCGGCACTTTCCGGACATGTCCGAAACAGAGCTTTCGTACGAGGATGATTACCAGACGTGCAAGATGTGCGTGCAAATGTTACACGATAAGGGGAGAGACGGGGCTGCAGCAGGGGGCACAGGCGTTGGCCCGGTAACTCCGAGGTTGGCTCGCAAGTCGTCCGTTGTTCACATATACGCCAGCGGCAGAGAGGGAGATGGTTCTAAGGGTCTTAGAGAGACACGGCTGTGCGAAATGAGGAGCCACCAGGCCGGTAAGAAGCTTTCGCCAGGACAGACGCAGGTCACTCAACCAACATCAGCACCACCGTCTCACAGAGGCAGGGATGGGAAATCAAGGGAACCGCACAAAGTGCCCTCTGCGTCTGGAATGAAGGTTCGCAAGAAAATAGTTTCGCAACCCCCTTCTAACGCACATTCACGCCCATCTTCAAGCCCTTCCCGCAGTCCTTCTAGTCCATCTCCACCACCGTCGTGGCCATCGTCGAAGCAGTCTTCCAGACGCGCCAGGCCCAGTTTGCGATCGCCGTCCCGGCCAGGCTCCCGCTCTCCTTCCATGACGACGACTGCCAGGCTGGACGTCGAGGGCGATTCATGGGGCTCCTCGGAAACGTCCAGCATCGATATAGAGGTAAGCAAGCACTGGGAGAGTGGTCGCCGAGACAAGGGTGACAGCAGACACCGCGAGAAAGGCGACACTGCACGCGACAAGAGAATCAGCGGTCGCTCTATGTCGAAGAAGCCCGTGGCGCCGACGCCTCCACCGGAGATGCGTTACGCTATGCAGGCTAAGTTGGCATTGAGCAAGGCTTCCTTGAATAGCGTCAAGCGCAAAAGTTCCGAGAAGGTCGGTAGAGGCTTGCCGCGTTCTGCACCCACCTCGGCCGAGATGGTAATGCGGGCCGCCTGGGAACAGTACTACCGCGAGTACGACAGGTACAAGGAAGAGATGGCCGAATGGGAGAACGTCCAGCGAAAGATGCGCAAACAGCTGGCCCGCTTTATGTCAGGTCCCAGCAAGCCACCCGCGCCACCTCCGGGAGTCCAGGAGACTACACCATCGGCGTCCAAGACCGCGCTAGCACTCGCCCATGACCCGAATAGCACGAGCATGAGCACCGGTGGCTCAAATCAGCCCCCCAACCCCGACGACGGGATGCACATCAGAATCGGCCTGCCCGGCAGAATGGTCAAGGGACGTCGAAGCCGAAGCAGAAGCTTCAGCGTTGGCCGGCCCATCGAGGATACGCCCCAGGGTGTGCCAGCTATGTACGCCCGTCCGGGAGCTTTCGGGCCACCGGGAACATCCGGCCCGCAGCCTCCCGCGGCTGGTCCTTCGCCACCATTCGGACCGACTCCGCCGCAACAGTTCCCTCCGTTCGGTAGGCCACCAGGTCCCCCGTTTGGCCCCTTCGGCCGCCCTCGAATGCCGATGCTTATGCCGCCCTCACAATTCGGCCCACCCGGTCCATTCGGCACACCCGGTCCATTCGGCACACCCAGTTCGTTCGGCCCGCCCGGTCCGTTCGGACCACAGTTAGAGTACAGCGGGATGGGACCACCTCGGCGCTCCATGTCTCACATAAGGCTTAACTACCTGTGAACAGCATGCACGTGAGGCGAACCACATTATGTTTGAGTCCAGCTAAATTGAGGTTTCACGTAGACTGTCTTAAGAATGAAGGTCTGCAACGGCTCTAGGAAAACCGGAGCAAAAAAGCAAATGCTCAATAA
Organism: Rhipicephalus annulatus; assembly: GCA_013436015.1. Taxonomy (NCBI): domain Eukaryota; kingdom Metazoa; phylum Arthropoda; class Arachnida; order Ixodida; family Ixodidae; genus Rhipicephalus; species Rhipicephalus annulatus. The sequence continues at coordinate 300,142 of WOVY01011934.1, forward strand.
ATGTTGCAGAAGACTTTGAAGTTTATTACAGTGCGTCAATATTCATACGGTTAGCTCTTTAAATGCTTTCAAAAGCAAGTGACGTTGCTTATTTTCGATGAATATTTTCGCGGTATGTATGACGTAGATATCTGCTTCATTTAATCACATTGACGTAGTTCTAGCAGTACTGTCATATCCCAGAAACTTCTGGCACACAGCCGCTCTGGGAAATCGGCTAATACGTAAAATTTGCCGTTCTATCGTGAAGCTTTAGGTCAACTTCACTTTAGGCAGATTCGAAAATCCCGACCATTTCTAAAATATTTTAGCTCTCAGTTATGTGCATAAGTATGTGTATCTGTATTGAGTAATTTTATACTGTGATAATTTGAGTGTTAATAAAGAAATGTCAGTCGGTGGGTAGTGAACTGAAGTAGGTTCCTCAAGAACCCTCCGCCCTTTTTATTAACCCTGTAATGCCCAGGAACAGTTATGCCTTCAGAAAAATTGCGGGAAAACGCAGACTGTTTTTACTTTTCTCCTACAGTTCATTTTAAGAAAATATAAATAAAATATTTGAGGCATAACCTAATTTGTACTAATTCAGGTAATTACTATAGTAAAATATGTAAGTGATTAAACCTTCTTCATAACATGGCAAATCTGCAATGGCTGCTTATCGTGACACCTATAGTAGCTTTTAGTAGCGTTATTGGGGTATCATATTCAATCTATCAATATGATACAGTGGGCAATGCAAAGTAATAAGATAGGACCATGAACTGCCCCCACGTCAAGACAGCAAAACCATGCCTGGCCACTCCATCTTGGCTTTTCCGCAGGCTTCAGGACAAATGAAACCAATCACGCCTCTTCATCAGCTAGTGAAAAGTATATGGCGTAGCTAGGGTAAAATTTAAGCCATTCATGTCAACTAAGTAGTCCATTGTGTCAGTTCCCTTGCGATGAAAGGTGTCTTGCGAAATCTCGTGATATGTGTGGCGCTGTAAGGAGGAGTACTCCCAGAACATGTGGTTACAATAGCTGGATCATCAATAGTCCGGACATGGAGAAAAAGAAACCTACATAAAACGACTACATATCGAAAGGCTCGGATACGAGTGCGTTTATAACGGCTTAAATGTAACAAATTGAGGGCGAGAGAGAAGAGCGCCGAGCACTAGTTGATAAGGTTTTGTAACTTCGCTAGAGATGGAGAGTATATCCCTTAAAAGGAAACTAGAGAGCAACACATTTTTTTTTGCGTATTCGTAAAGCAAAATTTCACAATCTAAAAAAAAACACTCCTACCGCAACGCGACACTCGGTAAGTGAGAAAATGCGCAAAAAAAAATATGGGTGGCGATGCCACCTTGAGATTCCCGCACCAAACACCGTGACGTCCTAGCATTTTGAAGGTATCTACCGGGTCTTTTACGTGGCTCCTAGTCGATATAATTGAAGAGCGTCGTAATCAGTGGGTGCCATAGACCTAGCATACGAAGGTTCAGAAAATTTCATCGTGCCAATGTCGCGAAATTACGAAAAATACATTGCGAAATATCTTCAAGTGCGGATATCACGGCGCGAAATTTAAACAATGAAACTCCAACCTTGATATTTTCCCGTTAAATATGAACTCATGACGATGAAACTTGGGGCATCAGAGTTCTCAGAGGACAGTTTATCAATCTAAATCAACTAATTGTTTCTCTTTAGTGTCCCTTTAAGTGGGGTTCTCGTCTCCACCACTATTGGACCAGAGCCGAGGCGGGCCTCGCCGGGGCACCTACCTGGGGGAGCCGGGCGAGGCGAGTGAGACCTTACGCTCGAGTATGGGAAAATTTGTCTGTATTGAAAAGTTCCCCTAATGTCTTTACTATTAGACCGGCAACCAGGGGATGGTGTGATAAGCAAAAACTTTTCCTTCGAGTATCTTGGTGACTTCCTCACACAAGCCTCAGGGTTGAATGATGTGGCTGTGGACCTCGGGTTAGTTGGAAAAATGTCAGGGAAGCGAACAAAAAAATGCTAATAAATAAAGCAGTTTTGCATTAGTGGTGCCAAGCCTGAGTGAAGCGCGGAAGTATGCGCACTGATGATGATGATGATGATGATCATGATCATGACGATGATGGAAATGTTGATCGTGGCCTATATGCGTGGCCCACACCCAGTCTGGGGTATTGGCCATGATACGAATAAAAAGAGAGAAGGAATCACATATTATTGTATATCTAATGCGATATAATATGGTTAGAGGAAAATATTTTTTGCTAATTAAAAGACTTGATATCAAAACCGTCCAGCGGCCTGCCTTGTTTCACTTCATTTTTACTTTTCTTTCTTCGCGACTCACGAGAATCTATCCTTCCATCTTTCTTCCTCCATCTCTGTCTCTTGTTCTCTATCTCTCCATTTATTCTCTCTCGATATTTGTCTATGTTTATTTCTAGTTTTGCATATCTCTACATTTTTGTATTTTTTACGCTTTATATCTTCTTTTTCATTTTCTTTCTATCGCTGTTTATTTCAATCTTTTCTCTTTGTTCCTGAATGCCCCGCCGCGGTGGTCTAGTGGCTAAGGTACTCGGCTGCTGACCGGCAGGTCGCGGGATCGAATCCCCGCTGCGGCGGCTGCATTTCTGATGGGGGCGGAAATGGTGTAGGCCCATGTGCTCAGATTTGGGTGCACGTTAAAGAACCTCAGGTAGTCAAAATTTTCGGAGTCCTTCATTACGGCGTCTCTCATAATCATATGGTGGTTTTGGGACGTTAAACCCCACATATCTACCTATCTTTGTTCCTGAATGATGGGACATCAACAGTCTCTTCTTGATATTGCTAAGGTTGCAGTCTTGAGTAGGGTGCAGTACATTTACTCGATAGTAGCGCTAGGGTGGACAAAAGAAAGTGACAATCAGGAAAAAAAAACTCCCACTACTTATGAGTAACTAAGGTATGACTCGTAAAGCTGTGAGCGTGGAATACTGTTTTCATACTCTTGATTTTGTGGCGTTATTGAAGCTCTGAGAGGTTGGTGATCTATCTCGGTGTTCTCTCCGACACAATCCTACACTTCTCACACTAAGAGCGTTCCTATGCGGGATATTCACTCTTCCGGCTTTTTAAGGGCTTTCGAGATATTTTTGATCCTGCAACACCCCTCTGCAGCTACGTCTTCCCCAACATAAATATGCGTCTGTGATCTGCAATGTAATTGCTATATCTATCGCTCTCACCAATTAGTCGTTAAATTTTTTTTAAAAGTATATATGAGCATCGCTTGGATAGAAATGACCACGAATATGGTTCTAGCTCTGTTGATCCATTGTCACTGCCATCACTTCAATGTTAACTTAAACGCTGGGGTTTTTTTTTTGATTTCATAACTTTCTCTTATCTTTCAAATTATGCAGTGTTCCATGTACATTCAGCTAAGACGGCTTGAAGCCTAGAGCCATCTTTATCTTATCGGTAGATGTACAAGGGAGCAGGGGAGCAGGTAACTGGAGCCGTGGCCTCAAGGACACTACCAAGCTTCTCTTGAAGTCGCGCGCTCTCTGTATATATTTTTTTTTATTTCTGCCCCCAAAAGGAGGGTCATGTGGCATCACCGTGTGGCGTTGCGTGAAATGATGTATGCGAGAATTCGCGACGTCATGATGATGCATCAAACATTTTCTTATGTGACACATCATAACGACGTCACATGGTGGCCTCCTCACTTGATGAAGATTTATTTTGTCGCTCGTCCTCGACGACACGTGACGGTTTCAAATTCCCTTCACCCGAGTCACCTGAGGCTTTCGCCTTAACAAACAGAGAGCTTGGGGATTTTCGTGCATCTGCCTGCCTCTGGCAGCACGCAACAGCCAACGAAAAAAAAAGGGGCTTTGTAATGCTTATTTTCTTGATGAAGCTGCACATTTTTTTGGAACTCGCACTCACTCACTGTTTTCGTCTTAGATTTGCGCTGTATTAACATAGTGTCGTAAATTATGCAAGTCATTTTTTTCCTTTATCGTCTTTCATCTTGTCTTGAGCTTTGTTATGAAAAACTTGTAAACGGGGGTTGTGTCGAGCTGACGTTTCGACAAGTGCACTTGTTTTTCTCAAGGCTAGAACAGTTCTGTTATAGCCTTGTGGAGAACTCTCTTGTGGAAAGGTCGGCTGAACAAAATCCCTGTTTGTGGATTTTTTATCGCAAGCTTACATATGGTCCTCCTGCTGTTTTTTAGTTGTACTTTGTTGTTTCATAGGTTCCATTTATCATTGCCACGATATTTATTGCGCCGTGGTAATGAATATTGCCATATCAGCCCGTATTTTTATTTTTTCGTTGCCTCGCCGCGCTGGTCTAGTGGCTAAGGTTCTCGGGTGATGCCCCGCAGGTCACGGGCTCGAATCCCAGAGGGGGAGGCTGCATTTGCGGTGGAGGCGAAAATACTGTGGGCTCGTGTGCTCAGATTTGGGTGCCGTGAGAACCCCAGGTGGTCGAAATTTCCGGAGCCCTTCACTATGGCGTCTCCCATAATCATATTGTGGTTTTGGAACGTTAGACCCTACATATAACCAGAGTCATTCAATTGAAGGACTCTGATATAATTTAACCAATTCTTTTTACATTCACGCCCTTCTTTGCTCGCATTTTATCATGTGTTTTGCTTTCATTTTATCATTTATTATTAGTGATCTCTTTTTCTGCATGCACCAACACAAACCGTGTGTTGATATGAAATTGATCGATCGATTGATTGATTGGTTGATTGATTGATTGATTTAGTGATCCTAAAAATTTTGATCTTGAACTTCAGCAAGGAAGACAACCGCTTTCGGCATCGTTCGTTTCCCATTTGTCTTCGTCGGAGCTTCTTCGCCAATTATCGATTTCGTTGTTTGGCGGCCTCCAATCATGACAAAAATAAGGAAGCCACGAAAGCTTCGTGAAACTCCCTTTAGTGGTGTCGAAAATTCGGAAAGCTGCAAACTGGCTTTCCTTTTTTTCTTTCTCTCTGTCTTGGGCGAGCACAGCTTGACAGCCTCAGAGCCCAGCTATTCTCTTTCTATACTTTTTTGTTATTTCGATACCGAAGTCGAGCGAGAAAGACTTGTTTTACGACGAAACAGCGCCGGCATAACTGGCGAGGCAGTTATTTCGACAATCTTGTCGCGCCGCCGCCCGCTTCTTCACTGCTCAGAAAATTATACGAACTGTTCTGCTTTGCTTCCAGCTCTCTTTTCGGCACAACACTCACGTGACATGGCCTCAGAACTTTTCTTGTCGTCGTTCTGTGTGCACATTATAAAACCCTAGAGTATGTTCCTCGCTCTCTTTCAAGCTCGCTCACTTTGGTTCGTTTTAGCTAAGAGTTAGCTGTTTTCAAGAAGCAAAGGTTAGAGTTAAGCTACAACTTCTGGAACTGTGGACGCGCTGTGCAAGGCGACTTCTTTGGGAAAGAAGGCAACACAGCATGCAAGTCGGTTGAGTTTCTTTGTATCCCAACTGCTAGTAGTAACCTGGCTGGGACAGCAGAGTTAGAAGTTTCTTGTTCTCGTGCACTTTCTTTTGCGAATGTAGTTACAGTGTGAAATGTTTATTCGAGTAGGTAAAAGTTCAAAACCAAACGCCAAAAAACTATCTATAAACATTGACACTTTGAAAGTCATGGATAGACTTGCAACTCAGACCTATAAGTCACTCGATGCTGCCGTTAACATTCCTCTATATAACGTTTTGAATAACTGAATCTATATGGCAGTTAAAACTGAATACCTGTTACCCAGCATCAAGCTTTATTGTTATTACAGGGACAAGACCCCTTTTCCTCGTTTTCCTATTACGTAAGACCTATAACAATCTACAAGCTCTTCCGCGCGTCTCATCTAAAATTGTTTCCTCATTATGGGCATCAAAACGTGTGATGACGCCACCACATAACGGCGCTTACAACAGCAAATATCACCGCCAGTATATACGGGGACCGGGAAGGTCCGAGAACGTAGGCTATTTATATACTCGGCTCACTTGCCGCGAACGTCAAAATACGAACTATGGTGATAACTGGAGCGCGTTCCGTATGATATCGCGTCTACATGCGCCACCGCCCACATGACGTAAAAGAAGAACGAGAGTTCTTTGCGCTGACGTCACATCGTCACCAGCCATCATTGCTCCGACTCTGCTAAGGCTGTCGTTGGGTTGATGATGAGCGACACTAAGAAATGGAAAAGTGTGGGAGCTCGTATGTGATCTCGGTTTGATCGCCATCCGCAGACGTTGACCCGGAAGAAATTTGGCGGCGCGGTAACCGCGCCGGGGTAATTGCGGTAGAGGGATAGGCTCACCAATCTGTGGCCGCCAGAGAGAATGGTGGCTGGTCGGACAGACCCCGCTTGGCCACGAAATCTCGTAACGAAAGAGAAAGGGACTGAATGCAACTCGTTGGAGCAAGGACCAACCATCACCCCTCATTGAACTTGATTGCGTTCGCCGGATATCCGAAATCAATAGGCACCCCCTCTTCCAGCTATTGAGCAAGCCTCAACGTGGTCCACGGGGACCACTGAACACCCATGCCCGGCTCTTAGTCGAAACAGTCCAATTTCGTTACTCAGTGCGCTTAATGAATCAGAACACAGCTTCCTGTTTAGAAGGTGATTTTGTTGCCACCAGGAAGCCTGCAGGAACGATCCGTTGGAATAGGAAAGCGTTCCTCGGATAACATCGACAGAGAATTAATCTCTAAGCAAGCGCTATGCTCTTCTAGCTCGGGCTGTTTGCCATTGCGGTGTTTAGTGGGAGAGATCAATCTACCGGGTTTGTTGGGCTGAAGAGTCGCCCTCGAAAGGTCAATTCTGTAGGCTTTGTATATAATCAATAATGATGGATGTTAGTCTATGGGATGGAGATGTATGACTAAACGTCCACGGGATTGTATCCGCGTTAAGCGCTGCTGTATCTGTCAAACATCAGTTGACATTGCGCAAGCTCTTGTATCAATGTATAGTAAACAGTAAACTACTTCTGCAAGGAAACGTTTTACTTTCGTGTTTTACCCATTCCTATAACAGAGAAATCAACCATATTTTTTCTACTTTTATGCATAACACTATCATAAAAAAAAGTTGGGTTGATTCGCATAATGCTGATTCGTACAAACGTCTTGAATCTGCGATGATTTATTCATAACGTAACCAACCATTTTGATAATGCACTCCACTCATGCTAATAATTGAAATTGGCCAAGTAAATTTCTAAGTTTGCGAGTGATAAGGAACAACTTCCGAAGTGCAGGGCGTCTAATGAATTACACTGGCAAACGGCCATACCCAAGCTCTGACAGCTTTTGTTTATTTGTTCCACAATCAGTCAAATGGCTTTCCCTGTGCTAACGGGTGCCGCGCGACATTCAATGCACATGAAAATCTGCCTTGTCGCAAATTGCGTAGCGCTTTTGTTTTCTTTTGCCTGCGTGTGGGCAAAGCCGATGTTCCTTCAATCCGTCGCCCAAATCAAATCAATGAGATGAATTGACTGCGCGACCACACGTTTGCTGCTCTCTTCCTCTCTCCTCTGTCTCTCTTCCTCTCGTGAATGCCTCAGAGCAGTTAGGACCATTGAGCCAAGATCGTTAGTGCTTTTAGCGCTTCGCCACGTTGCAGCGCATCCGCCAGCAAATTGTTATAGCGCAGCTGAACTGAATGCCCTGGTTCTCATATTTCGCCTCCACAGCGCTTTGCTGATTGCACTCGGTTAATCTACACGGAACCCAAACTTAGCGGCGCTACCACTATTGTAGCCAACACGGAGACACAGAGTATAGTTAGCGACATAGAGTTTTCCTAAATATACTCAATAGGGAACTCTGGCGCTAGTGTATTGGGAGCTGCGACGCATGGCGCTTCAGTGAGCATGGGAATTATGGGTAGTACACGCGTTTGCCTAGTCCTTGTATACATTAAGCGACACGAAGCCGAAAAGAACTTAAAGCTGCTGTGTCACGAAACAACATCAGCAGTTGCGCTTCACAAACCTAACATTTCCGGCTTCCTATTTCAAATTGGATCACGAAGTTCATAATGGTTCGTTCTTTCCTTCGAAACTTGTTGCTTTAGAGCCGGAAACGGCTCTAAAGCAACAAATTAGGTGCACCTAAATTGCTAAACACTGCCTTAAGCATATTAGTTGGCGAAGATGTTTTTCAACAAAAAGCACGAGCGAAGCCTTCTTGCTTACACGATAGAAGGCCCTCACTTTTCCGCAAATGGTCGATTCCGCAACATTCACACGATAACCCCACCACCCTGCGACAAATTTACTTGCAATTCCCTCATGTGTAAGATGCGGGCGGCCTTTTTCGCTTAGGTTATGAATATCGCGAGACAAATGTACTGTGATTCTCGAGCCAAGGCGCACTGTTGCGTAAATTCATCATGTTGTGTTAAGGGCCAACGCCGGTGATTTCCTTACCATGCCAAAGTAATGGTGCTTTTATGTCCCAAGCTGAGACTCTCCTTTCATGGATCTGATAGCAGAAGTACTCGACATAGTTGAGGATAATTTTATACAAGCAGAAAAGTGCAACACGTACCGAAACCCAACGATAAACGAACGATAAACACAACGATAAACGAAGCCACAAGTGCGATTCGCCGCCCGCAAGTACAAAGACTAGGCGAATCCGTGTACTACCCATCAATTCTATCGTCGCTGAACGATCACAGCGCCAGAGTTTCCTCTAGTTCATTTTAGTAAACGCATGGGTGGAAGAGAAGGGGTGAACTTCTAATCATCTAAGGGAACGGAACCGCCGACTCTGCCCCTTTCTTTACCTAGTCACCCAGAGCTTCCACCTTGCCCAGTGGAAGCGCGCCTATTCATTCGTAGTGCAGAATTAGGACCATGCAGTTTTTTGACGACAGTGGTGTCCGGAGGCTCCTAATGTTTGCGTGCCAAGCCCTCTTTACCTGCCACTTTTATTCCCCTAAGGCTGTAACCAATTGCTGGTCGCTGTTGAAAGCACGTATTCACTTCGTTTTATTTTTTTTGCATTCATTGCAAAGTTCTTTTTCGAGCTACAACAGTAAGTGGAAGAGGGGAGAGGGGGTTGCGTTGGGTTGAAATTAAGACCCCTTAATGGAGAACTCCACTCACGCTTATAACTGCTGTGGTGGCCTTTAGATTTGCTTCGTAATCTACGTGTACAGAGTAAATTCACTAGTGTTCTGGTTTATTCTTTTTTTCGTTACTGAATAATTTTGTTTGCTCGAAACGGAAAGGAAACCAAAAAATCAGAAAGAGAAAGGAAAGCCGGGAGTTGAACAAGATATTCGCATCTGGCTTGCTATCCAGCACTGCGGGTGTGGGAAATGGGGGCAAGAAAGAGGATGTAGAGGGAAAGAACCAAAAAAAAGGGGGGGGACCAAAAAAAGTATAACCGCCTTAAATGAGATGAATCAATATGTAGTCATGGGAGTATTATAAGAGAAACAATGATAGCAGAGAAGGCTAGAAAAGCCGTATTAGTGAAGCTTAGTTACAAGTGGAACTATGGATACTGCTTCACAGAATCTTTATAGTTGCTCAGAAATTATCTACAATTTTAACACTTCGACCCGCCGTGGTGGTCTAGTGGCTAAGGTACTCGGCTGCTGACCCGCAGGCCACTGGTTCTAATCCCGGCTGCGGCGGCTGCATTTCCGATGGAGGCGGAAATGTAGTAGGCCCGTGTGCTCAGATTTGGGTGCACGTTAAAGAACCTCAGGTGGTAGAAATTTCCGGAGCCTTCCACTACGGCGTCTCTCATAATCATATGGTGGTTTTGGGACGTTAAACTCCACATATCAATCAAATCAATTTTAACACTTGTGTCCTGTGGCAGAAAATGAGGCCACCAAATTTGAAGCTATATCAAAGTTCCAGGCTAGTCGACAGCTTTGTTTAACCTTACTCTACGTTTAGTTCATTAAACCAAACTCGTTTATTTCATGAGTGTTTTATTGTTAACGCTTATCATTCCTCGTTCCTCTGGTCAATGGCCCCACGTGAACCTTGCAAATTTAAGAATCGTATACCATCACCATCATTTTCACCATCCTCTCCTTGGGGACTACAAAACCCTCTTGATTAGCCGATGTAACCTAGTCACTATAGCTTTCATGGGGATAATGAGGTAGACCCGTAAAAGAGACGGACGGCAATCCACAAATGGGATTGAGCTTGGCTGTAACGTGTAAGGGCACGACTTATTGATGACATACGTCGTGTGATGATCGTCAGGAGAAATCCTCCGAGAAACCTTCTCACCACTTTTAGATGCGGAGCATCTAATACTCGAGGCTTGTAGTGCGGCGCCGTCCGCAAGCTTCCTCCTCCTTCTTCCACCATCTGTGCATCCCTTCCTCCTCTACACACCACGTGCGCTTCTCCTCTTCACGAACATTCGCTAGCTGTATAATGTAGCGCGCATGCACCGTCACGCTTCGAGAACATCGGCAGCTGACGCGCGCGCATGCGCCGTCGCGCTTCGAGAACATCGGCAGCTGACGCGCGCGCATGCGCCGTTGCGCTTCTTCCCCTTCTCGAACATTCGACAGCTGACGCGCGCATGCACCGTCACCCACCATCTGTGCCGCGCGCGCTTCTTTCCTTCGAGAACATTCTACAATTCTCCTGATTCTCCAGGGGACGCGCATGCGCCGTCGCGCTTTGAGAACATTCAACAGCTGACAGTGCATGCGCCGTCGCGCTGTATATATACTCAAGGTCGGCGCTCGCTCGCTCAGTTGCGCTCGTCGGTTGGTTTGTACGGCGCGTCGACGTCCAAGGTCGCGGTGAAATGAATTCCAACGAATCCACAAACACAATGATCGACGTCCCTTCGACCAGCGCCGCCCTTTCGCATACGTGTGTACGTGTTCACTCATTTAACACCCCCTCCTACAACCACGTTAACCAATTTAGCCATCGACCCAAGTAAGTCGCAATTTAACACCTCATTTCACAACCACGTTAACCAATTTAGCCATCGACCCAAGTAAGTCGCACTTTAACACCCCGTTAACCAATTATATGCTCCGCATCCTCCTCAGTGTTCCCCCGAGGGAAGCTGCGGGCAATCTTTTAGATGCGGAGCATCTAATACTCGAGGCTTGTAGTGCGGCGCCATCCGCAAGCTTCCTCCTCCTTCTTCCACCATCTGTGCATCCCTTCCTCCTCTACACACCGCGCGCGCTTCACTCCTCCACCATCTGTGCCCCCTTCCTTCTCTACACACCGCGTGCGCTTCTCCTCTTCCCGAACATTCGCTAGCTGTATGATGTAGCGCGCATGCGCCGTCACGCTTCGAGAACATCGGCAGCTGACGCACGCGCATGCGCCGTTGCGCTTCTCCCCCTTCTCGAACATTCGACAGCTGTAAGTGCATGCGCCGTCACGCTGTATATATACTCAAGGTTGGCGCTCGCTCGCTCAGTTGCCGCTCGTCGGTTGGTTTGTACGGCGCGTCGACGTCCAAGGTCGCGGTGAAAATGAATTCCAACGAATCCACAAACACAATGATCGACGTCCCTTCGACCAGCGCCGCCCTTTCGCATACGTGTGTACGTGTTCACTCATTTAACACCCCCTCCTACAACCACGTTAACCAATTTAGCCATCGACCCAAGTAAGTCGCAATTTAACACCCCATTTCACAACCACGTTAACCAATTTAGCCATCGACCCAAGTAAGTCGCACTTTAACACCCCGTTAACCAATTATATGCTCCGCATCCTCCTCAGTGTTCCCCCGAGGGAAGCTGCGGGCAATTTTTTTTTGTCGCGATACCTCTCGAACAAAATGCGTTAAGGAAAATCCTTCTACTACATGGCCTTTATGTAGTGTTTGTCCCGTAGCAGCTGCAAGTAACGTCGTAGCTTTGTGGAATGACTCCTGCTTGCCACAAGAACGGTCCGGGTTTCATCCACAATAGGACCGATGATTTTATTCTTTATTTCATTAGATTTTTTCTTGATTTTTCACTCACAAACAACGGTGCCAACACCGCTGGTGGAATTTCCACGAAACGAGCTCTCAACGCTATCGCGTCAATACCATTGACGTTTTTGTCACGCACACTCAGCAACCAAATTTGCTTGCCTTATTCATACTCACTCAACGCATGTCATCTATTTCTCAAAAACGCATGAACGATGAATATTTTTTATTCTGATATGTCCAAATTACTTTGAAATATGTATGCACGTACAAAGCAGTATGTAAAGGTACTTACGTCTTCTAAATAGCCATCCAGTCCCTCTGTGCGGTACCATTTCCGTTCATTGACCCGAAATAAAAAATATGAGGGTTAAATGCGTGTCACCAATAGAAACTAGCTGACGCATTACATGCTACTAAAATTAGAAAAACAAGAAATAGTTCTAAAACATAATTAGGTAGTTATATTTCATCAAACATAATACATGGATTACCATTGATTGCTCTCGAGAGTTTAGCTGTACAAGATTAGTTAGATCACACCTTTCCGCAGGGGTTCGTAAAAGAGAAACTTAATTTTACTAACTAGAGTATGTAATATTGCTCTACTGTAGTATGTAATAGCACCGGGCTTAATACTAAGGCCCGCTTTCAGGTGCCACCCTCGGGTTTAGCCGTCCCTGAAAATCACTCTGTCGTTAAGATTGTTCCACACTTATTGTGCGATATATATGTATGTTCAACAGGTTTCATTCAGAAAACGCCTTTTCATGTGAAACAAGCAGGCTATTTCGAGAGTGGCAATGCAGGGCGAGTGCTTGTTTTGATTGTTGCATATGAGGCTGTTATATTAGTCACCTGTACAGTTTACATCTCATTGTGCTTTTGTTTATTGATTACATTTGTCATCAACTTCATCCGGAACGTTATTTTGTAGCATTAGTAATAAATGAAACAGTAAATATTGATATCAAACTTTTATATCTATATATTGGTTAGCATAAAAATAGCGATCACACAGCTTCAAAGCATGGCCAAGTTTCCTAAAATTTCTTTAAACGTCTGTGGGTATTGTCGTTAGAGGGAATTACTATAAAGATGCGTTGACTTTCTGTAGCTCCATCACACATCCTATTGATCATGTACTGCGAGTTGGACATGCGCAGCCACTTTGCGGGCCCACATTCTAAACACCAGAGATTGCGCCACGTACTAATGTATAGTGTGAAACTCTGGGATTTGGATCGAACCATGGCCCACCCGGTCACATTCAACCCAAGCACAGACGGCTAAATCAGCTTGGTTTTGAAGAGAATTTTGATAGCATGACTCCGCTACAAACAGTTGACAGTATTCGAACCCACAACCAACCAACCGGAGAGTATGTATAGACGATGGTATACAAGGAAGCATGGTCTCGAAAATTAACGCTGTTGAGGCTAGTAGCGCTAGGGTTGTCTTTTTCATGCAGTTTCCTTCTGTGCTCGGGTTCGGTGGCTCCGCAAAAAAGTGCCCTTCCTAGGATTTGCCAACAAGCCCAATCTGCGACTTTTTTTGTCATAATAAAGAGTGGCACGATATTTTGGCACAGGTGGAACGAAGCGATGAACTGGAAAGCTATGTTCATTCTGAAATAGTCCACAATGTCGTTTGAACTTCGTTCCTACGAGTACGTTTGTAAACTCCGACTGTGGATGCTTTAACAGTTGGACAAGGCATATTTTGTGCACCATGGCTGCTAGCTCAAGATGGGCAACTCTTGCGCGGCAAGATATCTGATGCAACAAAACATAACATGTTTGATGTCTTGAAGGGTTCAGTTTTCAAAACAATACCATGTGAGGAAATGAACAGTAAACTACGTCAAAATATTTCAATTTCTTTCATCTTGAATTACTGATAACTTCAATTCCGAAGATTCTGCATTGTGGAAAGAGTAATAATATAGAAGTACGTACAAAGTAAAAGCAACAAGAAGTGCAGCAATAAAAACATACTCATGTTCTTCGGCATTATGAACTTTATATGGGCGGTGGTGGGGTATATGAAAATAATGTTGTAACAAATACAATAAACAAGCTTTAATTTGACGCTTATTTATTCGACAAATGATACAAGTCGGACGTATATCTGATGACGGCAAACATAAGTGTTGTTTGAAGGGATCGTATGCCACAATTTCATCATAACTTTTTCATCGGTTTATTCTCGTGCTGTGGTATGCGCAGCTTTTGTTCCGCCAAGGGAAACGTCAATATTGAAACTGTTATAAATTGATAAGTGGGAAAATGTACCTCTACTACAGACTGTGGCGACATGCGTCTGCTATTTTCGCTATGGAAACTGAGGTAGTGTCGTGTGACGTGACGACAAAGGCTATCTGGTTCTCAATGGCTTGAGATGACAATTAGCGTTTAATAATCATGTGGTGTTTGCTAGGCTATATGAGCGAATTCTATTTACAGTACAAATCTCCTTGTTTGTATTCTGAGAAAGACAAAATTCTGTTTCTAAAGAACTACCTTAAAAACAAGCGAACATGACACTTATTCCTGTTGCCAGCGAGCGCAGCTATTGTACGCCAGCAACTAAAGGCGTAACCGCATGCTAAAATTTAGCGAGTCAAAAATGCAGTTCTGGCACTGCATGAAAGTCAAATAATGCTTCCGTTAAAGTGTAACGTACAGAGCGTGATCGTGGGAGCATCTGCTACCCGACGCACGTCACGTGTTTGGTCGTAACCAAACTAACGCCCAACGTTGCTAACCACGCCGTCAACAACAGTGATATCAAGGTACTGTGAGAAGGCCCCAAAAGGTGGCATTTCCAGTGTGCGATCATTAGACCCGCGCTGTGATTGAAAGTGTTTTTTGACGGTAGCAGATGAGCGAAATATGAAAGGAAACCTTTTTTGTCACCGTCTGCTCGAGTTTCAAACGCTGAAAACTCATATCTTCACTTTTCTGGCACCATTTTTATCATTCTTGTTGCATTCTTATCAGCAATAATTATTTCTGGTGTCCTGGCGCTAAATAGGATTGCTGCGAATATATTGTAAAAACTCTTTATGTACGCAAACTTGTTAATTGGAATATATTTTCAGCAACTCGCTAAATTGGGACAATCGTGGTTGTTCACCAACGCAAAATAGCCGTCAACCAAAGCAAAAAAGCGGATATCATGTCCGCCAACGAACAAAACGTCCGTAGGCCATCATAAATGTTTGGTGGCTGCCCACTATTTTAGCTTAATTACGTGTTTGTGGTAAGCAAGGCTTCAGCAGCTCTTCCAATCGATTCTTTTTATTTTCAATTCTGCATGGTGGGTCTGAAGTGCTTGGACACTATCAATTAACCACTGGAGTCAAACCTATAAAAATATATAAAGCTTAAGTGGTTGCTTGGGCGTGTTGGTACGACATAGTTGAAATACAAACAACGCGAAAACCGAGAGACCAGATGACAACGATCTGTATGTGTACTTTCAGTCCGGTCGACTGGTTCAAAATGTGCTGAAGATAGCCGAACGCTACACTAAGGATATACAGCTTGACGCTGTTACACCCGTCGTTGACGGACATCTCCTCCACCTTTCGGAGTCTAGAAGAGGGCTTCTGAAGCGGTGGAAGTGGCAAAAACTGAACGGAAATTTACGAAAACGCATTTATCTCCTCACCAAGAAGTCTCAAGATCATGCGAACCAATTAGCAAGTCAGAACTGGCACGCTTTCTGTGACAAGCTACAGGGGACTCTGATCACCAAGAAGACCTGGCATCTGCTACGCACGCTTTTAGCCACGCAATCTTCCAAAGCAGCACAAAAGCATCACCTTCAGAGGCTTATTCGAAACTATGCTGGCACAGAAGAACACCACCTAAAAGAAGTACACAAAATGCTGTGGCGCTGCACCCAACTGGGGCTTCAACTCACACCGAACGGTACGCTGGCGCAACAAACACTGCAGCTCGGTAGAGAACGCGTCCTAAAATAAGTACAAAAATGGTCTGTGTCGCTGCACTCACTGGGGCTTCAATTCACACCAAAGAGTACAGTGGCACAGCAAACTCTGAGCTCGACCAGCCCTTCAGCCAGGCTGAACTGCACACAGCCCTAATGAGGTTTACAGCAAATACCAATCGCGGAATAGCTAGGATTGTCAACAAGCACTTACGCAACCTACCGCACCCGGCCACCACGGGTCTTCTCCAATGTTGCAATGACTGCTGGGATAAAGGAGAGCTACCTTCGGTATTGAAGCATCCAGAAATAACCATGATGCCTAAGCTTAACAAAACAGTCTGCATCGAGAACCTACACCCTATTTCTTTCACCTCGTGCGAGGAAAAGCTGTTCGAAATGATGGTGCATGACCACTTAACTCTGTACCTAGAAAATGGTGGACACCTACCGGACACAATGTTCGACTTTAGACAGCATCTTTCGACGCCAGACGAGCTCTTACTACTCAATGAAGACCTCCTTGATCACCTGATCCATCGAAGCAAGTACTTTATACGCGAAGTCGGCGCAGAGGCAGCATTCGATAACGTCAGCCACGGAACGTTCCTCAACAACCTCGAAGGCACTGGCTGCGGCATTGGAACCTAGGCGTACTTCAGAAACTTTCTGACGGACCGTACGGCAACTGTGGGCATATGCAACTACCGCCGCAAAAGCTTCTAACTACCAAAAAAAGACACGCCAATGGGTTCAGTCAACTCGCCGTTACTTTTAAGTGTGGCCATGATCAATCTGGCAAAAACTCTACACAAAATACCAGATTTACGATACGCGAACTACGCTGATGACATTACGCTAGGAACCAGGGCTTCGAACACTGGGAGACAAGAGATCTTCCTAAAACTGCCGTAAATACCATCGAACGCTATGCCCGAAATTGCGGTCTCTGCTGTGCCCCCAAAAAATCTTAGCACCTTGTCTTCAAAGCGAGAACAAGAGACAGCCCCTTCTATACGAGGAGCCTGACTTTAGCGTAACCCTAGATGGGACAATATTTCCAAAAATCGACACGCAGTGAGTGCATGGAGTTCACATCTGCCAGGGTGCATTGGGTGCTGCCCCCCTACCTACACTTCAACAACACTATCACAACTCACGCACATCGTCAAGAGGATCGCGAACCAATCAAACGGACTCAAAGAGCATGACTGGTTACGTTCATCGCAAGCTCTGTTAACCAGCCGCATTATTTAGGGCACGCGATACCTGGATTTGAAAAGAGCTGAAACAGAAAAACGTAATATCAGGATGAGAAAAGCCACTAAAGTAGACCTGAAAATTCCTCCAATGACCACCACCACACGTCCCCTAAATTTGGGCATCCACCACACGTAGCAAGAGCTTGACGACGCGAATAACAGCCAGCTGGACAGGCTGAAGCTGACGTCCACGGGGAGGTCGATTCTCCGGTACCTCAACTACAGTGACACGTTCATCGCCGATGCAGACTGAAAAAAGTGCATGCCGCTGTACGTTAGAGAGTCGCCGTCCATCGCTCCTATTCCACGCAATTTGCATCATGCTTTCCACAAACGTAGACGCAAAACGAGAGCTCACGCTATTCAACAAACGTTCAAGCAAGAGCAGGACGCCCGCTACACTGACGCGGCCAAGTATCCGCATAGAAATGCACTCGCTGTCAGCGTCGTAGATTCTCAAGACCGAAAATTACGTTGGCCACGTTCAATGCACTCAATTCAGACGCAGCAGAAGAATGTGCAATCGCTCTCGCAACCACTAAATGTACAGACGCTGCGGTAATGGTCACTGACTCGGAAGCTTCCCGCTGGTTGTGCTAAGAGTCGTATCTCAGCGATCAATGTTTTTAAACGGCGAAGCACTTCACTGCCATACACTTCTATATTGTTGGTGCCAGGACACGAGGGTCTACTGGGAAACGAAACGGCCCACGCCGCTGCCTGTGAGCACGTCAGCCGGGCTGCCCCCTGCCCACATGACATCTAACTCGTCGTCGAAGAGACGGAGGTTGTTCAAAACACCTATTCGTCGTTACTCCAGCATTACAGGCTGGAGCAACAAGTATACCTTCCACCACACCCAAGATAAAAAAATTACGATAGCGTGATACTGAGACTCCTGCAAGGCAACACATACACACATGGGGCCATAATGCACCGTCTCTACCTAACGAGATATAGCTCTCTGTGTCCACTTTGCAGCGTACCGAACACCCTGGCACACTAGCTTCTTACATGCTAGTTTAAGGCCGGAAGTAATCTGCAACAACACACGACTGATAATGAGGCAGGTCGGACAAATGAAGACGAAACCAAATGGGGGGGGGCTGAAGCTCGCCGTCGAGGACCTGGAATACCAACAATTCGTCGCCAGAGCCAACAGGGCAGTAGAAGCCAGAGGGTTCCAGGACTAAAGATCCCTCCCACCTCAGGGTAACACCGGACACTGCTCGGGGCACAGTTTCAAAAATAAACGCTTTCATCTCTCTCTCTTTCTCTCTTTCTCTCTGTTTCTCTCATTTTTCGCGCTGTTTGTTTTTTCGGAAATCATTTTCGTTACTTATCACATCCATTTAGAACTGCGTGGTCGTCATGATGGTGCTTGCAATACTCAGCAGTTTCTTTAGGAATATAGACGTTGCCCACGCGCATCCAGCACTGCCTGGCCTCTATATATGGTCGTGCTGACTCGACAACGAATCGACAACGAACTTGGTACTGAATACAGTTCCAATTCTGGCTAATGCAAGTCAAATTACGATGCAAGAATTCTTAAGCAGGCGAAACTGCACTCGCTCGGGAGTCATGAAAAAGTCACAGAATCGGGCACTTAACTGACGCGTCCTCTGATGAACTTCGCTAGCAGAGAAGAGAAAGCGCGCCCGCCGCTGTCACCTCCCTTTCGTTGAAGGCCACTCCACGCTGAATCGCTGTTCGCGCTTCACGTGCAAATGCGTGTGTTTCTGCGCACCTTCGCCGTCTCCGAGTTACAACGCGATAGCGTTAATGAGCTAGTTTCGCAGAAATGGCGGCATCGGTGTCATTGAATGTGAGCGAAAAAACCACCAGGCCTGCGCGGAACGCCCAGCACAGTCACAGCGAAAACTGGAAATGTGGCTTTGCAGAGCCTTTGTTAAATTCTCTTCGAGTAGTTGCTACAAAACGCTTGCAGGGTAACCACCAGGCCATAAATCATCGTAATTTTTTGTGATATGGAGGCATTCCCTGTGCTTTCATTCGTCGTTCTTTAAAGAAGAATGGTACCCACTACATGCCTGCAAAAATGTGTGAAAAGTATTTTTGTAGTGGCTGAAGAAGGGAAGATGTATTCCTGAAAAATTACATCAACCGATTGCCCAATCGTTACGTATTTTGTATTCTGTGATGCCTGGTCTGCATTGCTCATCTACGATGGTTCATTATTCATAATACCGTGATTTTTTCCGCATATCAAGCCTCTGTAAGGTCTGTTTACAATGGAGTTTCAAGCCGTGGCGTGATTCAATGATAGAATATGGGGCTGACACGCAGGACACCCGGGTACGTGCTACGTTGTTTTTTGTTGATTTTCATTTACTTTATTTTCTAATTTCGCTCAATAGTGGTTTCGGACAGCGTCGTGGCGGCAGAAAAACGGCACCTGCCACCCTTCTTGAGATCTTGGAACAGTATTCGCTGTATAATTGACTCTGTTCGTGACCACAAAATCACGATGCAAATGAAATGATCTGGAATATTTACCTTGAGCCACCACTCTATCTGTCCTTGCAAGCTTTCTGCGCTTCACGTCATGCTCACCTAAATATGTTCATGCGTGTGTGTGTGTGTGTGTGTGTGTGTGTGTTTCTGTGTGTTTTTGTGTGTGCCTGTGAACGCGCGAGTTTGTCTGACCAGCTGACAAATAGTTGAGATAGCGTGGAGAGATTGAAGGCGCAGTGCGTGGTAGCGTACCTGGCCATTTCATGTTGTCCTAGAAAAGTTTGCCACCAAGTTCACCGGAACAGGGCCGCCAGACTATGTCCCTGTTCGAGGAGAGCTTCTCGCCAAACATTGTCACGAGGCATCAGCTCTCACTTCTTCCTCGGCATGGCGTGAGCCAATGCTTCCAAGCTCAATGACCCACTAGAAGCATTGAGGACAACTAGTCCTTGCACAAAGCCTACCCTCTGTTGCCGGTTGTCTCAACGCACTTCTGCCGTGCCCCGAAGAACACCCGGTCGAAATACCCAAAGCACACTCCTTCGCGGTGTGAAAAGCGCGCCAGTCAACGCCTCTTCGCGATCTTAGCTTCCTCGCGTTGACCGCCAGTCAACGCGAGGAAGCTCAGATCGCGAAGGGATTTGCAGCCACTTTCTAGGAGTCTTTCTTCGCAAGGCCTCCTGCACATATTTGCACACAACATGCGAGTGAAAAGCGAGGGGCACCTGCATGTGCATGTGGCAGACGTCGTCTGCTCGTGGACCATTTAGCAGGTCGTTTAGAGCGCTGTACAGCCTATAATTTTGACAGTGTCAGTTGGTAACTGCAGCCAAAAAATCTGTCACGCGTACCAATTGTTGATTCAGACAAAAATCTGCAAAGTTTTACTACGTACGAGGCGATATTGCTGTTTTACAGCGAAAATTTTATATGGCTAGGAGAAAAAAAAGTTGTTCGTCATAGGTGTCACGAGCAGTCTCCAATCGCTATACCATCTGTTAAGTCGTTCGCAGCGTTGCGCCCTCGCACGGCCACCATTGGTTGTATTGTAAGTGACGTCATCCATCCCCTCGCAGCTGGGCTAGCCGGGGTGCCGAGCACAGCATCATTTTCTACTAAGACCTTCCACATGAGTAATCAACGGACAACCTAAGAGCCCCGATAGTTCAAACGTGAGAGGGTCTGCATTCGGCGGGCCTAGGGTCAAGTCTGGGCTTACAAACAGGTAGTAGAAGCCGACTGTCGGAAATGCGTATCGTTGTTCCAGGAGCCGATAGTAATCGCACGAGAATAGAACGATGACGCAGAAGCAAGAACGACACGAAGGATTTGCTTATTGACGTTTCTGTGCCTTTTTCTGTGCTTTTGTTTTTCCCGTAAATCGTGTATAGTTCTTTGTGCCACGTGGTTTTTTTCACATGGTTTACTGTCTCCTCTATATGTTTTCGCGCTCTGCGCAATAAACTTAGTTGGAAGTTAGCGCTCTTGTCCTTCGTGTCCTTCTTGTCTATGCGTCGTCTATGTGTTCTAGCGCTATAGCTATCGTCATGTCATAGCAAGTAGCCTAAGCTGCCACGCTCCGGGAGTCTTCCAAGCTGCTATAAATTACGATTGAAAATACAAGCGCTGATGGCAGGTGGATCGTGCTGTGCTGAGCTTACTTGGGAAAGAAAACGCGATGTCCTTTTTTTCTACCTAAGTTAACATGGTGGTTCAAGAGACGTATTGAGAGCGGATAACATTGTTGCATCGGTACATTTTAAGGGTAACTCTTGTTAACAACAGCACCAGAGGCGTTTATCAGCGCAACGAAAAAATCTTGGTTCAAAGTATGTGTTGTCGAGTTGTCCTCGCTATAAAAACGAGATCACCTTTAATGTTCAACTAGCACATGGGGTTTTTTTGGGGGGGCTATGGAGCTTTGTCTTGAAAGAGGTGCCCTTCGTCGTGTGTAACTGCGCGTGAATGCTTTTCATAAACAAGGTCCCTTTCTAAAAAGACTATTGAGCTTCGTTGTTCAGAGGCTATACCTGGTCAGTCAAAGGAAAACACGAAACATGTTGCCTTGATATTGTTGTGTTCCTTCATCCTTTCTTTCCTCACATTTTCGGTGTTTACGCCTAAAAATCACGCATCTTTTGCTTCAACAATAGCTTTGCGCTCAATGAGGTCAGTATTTGTACTTACCGCAATATCTGTATTGCACGCAAAGACCATCTTTACGGCGATACTCTCCATTATTGCAGACGCAAGCATCAAATCCTACAGTGCAACTCTCAGTTTTTTTATTATTTGGGCAATAAAACTCGTTTTTGATGCCATTAGAGCAATGCTCTTGAACTTCATAAGGCCTGCACTCTGAAGGAATAAAAACAAAACCAAGCACATATCATAAAACATTCTGATTTCATGGAACACATTGGTATCTCATAAGTTTGTTACTCTACTCACTCTCTTAGTCTACGCGTTAGAATAAACGAGGCTAATTGAATAACAACACACTGGATACTCTAAACGCAGTGATAAGCAAATCAGCATTGGTAACTGAAAGGCAAGAGATTGATCTTGGTGTTATTTCTTGTAGATGCAAAACACAAAATTGGAATACTTTTTATAAGACTCGTTATTAATTTCTATTCATGGTAGCTGATATTGATGGCTAGAGATCCGAAGGAACTGCTCATGGTTGCTCTGTACAAGTTCATCAGAATAAATACTGCACCACATTCTCAAAATTTCAGTGACTCTAGACTTAGGTGTGCTTTATGATAAAGGAATGGTTGTTAAACATATTATTTCAGAAATTTTATTGATATTGGAATAACATATACGCGAATGTTTGAACTTGAAAGGCTGTCTGTTTAGTGCTTTGAGACTGCAGTTTAACCCACTATTTACGCAAGGATAGCTGAAAGGGAAGCCAGTATATTTTTCCAGCTCCATAAGAGGGTAATCACTCGAGGAGAGAATTGTCACGGTGTTCATTTTCTAGCAGTCGCATAATATACACTTTTTTCTATGCAGAAGTGTAGATTGCAGTACTTCAGGAACTTGAGAGGCAAAGCCTTTACCTTGAACCTTGAACGACCGAAAACGTCCCAGTGCCCCTTGTGCGTCTTTCACCGCAACGATGCACTCACAAGCTTTATATTCCCTCAAAATAAGTAGAAATCGGGCAGCCATTCTCCACTGCGCTGACTCAGAAATCAATTTCAGTGCGTAAAATTTGTGTGAGAGACCAGGGCGTGGTTGGAGCGTGTTGTGCATGCGACTCGGTAGGACAGTGGCTAAAGCACCGTGCTCTTGCCGTCGTTGGAAGAGACGTCATGAGTTTGAATTCAAGCCCACGAAAGTTATTATGACTATATATTCTGCTTTTGTTCGTCATCTGTTCGTGTCACCGGTGTCATATACGCAACATAAACAATGTCGCTGTGGTTTCATTGCGCCAGCATGTGTGCTGGCAGTGCCCGTGCGAAGAATTTTCAACGCTATCAAAAGTTCGCGGAGAGGAGGGCTGCAACCTTTACAGATGCATTACCCTTCGCCAGCTGATGGAAGACGTCACAAATGCTCCAGGATTTCCTGTCCTACCAGACTGCGCTTCATATAAATTCCCATCACATCAGTGGATTGAGCCAACCCAAGGCCGGCAAAGCATTCAGCGCTGGTACAGCCCGTGGTACCCTAAGAGCAAACAATGTTTCTTGTACTGCCCTTTTGCTCAAACCAAACGTTATCTGAAAAGTGCCACTTCAGTTGAAGAGGATTGTGCTTGACGCTCTCAGCAATTTAGCGGACCACCGGCCGTCTGAGCGAAGGCTAGGTACGGGAGCAGAGGGTGCGGTACTGTCCGACTCAGTCGTAAATGAAGCAGTGAGACATTTGCAGAGTTTTCCTGCACGGAAGGTGCAATGCTTTGACCTCGTGTTATGTAAAGACGCAATGTCGCTTTTTTTCAGCAAGAAGGCCAATGACGTCCGTCTGGCTGATTTCCAAAGCAGAAAGTGGTATGCTAATTTCTCAGGCCACCGTAATTAAGGGAATGCCGGCAAGTCAGCCGATAAGTTGAGCAACGATGTAGAGGCGTAGCCAGAACATTCATCGGGGAGAAGGGAGGGTTTACAGCGATTCAATGGGGAGAGAGTGGCACAGGCACAAGCTTTCTTTTTTGACATGTGTGTTGGTGGTAGTTCGACCAGATTGCGCACATGTATATCAATGTCCAGAGACCACACCTCTACCCGCGTATCTTTGTGAAGAGCTAAGTAAAAGTAAACTGCTCGCAGTAAAATACAGTAAAGTACAGGTACAGTGGCCGTTTAGAGCAACGGCCTCTCATGGCACCATTGAATAGGCTACTCTTCAAAAACGCGTCTATGAGACGACCATACCAATCGTAGACATAGTTAATAGTTTGTATTTGCTAAGCATATTGGCGGTGTTTTCGTCGGGGTGAAGTGCATTTGGAGCAGTAATATGAAACCTATTTACTGCTCCAACTATGAATTAGAGAATTAATATCAAACTTAAATAGATCACAATTTTTATCGTTAAGTGTGATTCTTAAACAAAACTGTTTGGCTGCAACAGTGCTTTCTATTTAGGACAGATTCCCCGTCGCGGTGGTCTAGTGGCTGAGGTACTCGGCTGCGGACCCGCATGTGGCGGGATAAAATCCCGGCTGCGGCGGCTGCATTTCCATTAGAGGCGGAACTGTTGTAGGCCCAGCGTGCTCAGATTTGGGTGCACGTTGAAGAACCTCACGTGGCCAAAATTTTTGGAGCCCTCCACTACGGCGTCTTTCATGATGATGAGGTGGTTTTGAGACGTTCAACCCCACTTATCTATCATATCAACGTTTGTGACCGCATGTCTATTGGAATGATTTTTATGTTAACATTATATGTCAAGCTGCTCTGAGATAGTGATACATTTAGGTGAGCATTTTTGTCTTTAGTTTTCCAAGCGCGTCCAAGAATGTTTGTGATTCGCAATAATTAATTCTTTCTAAGTTATGCTGCACGTTCGCAACACGATGCGCGCGCATCATTTTTGAGCAGATTTTCTCAAATTATTGGTTGGCTTTACAGTTGCTCTGTGACTTTTGATATGAAGGAAGTAATCCAATCGTACAGACATTTTTGTGTCCTCTGTGAGAGCAGGCTAACCATTGCTGACAAATGTTCACTTTGTCTCAACCGAAATCGCACCTGGCACCAGACCAAGCCTACTCACATAAAAGGTGCTTGTTCGCTCCGTATATGCGCGAGGAAACCAAAGTACGCTACAAAACGCATAATGTGCTTTTTTTCGTAGCTTTCGTTGCTCTGAACTCTACAGGAGAAAAGTACTCCCTATAACGCTTCCGCTTTCGAAATTGCTTAAATATAGCCCTGCAGACGTGTCCGCCACCCTAATGCATGTCGACGACGTTTAGGCTGGATTCCTCCCGATGCGGGAGTCTTGTATATATATATATATATATATATATATATATATATATATATATATATATATATATATGGTTACGCACAAGGAGGACCAGGACGTATACGGCTGAAGGGGGCCGTTTATTTTGGTCGCGAAGAGAAGCGCCTGAGCGGCCAACAGGTTGATGATCGCAGTCTCGTCGTCTTCTTTCTTCCTCCAGCTCTTGGGGCAGTCAGCATGTTCACCCATCTTCTTTTTCTTCCAAGGCATGCGTAACATTCCTCCCCTCGCAGACGAAGCCCGCCGGGCGAGGTAACCGATTCACCTTGGTGTGTACAACTTCAGTCGAGCGACATGGACTACTTGGGTTTTAGCGGCTCTTCTACCACTTCTCGTGAGGTGAGCTATTGTGTATGTGACTTCCGTGATTTTGTCGAGAACGACAAACGGTCCGTCGTATGTGGCCAAGAGCTTTTGGCATAACCCGCGTCTTCGTACCGGAGTCCACAGCCACACTAAGTCGCCTGGGTGGTAAGTTACAGGCCGGTGGCGGACGTCATAGCGTACCTTCGATTTTTCCTGTGATGCCAAAGTGCGTAGACGAGCAATACGACGCGCTTCTTCTGCAAGGCAGAGGATTTCGGTGACTGAGAGGTTCTCGTGAGCCGAGAATGGCAAAACTGTGTCGAGTGTGTGCCGTGGCGGTCGTGCGTACATCAAGAAAAAGGGGCTTATAGCCTGTTGTCTCGTGCTTAGCGGTATTGAACGCGTACGTTATAAATGGTAGCACGTCATCCCAGTTCTTGTGGTCGGATGCCACATACATAGAGAGCATGTTTACAATTGTTCGGTTGGTACGCTCCATGAGCCCAATTGTTTGCGGATGGTATGGCGACGAGTGACGAAGGCGGGACTCACTCAATCGAAGCAGCTCTTCTACTATGTCTGCCGTAAATTGTCGCCCACGATCACTGGTGATCACCTGAGGTGGGCCATGTCGGAGGATAGCGTGCTGCAGCAGGAACACAGAGACGTCGCTGGCAGTTGCGGTTGGTATGGCCGCCGTCTCGCAGTAGCGCGTGAGGTAATCGACACATACAATTATCCAGCGATTGCCCTTAGCCGACTTTGGAAAAGGGCCCATGAGGTCAATGCCCACCTGTTGGAAAGGTGTGCTTGGAGGTGGCAAGGACTGCAGAAAACCAGCCGGAGCAGTAGAAGGGCGTTTGTGGCGTTGACACTGTGTGCAGCTTGCCACATACGCCTCGACTGACTGTCGCATTCCTGGCCAATAAAAGCGTTCCTTAGCACGGTAAAGCGTCCGCGCAGAACCTAAATGTCCGGACGTAGAATCATCGTGTATCACACCTAAAATCGCTGTCCGAAGGGTTTCTGGCACTACCAGGAGGAAACGTGCACCAGTGCTGGAAAAGTTCTTCTTATATAGGAGTCCGTTGCGTACACAGAAATGGCATGCCGTAGGAGCTGTGCAAAGCGATGATAGCCTGGTGTCCTTTCGCTGTTCATCTTTGAAAGTACTGAGGTCGGGAAACTTCCGTGACACAGAAGCTACGAGGTGATCGAGGTCATCGGCGTCACACTCTGTAGTGCTCAGTGGCATGCGCGAAAGGCAATCTGCGTCGGCGTGTCGTCGACCACTTTTGTACAAGACTATGAAGTTATACTCTTGGAGCCGAAGTACCCAGCGCGCTAGACGGCCGCAAGGATCCCGAAGGTTGACGAGCCAACACAATGAGTGGTGGTCGGTGACAACTGTAAAAGGGCGTCCGTATAAGTAAGACCGAAACCGCTGAATCGCAAATACTACCGCGAGGCATTCTTGTTCTGTGACAGTGTAATTCTGTTCGGGCCTACTCAAGGAGCGACTTGCGTATGCAATCACGTGCTCGCGGTTACCATAGCGTTGAACTAGGACGGCACCAATTCCTATGCCGCTGGCATCTGTGTGCAGTTCGGTTGGAGCTGATGGGTTGAAGTGTTGAAGAACAGGCCGCGACGTCAGGAGGAACTTCAGTTGACGAAAAGAGGAGTCACACTCCGGAGTCCACTCGAAGGGAGTATTCTTCCGTAGCAAACATGTCAGCGGATACGCGACACCGGCAAATTTGGATATAAAGCGGCGAAAATAGGAGCAAAGCCCCAAAAAACTGCGGAGCTCCTTCACAGAGCACGGCACATTGAATGCTTCAACGGCTGCTGTCTTCTGGGGATCTGGACGGATGCCCTCCTGATCGACTAGGTGCCCGAGAACAAGGGTTTGTCGGTCTCCGAAGTGGCATTTCTTTGAGTTAAGAACAAGGCCAGCGTTTCTTATGCAAGTAAGTACAGTATCCAGACGTGAATTGTGTTCGCTGAAGGTGCGGCCAAAGATGACGACGTCGTCGAGATAGCACATGCAAATGCTCTACTTCAAGCCACGAAGAACAGTGTCCATAAATCGCTCGAACGTCGCCGGCGCGTTGCACAGTCCAAATGGCATCACGTTGAATTCAAAAAGGCCGTCAGGTGTTACAAAGGCTGTCTTTTCTTTATCTTCGGGATGCATGGGAATTTGCCAGTAGCCCGATCTTAAGTCTACAGAGGAAAAGTGAGAGGACCGAATGCAGACAGTCTATGGCATCATCAATACGTGGAAGTGGGTACACGTCTTTTTTTGTTACAGCATTCAATCGGCAATAATCGACGAAAAATCTCCAGGATCCGTCTTTCTTTTTAACGAGAATTACTGGAGCTGCCCATGGACTTACTGACTCTTGAATGATACCGTTTTCAATCATTTCGTTCACCTGCTCATTAATAATCCGCCGCTCGGATGGCGAAACACGGTATGGCTTTTGTCTAATCGGATTGGCCAAACCCGTGTTGATAGTGTGACATGTTCGAGAAGAAGGGATTAGGGGCGCTTTGTCTTTCTGCGCAAAGTCAAATGCAGAGACGTGCTTCGAAAGTACATTGACCAATGTTCGGCGTTCACTTGTGCTCAGCGACTTATTCACCATTGACAGAAGAGCCGTTTCGAAACTGTGACTACGATGCTCTTCCGGCGCATCTCTAAGCTCGGTCACCAGCAAGGCCTCGTGTTGTCCACTCACGACGGCTAACTTTAGACCATCTGGTAACATCACGGGTTCTGTAGAGCCATTCACAGTCCATAAACCAGCGCGTCCACGTCTGATCGACACCACACAATGTGGGATCAACACATTCTTTTTCATGCAGTTGGTGTACACTGGTTCTACGTTGGCATCAAAGCTGGCGGAATAGCTGTCACTGCAACCAACAGTTACACGAGCGGTTGATAACGGTGGTATGATAGTGTCGCCACAGACACACAATGCCGTCTCACCATCCACAGGGTTTTCCAAGAGTGCTGGCGGAACGTGATCACTCAAGACTATTGTCCCTGTGCGGCAGTCGACAGTCGCACCACACTCTCTCAAAAAGTCCATACCCAAAAATAACATCATGTGTCGCCTGCGGAATAATCACGAACTCCGTTAGGATAACACGGCCTCCGAGAAATACGTTAGCTTGACACACACCAACAGGATGCAGTGCCTCACCACTCAATTCGCAAAACTTCGCAGCTTGATTCCACCTAAATAATACCTTCCGCCCCAAGGTATCTTTAAAACACGCACTCATGACCGAAATGGTTGCCCCCGTATCCACCAAAGCCATCACAGGCACACCGTCAACAAAAACACGTACTTTGTTCTTGAGCATCAACACAGGAGGTATTTCTCATATTAGCACGTCTCCGGTGACCTCACCTCCATCGCCCACGCTTGCTAGTTTTCCTGTGGCAAAGAAGACGTGTTGCGGCGCCGTGGTGAAGGAGAACGGGGAACACGAGGCGGTGGAGGCGTCAAGCTCCTGTCAGATGTAGGGGAGTGGTTCCGGAAGCTGCGTGTCCAGTAGTCGTCGCGAGGCAGCAGGTGTGTTGCATTAGGGTCATCATACGGTCGATCAGACGATCGTGTGAAGTGTTGTGGTGGGCCATAGTACGTTGCTCGCGGGTCATCGCGAAGTCGTTCGGAAGGCCGTGCAAAGTTTGGTGGGTAGCCATACCGTGGGGCTACACGTCCACGGTTGCAAAATCACGAAATATGTCCTGGTACACCACAGGAGTAGCAAACTGGGAGAGGCCGAAACTCTCTTTGTTCGTCGATGAATCGTACATCGTCTTCTCTGGCGGAGTGGGTCGGTTCGTTCCGTATATCATAGGGATAGACTGGGCGTCGCGAAGAAGGCGGACGCTGGGGGCGTCGGTCATGGGGAGGAGCTGGCAACCGTGGTGCTCTCCTTGGCTGTGGGGGTGCGCTGTACTCAACAGCTGCTGCACTAACCATCGATTGCCAAGGGGTCGTAGAAGGCGGCGGCGCAGTCACAGCCTCACGTGGCACATATACCGAATGTTGGTCGTTTACAGAATGGTGATCAACTGCTGAATGCGTCTGTTCTCTATAGCGAAAAAGTTCTTCGCGAACAATCTCTCGAATCGTCGAGGACAGGTCTGGGCAGGTGCTCGTGTCGATGCTGGCAACCGTTGTAACATTTGTGAGCCGGCCGAACTTTGGAGCAATCTTGCGCATTTTCAGCTGTTCGAAAGTTCGGCAATGCCGAATCACGTCGGACACCGAGCTCAGGTGCTCTTTTCCGATTAGAAAATTATATACATCTTCGGCTATGCCTTTCAGCAAATGCCCTACTTTGTCGTCTTCTGACATCTGATCATTGACCACCTTGCAGAGCTTCAGCACATCCTCTATATACGTGGTACATGTCTCACCAGGAAGCTGCGCGCGTTGAGACAATGTCTGCTCTGCCCGCTTCCTTTTGACGCTCGAGTCGCCGAAACACGCTTTCAGCTCTGCAACAAAAACGTCCCACGTCGTCAGTGTGTTCTCGTGGTTTTCGTACCACACGAGCGCAGTATCCGTAAGGCAGAAGACCACATTGCTGAGCTGAGCGGCGGCATCCCAGCCGTTGGACTTGCTGACTCGCTTGTACTGGACGAGCCACGCGTCGACATCCTCTCCCAATTTTCCTCCAAAGGTTGGCGGGACTCGGTAGTAGGGCACGGAACCCATTGGAGTTGGCCTTGAAGCGTTAGATGGGTGATCTTGGGCCATTACGATCGGTGCAGGCGGGAGTCCGGCAAGGCGGCGGCTGCGGCGTAGTCCAGGTAGTGAAGCTCCCGTCGTTGGGCTTGTCTTACCCAGCACCTCCACCAATCTGTTACGCA
Source organism: Rhipicephalus annulatus (assembly GCA_013436015.1). Lineage (NCBI taxonomy): Eukaryota > Metazoa > Arthropoda > Arachnida > Ixodida > Ixodidae > Rhipicephalus > Rhipicephalus annulatus. The sequence goes on from WOVY01011934.1 coordinate 330,504, forward strand.
CAAGGAGGACCAGGACGTATACGGCTGAAGGGGGCCGTTTATTTTGGTCGCGAAGAGAAGCGCCGGAGCGGCCAACAGGTTGATGATCGCAGTCTCGTCGTCTTCTTTCTTCCTCCAGCTCTTGGGGCAGTCAGCATGTTCACCCATCTTCTTTTTCTTCCAAGGCATGCGTAACAATATATATATATATATATATATATATATATATATATATACGACACCGCTGTAAAGGCTGCCGAGGCCTCACATGTTGAAATGAGAATTCAGCGTGTCACATGAAGGCAGCTTCATCAAAGTAACATGCAAGTGCCTGGTGTGGGCGCAGCCGCTTAGGCTTTGGGTACTTCTGTATTTTCTGCATTATCTAATGGGCGAGTTCCTCGAGCGTTTTAAAAGGCATCGGCTAACATTGAAGATGCTTTCTTTTCTTCTGCCGCAGAATATTCTCGAATCTGCCACTCTTCGTACTGCCGAGGAGTTTTCTGGCGTAGTATTTGAACATTATCTCAACTTCGGCATGGCGAGGAGATAGAAGAGAATAGAAGAAAAAGGAAGGTAGGAAGGTCAACTAGTCCGGGATAATTCATCAGTTTCTATACGCATGGGAAAGCGACGGGGAGATAGAAAGAAGGGGAAAGAGAGAAAAAATACAGAGAGATAGCACAAAACACAGCACGTGCGCAAGTACCTAAAACTTTCTGGCGTGGAATGCGGCATCACTGTCACAGCCACGTTGCAACTCCGTCTTCTTCAATACCCCAGCAGTTTTTTGGTCACCTTCGGCTGCAATGTCCTAGATATGCTAAAATAGGTAAAACCGTTATTCGTCTAATGGTAATGTGTTCTATATAGAACGCAAGTGGTTGTCTCTGCACATCGTAGACCATACAGTCACAGAGTAGTATGTAGGGCAGCCCCTTTTCACGATTACTTATCGTGGAGAGCATTGTCGGCTTTTGCAGTGCGAAAGCATACGGATTCGTAAATGCCACACGTATCCATAAATTATAAAGCAGTGTAGCGTATATTTGGTGGAGCCAACTTGGCATACAGAGATACATCAGAGAGTGCAGGCGGTGTTGCTGAGTAATCTAGTTGATCTGGCTGCTTGGTAGTCAACATACAAAAAGAGTTGTCTCCCATGCAAGCCCTTGAAGGCTGCTGGCATCGTCATACCTTGAAAGTTGCATAGCATCTTCATGTGTGCCGTCAAGGGCAGCCCGAGTGGCATTATTAGCGTGTCCGTTTCCTTTGACATCGCAGTGACTTGGAAGACAATGAAACGTCACGTGGTGCCGTTTCTCATGTGATAATTGAATAACCTGCCGAATTTAACACAAGAGCTGTTCGTTTGAGCGACGACGCAGTGCTGATAGCACAGAGTGCTGGGCCGCTTAGGAGTTGATGAAGATCGACCACTGTTGAAGTTGTTCTCGACTAACCAAGCGAAGGGCAGCGAATACAGCAGCAGGTATTTACGCAGCTGCCGCGTCGGGAGTGGTCCGTTCTACAGCTGAAGGGAAGTTAGCAGTGTTGGCTGCGAAATGAAAGTAGGTGATGTGAGAATCACTTATGTTATCTGCGATGCAAGTGGTTGCCAATAGCCCCCATGTATGCCTGCCAATCGTGCACCATCTTCTTAAAAATCTGGCAACTCTGCCCGCGAAGACAGCTGCAATACAACGCTCCTTTTCACTACTGAAGTGCCTAAATGTGTATGTGAGAGCTACTAAAACAAATAAAGGATTCCTTGGCATCGCTCTTTCAAGCATTCACCATGAAATCCACGCGGAAGACATTCTCGCTGTTCTTTACCCGGAACGTGCCCCATCGTGGTTGTCTAGTAGCTAAGGTACGTGGCTGCTGACCCGCAGGTCACGGGATTGAATCCCTGCTGCCGCGGCTGCATTTTCAATGAATGAGTAAATTCTGTGTGTCCGTGCGCTCATATTTAGGAAGATTTAGGGGCACAACCTTCAACCTACCTCTAACCCACTTGCCTTCTCTGGGGATTCAGTAAGTTGTCCTTAGTGACCAGCATTTATGCTGCCGACAGACTATATGCAATGTTAATTGCATATACTCTGGTAATGTTAATTTCTTCTTTTTGATTTCAACTATGATATTCTTAAACTCGGTTTGTTTCATTATTCACTGTGCTCCCTTCTTGTCCTTTGAGGTTATACCTATAATTTTTCTTTCTATCGCTCGCTGCGTCATGCTCTATTTAAGCTGAACCTTCTTTGTAAGCTTCCAGATTTCTTCTCAGTAGGTAAGTACCGGCAAGATGAAGCTGTCATATAACTTTCTCCTGATGAATAGTAGCAGTCTATTCAGTAATGATTTGATAGTGCTTGGAAAATGTGCTCCACTTCATTCTTATTCTTCTAGTTACATCAGTCCCGTGGTTCGGCTCTGTGGTCTTTACCTGTCCTAAGTGGACATAGCCGTTCACAATTTCAGGTGCACTACTACGCATCTCAAAGCGCTGTCCTCTTCCGAGGTTGCTGCAAATTACTTTCATTGTCCGAAGAATACTCTTAAGACCTACTTTCCTTCTTTTCTTGTTTAACTCCGTATTCGTGACTTGCAATTCGTCTCCTGATTTACTCAGCAATTCCATGTCATCGGTGAAGTGCAGGTTACTAAGGTACTCTTCATTAACTCTAATGACTAACTGTTCCCAATCTGCGCCTCTGAAAACTTCCTGTAAGCACGCAGTGAAAAGCATTGGGGAGATAGTATCACCCAATTTTAAATCCTTCTTGGTTGGTATTCGGTTCTTTTTTTATTAAGAACTATGGTATCAGTGGATTCCCTGTATATTTTTTCAGGATATTCACATATGCTTTGTCGAAGCATGGACTAAGCAGTGTCTGCATGACGGCTGATATTTCTGCTGAATTTAACGCACTCTCGCTATCTAGGAAGGCTATGTATCTTGGTTGGTTATATTCTGAGCAGTTCTCTATAACCTGGTTGATAGTATGGTCACAGCGTGAGAGTAGGCAGAGGGTATGAATATATTTAAAGAGAGTACAGGGTCGGCCACAGTGTCCTTGAACCTAGATGGTGGAGTGACAACAACACGAGCTTTTGTTCAATCGTCATCTCGTCGCATTTACAGTGCGATTGTTGATGTTGATGATTTTTATCATATAGCCGCCGCCCGTGGAAACGCCGTCTCGGGGCTTAAGAAAGCGTGCGATCTTGCGCAGAGAAGTACGACTCAAGGCGGGAGACGTGAACTAGATCAGTGGACCGCAGAGACGATGAGGATGGAGTGTCTAAAGGTGCAATCTCATAGATGACCTCAGACAGTTGGTGCAAGACTTTGTAAGGCAAAATGTAGTGAGCGAGGAACTTCAAGGAGAGGCCATTATGACGAGAGGGATTCCAGAGCAAGACGAACGATCTGCGTAGAAAGAAACAGCTCTGTGATGGCTGTAGTAGCTATCATTTTGAGATAGCTACGAGGCAGAAAGGCGGTTCTGGGCAATCTGTCGGTTGCGTTGAACCCGAGTTGTTGCATCGCGAGCGTACTCGGTAGGCGTATCAGTATGCGACAGCAGAAGAGTGTCACTAGGCAAAGTGGGGTGACGGCCGTCCAAGACAGAAAAGCTAGCGTAGTCGTGTCATGACGAGTTGTTGGCAAACGTCACCTAAGGCAAAGTGACATCCGAATCATGATAATCTGCGGAGACATACATGAATAGCATTGTTGTCAATGTTCGGTTAAGGCACTCAGTGAGTTCATTTGTTTTCGGCTGGTAAGAAGTGGTGAGTTTATGACGTGTGGAACACGAGCGAAGAATGTCGTCCACGACCTTGGAGAGAAATGAACAACCGCGGTCAGTCAGCAGTTGACGCGGCGCTTCATGGTGGAGAATAACGTCATGAAGAAGAAAGTCCGCGACATATCAATAGTATAGCTTGTTGGTAGGGCTCTACTGATGGCAAAGCGTATCGCGTAGTCTGAACCCACCACTACCCACTTATTCCCACTCAGAGACGTTGGAAATGGTCCAATCAGATCAAGACCAGCGCGGTAAACGTGGTCTGTTGGAATGTCAATAGGCTGAAGTGGCCTAGGTGGCACCAATGAACGATTCTTGGGGCGCTGGCAAGACTCCAAAGACGCAACGTATCGGCACAGAGAGCGGTAAGACAGGCCAAGAAAAATCGACGCCATACGCGGTGAAACGTGCGGGCTACTCCAAGATGTCCAGTAGTTGGGGCATACTAATGTTGCTCGAGCACAGCAGCACGAATCGCTGCATAAAATTCCAGAAGTTCTGGGTATTTGGTGCTTGTGTTGCGCCGATAGAGAATTCCGTCATGAAGCGTGAGCAGGCGAAGGGAAAGATCCGAGGTGTCAGAAGCTAGACGGCGTATGATAGACCGCAAATTGGCATCACTGAGTTGTTCCCTACGTATGCCCGTGAGATTAGAAATGGCGAAGACAAATGCATCAGAATCATGCGCTGACAGGCCAAGAGGATCGACGGGATGGCGAGATAGACAGTCGGCATCCTGGTGCATTCGGCCAGACCTGAAGATCACGTCAAAGCTATATTCCTGTAGCTTTAAAGCCCAATGACCCAGACGTCCTGAACGATCGTTGAGGGAGGAAAACCAGCACAGGGCGTGTTGGCCGTGATGACCGAATAGTGGCGGCCGAACAAGTATGGTTGAACTTTCCAACTTCCCATACAATAGCGAGGCACTCACACTCAGTGATGGAAAACATACCACCTGCTATTGCAATAGCGGGCCACATGACCAACACGATGGCAGTTAAAGCAAATGGGCCGGTCATCAATAGTCCTTCACTCAGCGGGATTGCGAGAGCACGCTAGAAGCCTGTGGCCTTGGGCGTAGGAAACTGGCGGACGTTGGTTCGTCGGTCGGGAGTGGGCGGCGGTGCACACAGATTCCAGGCCAACGTTTGAAAGCACTTGGTGAACGATGGCATGCACTAAAGGTACCAATTTGGAGCTGGACTCAGAGGCACGAGAGAATGTTGAAGCGGGAGACACAACTTCAAGTTCTCCTATAATTGATCTTCGTGACCTGCTCTGCTGTCAGCGGTGCCGGTGGTACAGGCATGTCTTTGCACAACCATGTCGCTGCGGCTTTGGGAAGTCGAGTGAACTGATGGGGAATGCGTCGGCTTTTGGCGGTCTCAAACCGCTGGCACTCTAGGCTAGTGGCATCTACTGTGGCAAAGTCCTTGCAAATTAGCCAATTGAGCGCGTCATCGGTAATGCCTTTTAATATGTGCGCCACCTTCTCGGACTCCTCCATGCCGTCGTCTGCTTTGCGGAAAAAGGCAAGCACGTTTAGTGTGTAAGACGGGTACGACTCTGATGACGGTTCAGTGCGAGATGCCAGCTCCTTCTTGGCTGCTGTCTTCCTGCCAGTCGATTTGCCGAACAGTGCAAGAATCTTTCCTTTGCATGCGTCCCAGCTGCCAATTTCCGTTTCGTGCTTTCAAACCACACTTTGGCTGTCCTCTTCGGGTAAAATAGGATGTTCGTCAGCATGAGCGTTTCGTCCCAGCGATAATTCCTGCTTGTTCGCTTGTACAGCGACAACCATTATTCAATGTCAACTTTGTCGGTCCCGCAGAACGTGCCAGGGTCTTTCAGCTGGGGCAGAACAACTGTCGTTGTTGCGCTGGCCGCTGCGAGAGCTGCAGTGGGACACTTTTGTTCCGTTGTGGAAGAAACCAGGTGTCTGCTGCTGCGTGGCTCCATCTTGTTACCCAGCCCCTCCACCAAAATGTAACGGGGTGAGAGTAAGCAGAGGGTAGAAATACATTTACAGATTGTTCATGGAGTACAAAGTGTCCGAGAACGAAGATGGCGGAGTGGCAACAAGAACCGGAGCTTTTGTTCAATCGTAATCTTCGTTGACATTATGGTGAATTCGTTGATGTTAATGATGACTTGTATCAGTATGAATGTGGTCGATCGTTGAGTAGCCTGTTCAAACTCCTGCTTATTCATTTGGTTGTTAAAATTTTAATGTGGTCTTAATTCTCCTAACGATTACCTTAGTAAATAGCTGGTAGACTACGGAGAGCAAGCTGATCGGCCTGTAATTCTTCAAGTCCCCTTCATCTGCTTTCATAGGTTTTAGGATGATGTCAGCATTCTTCCAAGATTCTGGTATTCTTTCTGTCAGGAGACACCTGGTAAACAGGGTCGCTTGTTTTTCTAACACAATCTGTGCTCCATTTTTCAGCAGATCCGATGATACATCATCCTCGACAGCAGCTTCGCCTCTTTACGTGCTCTCCAAAACTTTTTTGACTTCTATCATTACTGCTGGGGTGTGATCTAAATTACTGCTAGTTCTTAGATTAAGGTCGTGGTTGTGCTGGCTACATGTACATATCTCTGCAAAACTCCTCCGCTAGTTTCACTATCCTATTCATATTGGTAGTTACACTGCCTTCCTCGTTTCTTAGTGCTTACACTTTTTTACCTATCGCAAGTTTCGTCTGCAATGCTTTGACGATTCCTTCGTTCTTCAGAGCGTATTGAATTCTCTTCACGTTATACCTTCTTACATCGGATACCCCACGCTTACTAATCTATTTCGAAAGCTGCACCAACTCTATTTTGTCTGTTTTACTTGAGGCTTTTAAACTTCGATGCTTCTTAATGAGATTATTCGTTTCCTGGGACAGCTTGCCAGTGTCCTGTCCAACTATTGTATCTCTAACATCCACTGCACACTCAGTAAAGGCACTCGTCAGATTATTCTTCATTGCGTCAATGCTAAGGCTTTTTTTCTCGATAAGAGCCGAGTACCTGTTTTGAAGTGAGTCTCTGAATTCCTATTCTTTCCCTCTCAATTTAGCTCTTTGATTGGCTTCTTTCATATCAGTTTCTGTCGTTCCTTCTTCACGTTTAGGTCAGTTTTGGACCGTACCATTATATGGTCTTCGCGAAGGCATCGTATCTTGCGAAGCACTTCCACATCCTGCACGATGCCTGGTTGTGCACTCAGTGCAAAGTCTATTTCGTTCTTCATATCGCTATTAGGGCTCCTACATGTTCACTTATGGTCTCCTCGCTTTCGGTAGAAGGTATTCAAAATCCGTAAAAGAATTGAGTTTAATGGATTCTACTAGTAGCTCCCCTCTGGCATTTCTTGTGATGATGCCATAATCTCCTACTGGGTGGGGTCCAGCTTGTAGTTTCTTCCCTACTTTTGCATCAAAGTCACCCATCAGTTCAAGTTGCACTCAATTTGCATAACCTAGATTGCATAACGCAGTTGCAATTTGCATAAACTAGTTACACTCAATTTGCACTTGTATATATATATATATATATATATATATATATAATATATATATATATATATTATATATATATATATATAGTAATACGGGCAAATTGAGTGTAACTACAGTTTATTCATCGCTAATATGGGACAAACCAACCCTCCACCTTCGTTCCCATATCAAGACCTAGCTCATAGCGTATCATTCACCGGTTCGCAGGTGAAGCCCGCTGGTCGAGTCAAATCACTGGCAGTGAGCGGGAAGGAATCCCTTGAGAAGATATACGTGCGCCAAGTGTGTTTTGCTTGAACGTCGACCAGCTCACGTCAAGTATGCCACTATGTAGGTCACATCACTCAAGTCATTTACGGTAATGATTGGGCCGACATAGCGCGCTAAAAATGTCTGTCATGAGCTAGTTTTCGCTGGGAGGTCCAGAACCACACAAGGTCTCCTCTAGAATTACGTAAGGGCTATTGACAAGTCACAGTTCACGATCATGACCGCGAAAAGCCTGATTTTATCACTCCTGACGGCCTCTACGAGTTTAAGGTCGTACCTTTCAGTCTATTTCAGTGCCAGCACCTTTCCAAAGTACGATGGACACAGTTTTCGCGAGACTCAGTTAGAAACTGTCTTGTGTACCTGGACGATGTAGTGGTTTTCACAGACAAATTTGCGCAATTTGTCCAGCATCTTCAGATAGTTCTTCATGCAATTTAAAAAGTTCTACTCTTTATCTAGCCTTAGAAGCGTCGTTTTCTGTAAGAAGAACTGAAATTTCTTGGCCACGTCGGGACTCATGCCGGCATCCACCCTCAACCAGAGAAAAACAGCGCTGGTGCCCCGATTCCTGTGCCAAGAAATAAACGCAACCTACGGTTTTTGTAGGACTCTCAAACAACTCACGAACTCTCAGTGAACTCACCAAAAAGCGTATCCAGCTTTTTTGGGGACCAGATCAGCACTATGCCTTCGACACTTTCTGAGACCTTTAGCAGACACCATCTGGGTCATTTTGACAAAACTGCTGACACGGAGCTGCTCACAGACACCAGCAACGCCCTAAGTGCTATATTGCTTCCGTAGCATAACTGCGTGAAGCGCGTGATTGCATATGCAAAAGACGTTGTCACCTGTTGAGAAAAACTGTTCTGCAGCGAATAAATAATGCTTAGCAGTTGTGTGGGCCGTAACAACGTTTCGACCTTACTTTTCTTGCCACAGTGTGCGTACGGCCACCCTGTCCGCTGACTACCCTGAATGGCCACCCATCGAGGGTTTTCAGTGACCACCATTCTTTGTGCTGGCTAAAGAACCCTAAAGACCCTCAGAACGCCTAGTGGGGTGAAGACTTTGAGTGCCGATGCTTACAGTCTATCATGCGCACCAGTGAATATTTACAACGCTATCTATGAAGAGAAGGATGCTTTCCTTCTGCCCTGTCAGTACCCAGCTTAGGTGACCCTTTCCTTTGGTAGAGAATGACTCCTTCGCTGAGTCTATCCCGACAGAAGGGGCCACTTCAGCAATTTCTTGGGCCCGGACTTCTTGGCTAACACAATGTTTTGGTGTTCAGCGCTTCCATACTTCCGAGTAAGAGTCGTGACGACACTATTTTACATTGCTTTGTGCTGCAGCAACGACTAGATCTATATCCTTAGTTTGCGCTGACCTTCTTTGTATGTTAAGGTACACTTTTACAATTTCATCTCTTTGTGCAGCCGATGACAAACAGTTTTGAGAACAGCGTGAAAACGACGTCGGATGTTGTCCAGCACAGTTCCCACACTTAGGTTGACGCTTCGTGGTGCATGCTCTGTAATGATGTGCGCCCGCGTGTCCCTTGCATCTCTTGGTTTTTCTGCAAGCCTTGGTCATATGCCTATATCTCTGGAAAGTGCTGCATCTTACAGCTGGCTTGATGTATTCCTCGACAGTGTGAACTGTAAAGCCGAGAGAACCTTTTGTGGCAATGGCCTGTCAGGCCTAAACTGGATTATTACATTGCGTACGGGCTGCATTGTGGCAATTCTGCCTTCATTTCTTGCCCATCTTTTTTGTCATGTGACTGAGGTTACTCCAACATCTTCGAAATACTCCAGTAGGTAAGAATCGCTGTATTCAAAATGAACATCTTTTACCTTTGTTAGATTCTTCATATAAGACTGGAGTAGAGTCACATGCATAGGCAAGCCAGCCAGACTCCTAATGAACAGCAACTTGTTTTCCGTGTACAAAGATAGTACTCCAACACCAGAACTTCTGTCTCTGCTGATTCTTGAAGATGCTACTTTTAATTTATAGCAGGCTTGATCCCAGATGCCATGCCATTTGGATTCACCTTCCAGAGGGAGTCCTCGGCGGTTATTATACTGAGGTCCACGGAATCTCTCTAGCTCGGTTCTTGTGATAGGTGACCTCAATGTACGCTCTCTTCTCTTCTTAGGGTGCCTCTTTATTCATATGAGTCATGTCATTAGGACGGTAAATCGATGTGGCGTCATCGTTGTCACCCTATACTCCCTTCTCTGTATGCCCCTTCTTACACTGCAAGGCCTCGCTGTTCTCAATCTAGGAGGTCACTATCCTTGTTAAGCCTGCAGCAAACTTATGTCGAGCGGGATCGATAACTGATGCTGCGCTTCGCCCTAGCGGCATCTCATTGTCCCCCATACATTGGCTTTGCCAGCTACGTGGCACGGGCCCCTAACGGTCAATTTCGAACTCTATGCGTTATGAAACACCGAGTCACCAATGTTTAGTGTCCACTCTTCTAACACCTCAATTTGTGCAGTACATAAATGTTGCCTGAATTCACAGTAGCCTTGTACGCTCCGTCTACCAGCTCTGCGCAGTTGCAGCCAAGAGCTGAGAAACACGCTATACCCAACAGCGGTGACAGCGGTGCGTTACCCAACAGTGATGTCAGCGGCGCGATTCGCAGAAATTTGTGACTTAAGCTACAAGCAATCTCTGCGGCATGTTGACTATTTATATGTCAAAAATGCCTGCCTTTTGTTTCTTAATGTTAGGCCTAGCAGCAGGAGTAATTCTACTCTTGGGGGGAGTTAACGCACTTTAGCCGGAGCAAATGGTAAAAATCTGTGACAGTGTATGAAATCTACTTCAGAAGCATGACTGTACTCAAGCGAGGAAGCTTGGTCACTATATTTCTACCACAGTAGAGGCGATCTGTCGGCGGAATGTGCCTACTCCGTGCAGCAGATAATTTTCGGCACTCAAGAAAAGAGAGTGAATTATATGACAAGTTTACACTCCTTCAAAGAGAGTTCACCGACCTCTCCTGGGGCTGTGAAGGCAGGAAATGTTTTCAGATGTGTTCTCCTAATTGGAAAAATTTGAACTAAATAATATTGAGTGTAATATCACTAGATATAAAAGTACTCCATCCGGTAAAACGCTGCTTGGTGTTGAACATCTTAGGTAATGCATGGGTGCTGAATTGCCTCTTAGCTTTGCAAACTAGAAAATACGCACCTTTTGAGCAACAAGTAACACGCGTGTAAACGGGAGTAAGACAGCTCCAGAGCACCGCACATAAGAAAAGGGTGCATCTCATTGTTGCGGAAATGCATCTGCACGAGAAAAAGACAAGTTATCTTACACATGCGCAATGAAGTAAATTGAAATAAGAATGCCTATGGCTAAACTTCTAAGACTGGAGGAGCAGGTTGACATACAAACCCGTTTAGGGATAACATAAATAATGCGTAAGCAACACGTCCAGCATATAACCGACAAACACCTAAACAAGATCGTTCATGTAGAGAAGTGCAGCTAAAACACCGATATTTTACGAGAGACTAGATCAAGACGCTGAAATTTCGAGATTTCGGCCGACTTTGTACACTGCCCGCTGCCGATGCTTTCGAGGGACACATCAAGTGGCGGCTGATTAACAAGCCTTCCTACAGAAAATGTCTCGTCTAAAAACTCCACGTATATGGCTGGTCATACATCACTAACTTTTACCACTGTACAAATACCCTGAAATCAATAAGCATTGCAGCCACCTGTTCACTGAAATGCAAGACAACGAGAAGGTCTGTGATGAGGATATCAAGCAGGCGCCTGAAATCTCAGACGTAGATGACCCGTTACAGGTGGACGTCCCTCAGCACATCATAATAATTTCTTACCAACTCACTTTAGTGATGATAAAGTAATAATATTCAAAGAAAAATTTGTCTTCAACTTTCGAGGGCCGCACTTCTTGTACTTTGTGAAATAACATATCATGTATATTAATATTATAATTTATGCATTGTTGAGCAAGCATTTTTTACGGGAAGCGAGTGCCTGAGCTTATTGACGGACGCCGTTTTTTGAACTTTGGAAAAGAATACCTCGTAAGTATATACAATGTGCATAATGCATTCAAATAATATTGAAGATCATGTTGGTAAAATATATATATTTAGGCCCTTTTACCAACATTCTCTTTGTGGGTAGCCGGTGTTTTTTTTTCTAGCGTTTTTCATTGAAAGAGGGTCCTCTTCATAGACCATTTGGAGGACGGAAGCATGGCAGTATTTCTCGGTCAGTTGATAGAACACCATGTGCTTTAACCGCGCTTACCGATTTTCTCAGTGCTGGCACTGTGTCCTATATTCACGCATTCTTAGATACAAAATCACTATAATACAGTAAAATGACTACGAAGAACATTCCGTAGACCAGCATAGGTTAAATTTTAAGTTGATTTTCAAGAATGTGCCTCAGCATTATTATCAATGTAAATAGAAGAATAAAATATGCACAAACTGGCTACATTGTTAAAGTTGAAAGCTCACCTAAGGCAATGCGAAGAATTTTTCTGCTGTCGAGTCGTCATGGTTTTCCGCCGAGAACAGTCCCCGCACACTGAATGGTACGCATATCAGCATTCCTTTTATAGCAGTGTAGAAGCAAAAAATAAAACAATTCTGCAATCGCTCTTAAAACCCCATAGTGAGCTTGCTTCTTTTTTTATTATTGGTAGCACCAATGACTAATGTTGCAAGTGAAAGATAATATATATGATGTTTACTTTCTTCACAATCGACAGAATGTACCACATGGCAGCAGAGCTTCACTGCGGGACACAATAACCTGCTGTGCGAGGTTGATTTTAGACACCGACTGTCGACAGGCACAAGCACGTTAACGAGATGCAAATGGCGGCAAGCGCAACCAATGAAATCACAAGGGGTGCTGCCACCAAATGTGGGTGTTCGTCTTTATGTCTAGGAACTATTCAGTGAAATGTTTATTGAGAATATTTTACCATCGGACTTTGGCGTCGTAATTTTTCCGCCACCAGGGTTGTCTGCAAGCACCAACACGCCAGCATGTAGAAAAAATGAAAACAAAAAAAACAAAAGTGTAGGTTGAGATATTCATTCATGCCCTTTGCGTAGCAGTTTATTGTTCGATTTATATGTGGGGTTCGACGTTCTAAATCCACCTGTGACTGTGAGAGACGCCGTAGTCAAGGGCTCCGTAATTTTTGACCATGGGGGTTGTTTAACCTGCAACCAAATATGAGCACACGGGCCTACAGCATTTTTACCTTCGTGGAAAATGACACCGCCAGAGCTGGGATTCAATTCCGCGGCTTTCGAGTCAGCAGCCGAGTACCTTTGCCACTATATCACCACGGCGGGGCAGCACTTGAATGTTCTTCTACCGAGGCGCGCTTTTGCTTCAGATACTTTCACAAAATACCACGTAAAAGCGATAAGTCGCCTGCCTATTTGAGACAACGTACGTATATAGTACTGTGCTGTAGAACAGAAGCATGACAACCAGGCGTCACACGACGATGATTGCACAAGGAGTTTACTGCTGAATGCTTTCATCTCAATTGAAAGTGGCTCATACATCGACATAGTCATCAACCACACAAGAGTACAAATGACGCCTTACAGATAAGATACGTAAAGAAAGAGCGATGAAAAAAAATCACTACTCGTGAAAGAGTGCAGAAGGTTCAAAGTATTAAACTTCTACGTGATTGACTACTTTCATCCGGTGGACGTCAGGACGGTGGACTCGTGCCTGTATTGGAAGGAAAACTTGATAACCCTATCACAGCGGTCCAGAAAGGCATGTGCTTCTTTCGCTTTGGCAAGGAGCTTGAGAAAGGGGCTGGTCCATAGGATTTTTGTACATGCTTCAACCATGTGGAAGACATCACATGTCTGCCCAAATTGTTGGTGCCAATCATCCATGTTGTTCCAGAAGTGTTTATTAATGGCCGGACGGAGTAGTCTACCTGTCCTGCAGACAGCGTGTGCTGATTAGACTACCTGTCCTAATGTTAACTTCTCCACTTCACTCATTTTTTTGCAGAAGCCAGAAAAATGCAGTGAATGTCGTTATAACCTGAAAGATTTTCTCTTAATTCTGGCTTCGATTTGTTCAAATCCGAGTCAAGACAACTGGTGTGAGCCATTCGGTGGATCAGCGCCCAGGTGGCTGCTGCGGAGGCCTCTATTCTGTTAGGCCTGGCGATAAGCAGCCCAAATTTTTTATTTTGGGGTTGTACTTGTGACAGCCTGTCTAACTGCCAGACGCGCAAAGGGAGCCATGTAATGAGCAGATGATTTATGGGAGTCCCTGAGTTTGACTCTAGGACCTGGATTTTATGCATAAAGCGTTATAACGAATTACTCCCTCAGCGCGTTTTGTTTTGCGCTCGGAAAAATAGCCAATAGCGTGCTTTCCTGGTGATGTAGAGGTGCCATGTAAAATCGATTGGGCGACCGCCCGGCTAAGTCTGCGAATTACGCCCTCGATCAAGAGCCATAACTTCTTTGGAAGCATCCAAGCCTGTGCTTGTCGTTCGCATTTGTGCATGTAAGTAATTTGGTTGCTTGGGAGCCGACAGACCCAGAGCATATGCCAGCTCAATTCTGAAATACGTGCCACTTCCTCTAGAGCAGAAGCATTTTGGATGTGTAATACATATTCGGTTGGCCTCTCTGGTAATCTGACTCATGGTTGCCAGATACAGAGGCAGCTCGCAATTTGAGCGCGAAAGGCGCTCAAATTGCGAATATACCAAGCAAATATACCAGAAATCTAACAGCGCTTACAGCAGCGCGCCAGTTGCGCCACCGTACAACCAGCACAGAAAGTTGCCCAGTAAACATTCTGCGTTGCGTAAACAAATGATGCCGATCGGCTCAGTGGACATCTCTGACATGTCTGTCAATTTTTATATTTATAATTTCTCTGTGTGACATGTCTGGGTGCAGCAAAGTCCTTCTGACCTCAAGACATAAATCTGGCGAGCGTTCTTGTTCGAGCTGCTGTCTTCAAGGCAAATCACTGAAGTCTTTTCCGAAGCACTGTAGTCGCCTCTTTATTGACTTGGTTCATTTATGGCTTCGTAGATGTGCATTCGCCCCACACAGGTTCACAAATGGCAATAACAATCTACGTGTTCGAAGTATTTTGCGCCTGGTGATACTTCCTTTTCGAATGCACGCTCATGCTGGTCACCTCAGTCACCTGCCGGCAGCCACGTGATTGGCTAGCTTGCGTCACGCGATCCATCCCCCCGGTCAGAGCGCACTACGATACGCTCTTACTTCGAAGTTAGAGCGGTCGGGAGTGCTCTGAGTCCGAGGCTTACGCTTTGAAAGAACCAACTGAAAATAGTCCGAGCGCCCCAACTCTACCAACCAAAGGTGTGGCATCTCTCCCGAACGCACCAGAACGTTCGAACACGCCCGACTGAATACGCCATAAAATATTGAGTAAGCAAAGTTGTGGGTGGTCTGCGTGAGCTGGGCATGCCGCAGCTATGGAAGTAGTTGAGCATTCTCAATGCCCTGTAATTGGTGTTCCAGGTAGTTACTTTAAGATCTCGAGCTAACGAACTTGCATTGCGGATGATTCCATTCAATCTTTTGTCTTCTCACTTGCGAGGACAATTTTACTGAGCAGCGTAAAGAATCAGCCTTGTCACGAAGGCATGGGCAGGCTAAAGCGCGACCCTGCTCCTGAAAGCACCTGTCTTGCTGAAAACAGGCTGAACCAGGCGTCCTGCCTTTCTGCGTGTTCTCTCGAGCTTGGCTAAAATAAAGTGTGGCGCGAGTCTGGTTTGAAAGAGGAGGTCCAGATTTCGAAGCTCCTCTACATACCTGATGGGAACCCACACCATGGTGCTAAGTGGCGTTTCGGGCCTAGCTCACCTCTAACCGAATCTGGCGTCTTTGCTCTTCAGATCTTCTACGTATATATTATCCATAGCACTTCTACAGACGCACTGGTAGGTGAACATGTACTTTATTCCGATGTAAATAGGATGTGATGTGACAGTTGCACAATAAAGGTAGGATACAGAAGTCAGAATCGTAAGTACCGAATGCTATTTTACATGGTAAATGATCACCAACTCACCTAACAAGTTCCTAATAAACCAAAAACATTACAGCAAAAGCACAATATTAAGCAGGAGAATTTGCGTGAGCATGTTGTTGCGCAGGGCTGGAGCGCGGCAAAGCCTCCGGCAGGACGGCGGAGAGGCCAAGCGACCGGCAAGTGACGACACGCAGACGAACTTTGGCTTGGCTGACGAGATAATGCTCCCCCATGTTCATTGCGATGGTTTTTAAAGATTGGAAGAAGTTGATTGACCACTGAGTACACTGGTGACATGACGGCAGATGCACACCTAGTTGGATGCAGAAAACAAACCTAGTAAGGTTCTAGCTCCATCTAGGGGCATATTCAAAAACTCTAACCAACTGTTTTGCTACCGTGACGCCAGGATTCGCTCGACACAACATTATCCCCTTCAGTAAGTTGCATTCTTATACAATATGAAAAGAACCTTCAATCCATTCGCATAATTACCAGGGGTTAGTCACACCTCTTAAGTACAGGGACTAACATAGAGAATGAAGCCTGACCTAATAAGCATGCTCTAAGGAACAACAACCCAGTGTAACAGAAATAAAATACACTTTACCAACAAATAACACATATCGCAACTTGCACACTTAAATGAAATGTATGAAGTAGCACTGGTATTCAGTAGCTATACTGCGGACAGTTGACTACATTAGTCCGTGGCATAGTTCTTCAAGAAGGCGGGAATCTTGCGTGTCTTTTGTGGACGCCACGATCCTGGCCCTGCAGGATGACTTTTAGAAATGCGGTTGTCGGGAGTCGACTGCAAAATCTCATCTCCACTTCTCGCAGAAGAACTTGGCAGATTGCTGCTGTTGAGAGGAGACTCTGAAAACCCATGTCCCACATACCTCTTCCCCAAATGGGCATTTGGACCAGCTACTGTAGGTGAGGAATACCGAGGTTTTGTCTCTTGAAGGCCAAACGAATGATCTGGGGCCACAGGTACTGGAAGGTGTAAGTCAGGTTGGACGGGGTCGTACTGGGTGATAGCAGGCGCAGAGCTGTGCTGTACAGCCGTGACACTAGAAATTGAGTGTTGATGGAAGACCTCTGTATTTGAGGAAGAGGTTTAATTGCTCGAGTGATTATGAATAAAGAGAATATGTGCGCGAGAGATTTTGCAGACTGAAGCGTTAATGGAAGAGATGCCGCAGTCACATGAAGGAAGATCGTTAACTTTGACGCAATGCACGTTTTTCGATCGCTTAGGAAGAATGTCGATGAATTAGCTTGTTCCGGAACGGTAAGGGATTGGCAGAACCTGAACGGGCCTTTCAAATGTAGCCTAACCTTCACTTTGTCGCCTACCTAAACGAGAGTTTATTTAGCGCCTTTGCGCATATCTACAAGGGACTTCGTTTTTCGGCTTTTGCTGAACCTTCTGGCGAAGTGCGGACGGAGAGGTACGTTGCAATAGTGGAAGCTTATGCTTACTGATGTCTAATGTTGATCGTGGTTTGCGGCCGTGAAGTAAGACAGCTGGCGAAAAAACTGTGGTGGCATATGGGGTTATCCTGTAAGATCCTAAGAGCTCGGTAGTGCTTTGAATGACATCCTTCCCTTGCAACTTGGCCACTTGAATGTTTTCTTTGAGAACACGGTTGAATCTCTTTAGAAGCCCGTTTGCCTCTGGGTAACGTTTGAAAGAATTGTGAAGAACGATACCTTTTCCCTAAAGAAATGCTTAGATTCTCTGGACGTAAATAGGGGTGCATTATCAGTAACTAGGGTTTCTGGCAGACCTTCCAGGCTGAAACCAGTACTCAGTAGTTTTATTATGTTGTGCGTTGTGCCTGAATTCAGAAAAAGGACTTCAGGTCATTTAGAATAATTGTACATTAAGGTGATGGCATATGTAGGATTAGGAACTGTACGCAAAGGACTACGTTTGTCCATACTCAGTTGCTTCTATGGCTTTTGCAGCCATTGTACTGGCATAAAAAGAGCCACTGCAGTTTCAGCGAATTTATTCGCAAGCTGCCAGATCGGGGCATTTCCTGGCAAAATCATCCCATACTTATCAACGTCGGGCCACAAATAGCGCTCACGTAGTAGCTGCTTAGTGCCAACAATACCGTGATGGGCTCAAGTGCCAAATGCGAAAGGGTCCATATTAGTATATCTTAAGTATTGACACGTTCACCCCAGTATAGGAGTCCGTCAACGAAAGAATTCGTGTACATGGAAGTATTATGCTAGTGCCGGTCCAAGATTTCCTCTCGAACCACCCTGGAGCTACATAGTTGATAACCCACTTCAATGTTTCATCGGAAGCAGTAGCTGCCTGAACAGCTTGCTCATTGATTACAGTACTCACAAGGGAGACAATCTTCTACCCTTTGGTAAGAGAATTATCTTTTCGCACTGGAAGCCTCGACAAGGTATCAGCTATGCGGTTCTCGGAATCTTTACAGTACACATTATTGAAGTAGTAATAGAGTAACTTGACCGACCAGCGGGAAATACGCAGTGGACGTCTGCCTGAATTTCCTGCTGCAAGCAGGGCAACGACCAACTGGTGATCTGTCCTGAGCGTAAAACGTCTGCGCCACATGCAGATATACCACCGCTCGCATGCAAATAAGCTTGTTAAGGCTCCTCTTTCACCCACAAAGTACTCCTGTTGTGTAGGTGTTAACGTCCTCGATGCAAGTGCTAGAGTGTGTAGCTAGGAACCCGCAACGTTGCTGCAATAGTGCACCTAAACCAACATCAGAGGCATCCGTCTCGACAACCACTGGCAATAAAAAATCAAACATTTTTATATAAGGAGCACAAGTAAAGCTTTGTTGTAAGCTGCGTTGCGCGTCTTGCGACCAGCAGAATTGTTGTCCCTTTCTCAGCATGGTGCGGATAGGTTCAGCAATATCCGCGTAGTGGTGAAGGAGTTTGGCATAATACCCTGTAAGGTCAAGAAAGGAGTGAAGGGTTTTTAAGCACGTAGAGGAGGAGCATTGAGAATCGCGTGAGCTTTGCTTTCTATGAGCGATATAACCTCTGCAGAAATTTTATGTGCCAGGAATGTTAATTCCTTCACTGCAAAAAGACAATTGTGATTCAACTTCATGCCACTCTGAGCAATATAATTCACGACTTGTCCTAAATTCTCATCTTGCTCAGACTTCAAGCTTCCCCACACAAGTATGTCGTCTAAGTGCCAAACAACAATCTTACAGGATTGCGAATTGGTATACATCATTCTTTGTAATACTGCAGGTGCGGAGGTTAGACCAAAGCATACTTGTTTGAAACCGAACAATACTTTATGCGTACTGAACGTGGTTAAGTCTCTACTAGATTTTCATGGGAGGAGTTGGTGGTAAGCTGATACTAAGTCCAACTTAGTAAAGAAGGACACACCATTCAGCATTCGGGAGAGTTCATCTACATGGGGCAGTGGAAGGCGTGCATGACAATGGCCTTATTGGGTTCTCGCACATCAACGCATAGGCAGATGTTCCCATCTTTCGCACGGGTGACCACGATTGGCGACACCCATTCAGATGCCGACACCCGCTCGATGATGTCGCTTTCCTCGAGTCGATGCAGCTCGCTCGCGACTTGTTTGAATGGGCCAAGGACAGCTGACGCAGATTGGCGGACACTGGCACGATGTCTTCCCGCCGCTTGACCTAGGGGATGAAGTCATGGACGAGTCTCAGCTGTCCGTCAAATAGATGCTCGAACCCCTGAGCGATACCTGCAGAAAGTTTTGAAGGAAACTGGAGTGGCAAAGTGACACGATAATGTCATGCCATGGATCAGCAGACCCAAATGTTGGATAGCATCCAGCCCCAGAAATAAAGAGCCATGTGCTGTTACAGAGAAAGTAACAGAGGTGCGTTTCCCGCCATGCTGCACGTCAGTGCGGAAATATGGAACGGCTGCTATGCGGTGTTTCGAAAAGTTTTGTAGTTGAACGAGCGTCTGGAGCAGTTTGTGCTTGGAAGCGAAAGACGTGTCCTAGTCCTTCTTCGTCTTTAGCAAAGCAGTGGCGCCGGTATCTATCAAAAGGACGTACGGGCTTAGTCGCCAACAACCTAAGCAATAAGAAGGCCCCCGGGCTACTCGGCATAACGTTCACAACAAAAACGGTGGCAGCGCCGGATTCAGAGTTTTGAACGGGGCTGACCGCCTGTACAGAACATTGCTGTTCACGGCAAACTGCCGCGAAGTGGCCTTTGATGCGGCAGAAGTGGCAGATTTTATTCCTGGCCTGGCAGTTTCCCGAACGTGCCATGGGTCCAAATTAGCCGCAGCAGAAACAAGGGCCCAGGGGGGGCTTGGAAGGAGGCAGACCCACGTGTTGGTCCCGAAGCCGTGCAGGCTTGCTCACGAACCAGTGTGGCCATGTTGAGGCAACTTCACTGCCGGTGAAGCAACCGAGCCTCTATTTTGTGCTGCTTCGACGTGCTGAAATATGGTGCTGGCACTGCCGATTTGTTCGTTTCTGCTGAACACTGCGTTTGCCCTGTGAAGTGCTCGAAGTCTCGTCCAAGTTGCTCTGCCTTATGTAGCCCAAGGGTTTCACTGCAACACAGTACTTTGGCTCGTACCTCCACGTTTGCATTTCGTGTAATATTTGATCCCTAATTCTCTCGCCGTAAGCGGCGCCAAACATGCACGTAAGGGCTTTCTCCTGGAAAGCAGTGATGTATTTGCGGAAGGTTTTCCCGGGTGGTTGTTTGCGGGATGGGACTAAGTGCCGCTCAGCTAGGACGATCGTCGTCTAGACAAAAAGCTCATCGAGAAATTGAAGTAGCGTATAACGTGATGCTGCCGCGTCAATCTCTTTCGCCGCTGCGTCTTTGTCCATCGTTGACACTGCCACCAAGCCTGATGCAGTTTGTGAAGCATTTGGATAGATTACGCTTCAAGATTTGCCCGTGCGGCAGTTTTTCCAGTGAACTTCGATGCCGAGTGCGCTGAAGAGCGCTGCCGCTCGTCTGATAGTCGTCCCGGTGCCTCCACTAGCTGCCTTGAGGTGTAACTAGATAATTTGTTCTCATTTGTTTCGCGGAATGGAAGCCGCGCGGGCACAGTGAGGAACGGAGGAAGGTTTGCAAAGAGGGCAGCCATGGTGCAGGAGAGAAGCAGCAAGCTTAAGCCTGCTTACATTAGTTTCTCATCGTCACGACATGTGAGCTGCGCAGCTCACGTGCTTTCTCAGCCGGAGAGAAAGTTGCACCTTCTGGTTTACATTCGCATGTAAACAGGAGAAGAGAATTTGCGAAGTCAATATGGCCGACTTCCTCCTCAACCACGGCTTCACAACGAGTGACGTCAGGCCCTCTTGTGAGTTTTGCCCTCTCCTTGCTTCGCAAAGAAGAGACAGAGATTAAAACATTTATTTGCGTCTAAGGAAGGAATGTTGGTGAGTGAGTTCCTTAGTCTGGGATCCTATAGGCATGGGCTGCTGTCATCGCTCGTCTCAAGAGGGCCTCTTGGGTATTCGAATCCGAGCTGAACAGAGCTGCCTCCAACCCTAAAGTGTTCTGCTGTGCTCTGGGTTGTGAATGTGGATTGTGTGGGCATTCCCATACCATGTGATATAGGGTGGGTGTTTTAGTGACGAAGAACCTGCACTGTGGTGTGTGTGTGTCGGGATCTATCTTGGACTAGTATGTATGGATTGGGGTAAGACATGGTCTGTAGGCAACGCCGCGCTACCTGAGATTCCTTACTGAGTTTGGCCCCGGGGGTGGAATTTCCCGTCTTTCCAGTCTTTGATGTTCTAGAAGATTTGTATATGTTAGAAACGAGTCAATACGCATAGCCGAGGGCGGGTACGATATGGCGAGGGTTGGATTTCCGGTAGAGTATTTGTCGGGCCGAGGCATTGACGAGCTCATTGCCTCTAACTCCGCAGTGGCCGGGTATCCATAGCAGCTGTTTCCAATCGCCCTCTGAGCGTGAGGACGAGAGTTGTGTAAGAAGTCGATGCGCAATGGGGCCAATGTAGCCTTTGCAAAATATCAGTAGGCTGCTTTTGAATCTGTTAAAATAAAGTGGACTTTGGGTTTCGTAGCCCGAAGGCGATTCCTGCTTCTTCCATACTAGGTTGTGTCTGTGTCCTGGACTGATATACAATCGACCCATTTTCCACAATTAATGACGCTTCTTGTAGATTTGCCGTTCAATGGTCCAGCTGCATCGACAAAGAAGGCGCCCTCAGTGCCTGAGTAGTTGTCGTGAACTTTTGCCCATGCCCGACGTCGATGTTCATGGAACTGCGCATGCTTGTTGCGTGGTAGTGGTTTGATGATGCAGTCCTGCTTCCAAGTCGGGTGGCTTACTGATGACGAGGGATGAAAGAACACAACATCAAGCGACTGATTCAGGCATTCGTTATCAGTCGCATAACCTATAGCTTTCTTTATCTTAGGAAGCAGGTGAGCACAAAACAGACAGGGTCATACGTCTGACTCTCAAGAAGGCTCTGAACTTACCCCCGTCGACATTCACGGAACGTCTGCTTCTAATGGGGATCCACAGTACTGTATCAAACTATTCTGCGCGCACCGCACGAATTAAGTCATGCGCTTCGCAAAGAACAGATCTGGTGAGAGCCTAGCTCTGCCTAGAGGTTTTACAAGAACTCTAACCCACTGGTGTGCTACCGCGACACCAGGGGTCAGGTGACACCACACAGTTGTTCAGTGTGGGCCGACCCGTGGCATGATGGAAGATTTGCATCCGCGCCGTAAGGCGTTGCAACCATCGGAACGATGACAGTGCACCACTGGCGGCGGCAAACGAACGCCAAGCCTACTTTTGACAATTTTATTTCTAATATTTCAGAATGGTAAGCTTAAAACACTGTTTTTTATATTCTCTAGGCATTGAGAAACATGCTTGGTGCGAACACCTGTGAAATTGGAAGTTCACGTGCTTTAAGTATCAGCGTGGTCAACAAAATGAACAGCCGTGTCTAATTGCTCGTGAAAGGCACGCGAATACGTTTATATTATTTACGGAAAGTTTGGCGAATACTGACAATGAGGTGTTACGACATCTTAAGCTACAGAAGTGCTGGAACGTTATCAGTATACCTTTACTTACTGCAGCGAACGTTTCGTGGAATGCGATGGATATACCAGCCAGCGCTGAACAGCTTCTGCGTTCCTGGCATCTGCGTTGGATCTGTGCGTAGTACGCACCTTGCTTGCACAAGAACGCTTTTGCACACAAATTGTTTACTGCTGTACATTCTAAAACGTTACTACGTGATCTTTATTTCATGTAAACGTCGATTGCCCTCCAATAAAAGCATTGATGGCCTGCGATAAACAATTAATATCCTGCAATGAAAAAAAAACAGTTTGTTTGATCAGCGTTGTCATTTAACTCAGCCTGTATGTGGCATCGCTCACTTACTAAAATATGCAAGACACTTGTGAGCGTTTAGTGAGTAGTTTACTGCGTTTCACTATACGCAAACAAGACACATTGAGACAGGGAGCTGCTCCAACGAGCGGAGGACAGCCATAAAGTAGAAGCGGACAACGAAGGTGACGGCAGGTGTCGTCTGCTATGCGAACGGCCAGCCGTCCTGTGAAAACGCCCCGACGCTCTGAAACCCATTTCGCTTTATACGACACTATAAATATAGAAAAAATATTTTTGGTTATTATTTGTTCAAAGAAGCTATTTGAGAGCAGAAGATAGATAAACTTGTTAAGTTGTCAGTAAATTATTAATTTTTTACCGTTTGTACAACTGCCGCCGTAATGGAGACGGCGCTGTCAAGGCATGTAATTTCTGTCTCCATTGGTTCTATGGACGTATCACTCCACTGGTGTGGGCGACACAACAGACCCGCAATAACAGACGGGGTATCAGAAAAACCAGAGAGACCGCAGATTCGATACGCCTTCGCCTATTGTTAACAGAACAGGCATCGAAAAATGTACAAAGCGCACCCCTAGCAACCCGTTTGCCTCCGAGCTTCAGCCTTTATCTGTTTTCCACAACTTCCCACCGGTCAGATAAAACTAAAGCAGCCTTCGAGCCAATACAGCCGTTAAATCAGCCTTTCAGCTTTTTTTCTTTTTCAGATGTTCGAAGCAAGCATGATCGTACACGTCTATACTTGCATGGAAAGTATTCTCGACCCTGCATAGTTGCCACTGTGTTATTTTTCGCGCTTCTGATATCAGAAGTACATCTCCTTTTTGTATAGTTCTTTGAACTACTGCCTCTGCGGACACACCTAATTTACCTCAGGTACTCCTTTTTTCCAGTTTTTCCTGCATGTTCTAATAGCCTGTTTTCTTTTTCTCCAGTAATTTAGCAAACTGTATTGTTCAAGTATGTTGTGTTCCTGCTTGTTGATTGCTTGCCTACCTCATACTACATCCATTGGTGTGATAGGCTGGGACTCGTTAGGACCATCATACACTTAAGAGGCTGGTTGTTATTTACACCTGCTTCAACAACCACAGTCCGCAATTCTTCATCCATAAGTCAACTTCCGATACTTGTTGACATGCACGTCTTAAAGCTTTTGATCAGTCTTTACTGAAATCCTCCCCGCCATGACACTAACTCTGCAACAAACTTTCTTTCACTTTCTGGTCACTCGTATACTGTTGCTCTCTTTCATATACCATCTTTAACATCTTGTTTCACTCTTTCTCAGATTTCTTCAACGCTCTTACATTGTCCCTGAAAATAGTTGTACACTATTCTCTTCTAGCTACTAATCATCGAAGTGCTTGTAAAAAGGCTCCTGATGGCATTCTCTGAACCAAACCCAGTTGTACAGCTCTTGTTACTGCACACGTAAATATCACAATGTAGAACTTTGCAGTAATGCTGCCTTTCTACTCTCGAGCATTTAGCGGTAGAGAAAAGTTTATACCAATTATGTCAAATGGGCTTTTCTGCGTTACACCGCCCGCCAGCAGTGGTCTAGTTTCTTGCGTCATAGTTTAGATTAAACCTCCTAGAAACGAGGTATTTTTTAACATAATTTAGCATCTGTCGGCCACAATCTAAAGCCTTGTTTTGAACTGCGTCATTGTTGGCGCAACGTCACCATGCAGTGTCATTCGTTGCGCAATAAGAACCAAGTGTTTTGACAAGTGGCTTTCTGTTGGCAATGCAATAGGATGTTTTTCACAAAAGCTCAAATCAATCAACTTTAGCCTCCTTTTCACTCTTAGAACACCTTGACTGTTTACGAAAATATTCATGTAAAGATTCATCTTGTCATACATTCGTGTCACTGTAGTTTGTAACGCCTTATGCTCCTGCTTTATGAGGACAAACTATGCTTGGTTCGTTTCTTCTCCTGTAAAAGAACCTGTTTTTTTCTCTTCTTAGAGGTCGAATATAACACATCACCCTTGATGTAACTCGTAATGCTTCCTGGTGCGATCCGAACCTGTTCCCATCAATTAACTGTCCGTGATTCGTAGTGGTAGTTAAGCTTGCCACGGTTTCTTCGCTGCGTTTGTATTCGTCATTGTCCGCCTCTATCGCGAAGTCATCGTTCAAGCTTGTGTTTTTCGTCCTTGACCCACGTGAGGCTCTTCCAACTTAGCTAACTGTTGAGTGAACGTTTCATCTTCATGCTTGTTGTCAAACGCACCGCATAGTAATAGGTTTCAAGATAGCTACATCAATCGTCGTTTGACTTCCTCTTGATTTCTGTTGCGCGGTTATGAACAAACAAGTCCTTCGTCTTGTTTGACTTTGTCCAGCATAATACAAATTGAGATTGAGTCGAGAATTTATTAGTCTTTATTTTCCCAATAAAGTTCTCAGTTATATGACTGGCAATTCTGACTGATGTGGTGCCAGCCAACAATTCACGGCTTGCTAGGGTAAATTTTTTTATTAGAGCAACGGTTCCTTTAGCAATGATTAGGAAGGCTTCATTGATTTTATTGTAGTACTCTATTACAATATATGCTGCTGCTCCACGCCATTGGACATATATAGGAGAGCACGTCAATGCTTTGATTTCAGCTTGCCTGTTGTTGTAGCGTCTACTAATAATAAAATCACCTAAGGGCTGAAGCTACTCAAACCACTCCTTCCATGCTGATCGGTGCTGACTTGGCAACGGCCCGTTCTCTTTCACTTTCGCCATCAAAATTTAGGCAGCCTTCACTTTTCTCTGACTGAAAATGGTGTCAGAAAGCTAAACGTTCATATCGCCTTGCCATAGCTTGCAGAACTTGTCGTTCTTTGAGTTGTGTTATATACATGTATTTTTGCAATGTAGTATCGGGAAAGCTCAACACGTCGTCGACGTCATTTCATTGCAATCCCAAAACCTTGATTTGTCCATATTTTTTTTATTTTTCAAACTAAATATTTTCCTTCGTCAAACAGTTTGTTTTACGTCAGCGTCATTTGTAGTTCATTTCCTTAAATTCATTCTTGTACTACGAAAAGTGTTCCTTGCTTATTTATACAACTTTGTTGATGTCGAGTATTCCAGGCTCCAAGTTAGACATCATTTACGTAAATTTCTTTACGAAGTGGCCCACAACTGCAGTATATTTCTCATCGAAGTTATCCAAAAATCTATGTATTTCTGCCACTAGAAAAAAGCTACTTGGTGTGGTGCCGAAAGCTGCGCTTGGCATTTGCCAAGTTATTTTCTTCGGGTTTGACATATTTTCGCTGGGTATGCTTAGCCACCACCGAAATCGCAGGGCGTCTCGGGGATTTTTGTGTATAGCGATCTGTAAAAATGCTTTCACTACAATGGATGACAAGGCAATCTCATGCCTTCAAATGTTTATCAGCAAACTTGTGATGTTATCCTACAAACTTGTGATTTTTCAAGCTGTCAATCAGGGATTCTTCAGGCTTCTGGCTTGACAATGCGTTAAAGACGATCCGTATTCTTCTTGCTGTTTGGTCTTTCTTCATTACTTCCTGACGTGGCATGTAGTAGACAAACTTGTTCTGTATATCTGATCTGAGAGCTTCTTCAACGTTTTCTGCTATTTCTTGCTCGAAGTTCTCTCGGATAGCTTTGTCGTAGGCTTGGAGGTCTTCTTTATTCTTGTTCATTTCTTTGTGTTCTGGATAAGCTTATTGTTTGCTATGGTGTTATTGTCGCCCAACGTTACGTCTTCCTTCTATTGTAGTCGCCCTTGATATGTTCCTGCTTTGAACTCCATTCATTTTCGGACGTACTCTAGCTCGTGGTCATTGCTCAGCTCCGTTACAGGTTTCTCATTGATTCCCATGGTTTCCAAGTCCAAGACTTTTGGGAATTCATCACTGATTGTGTCAAACTTGGCAGTGACCTTGAGTACCATAACCATCGATTATTCTAGTGGTACACAACGAAGTTCTAAAAGACCTTGTACCGTCCATCCAAACACCGTTTCTATCGCAATTACTTTTGGATGAATCTAGTTAATGTGACAAGTGACCACGGTACAGTAATATTTAGCTCCAATAAGGCAGCATTTTCCAGATTTTGACCTCACTGCTGATCTTCTTACTGTCATTCCTCAAACTAATTCCTATTGATTTTGCTTTTTCGTGTATCGTCAACGGTGGCAATTGTAGTACGTCACAGGCTACAACTTTTATCTCTAGCGCCGCAATCATGACATGTTCACATGTAGAGTCCCTTTTGACGTTGCTTGATTTATTTGTGGGGTTTAACGTCCAAAAACCGCTATTTGATTATGAGAGACGCCGTAGTGGAGGGCTCCAGATATTTTGACCACCTGGGGTTTTTAACGTGCCTTTTTGACGTTGAGTTCGACCACTTTTATGTTTAGTTTTACCTCTCCACCTCCAAACGATCCACACAGTGATCCTTTGAGATCTTTTGTATTTTGCACCGCAGTGTCCTTGTCAGTTTTTTACTGATGAGTGTCCTCATGCTATCAATGTCCAACAAAATTCTTGCGTAGCCCTGGCGGTCTTCTCCATCTGTCCATGGAAAGGCTGTCTGCAGTAATATGCACTTGTGCTCTCCAGGCTGCCGTGCGCGCATGTTGTAGGACTTCTTGGTCCGTTTGCACACTTGTACGCACTTCCTCATCCCCGCTGCTCTGCTCAGTAACGTAGGCTGACTTTGTTGTTTGCTTTGCAGGCACACGTTGACGACACATGGATGTTTCATGCCTCCCTTTGCAAGTCTTCCAGCGCACGTTACCTCGGCATATTTTTTGGCTATGTGGTGAGGTTTAGTGCACCTGAAGCACTTTCGCTCCCACTGCAAGGCCTCATTGTTTTGTTCCATCACGATGCTTCTTCCGCAATCTTCCGTGCAAAGTCCAGTCACCTAAGAGAAGTTGCACTTTTTCATCTAGGTGCTTTGAAGCGTAGATTTTCTAGCCCGCCTTGTGCTGTGCGGTGACTGAGTAACGTCAAACGTTTCTTCGGAAGTTTCTTCTCTGCTGCGTATATATATGTTATAAAACTCTATATTTTCTTCGAAAATGCGCGTGCTCTATCTTGACGTTGAGTCTGAGTCCGTCATCACTGGTCTGTTGGTGCATTTCTCTATCTTCTTGATCTTCATCTATATCTTTATGTCTACCGGTAGCGCAGATTTCTCAAGAGGTGTTATCACTGTAGCGTAACTATTCATTTCCACGTCTTACAACTACAATGCTCGTGTGTTCACTTGCAACATCTGGAAAACCAAAATTTCTTCAATTAATCTACATCTTTAGAACTCTTTACCGTTCTCACTTTGCTAGCTGTTTTATGTATGTTTCTCTGAAATGATCTTGTCGTCTGAATGCATATTTCAGTACACCGAGTGCATGCTCTTCATTCTCATCAGAAAACTGCAAAACTTCAAATAGTGACGCAATCTCTCAGCTGAGCGATGCCAGAAGGTAATAAAGTTTGGACAATTTGGCATGTTCAGTCTGCTATGCACCGATGTTCACAACTAATGTCAAGACCTTGTTGACACCGTTTTTTGCTCGTCAAACTTCGTCATCTTAAGTCGTGGCAACTTAACAAGCTCTTGCGCCTCCGACAGGTGTTTTGCACAATGCACTGAACACGCCTGTACTGTCATTATTCTCGTTGTCAGCTGCGTTCCTTCTTCTAACTCTCGTAATGGCTCCTCGATTTTTGTCTTAGCGGCGACGCTATTCATCTGATAGAGCAAAGCTCTTTCGAATGGTGCCTCCGCGCCTTCTTCGTTGAGTGGTTCTGTCTGCTAGTTAACATGGCCAAACGTCTGTGACACTCTCTTTATCTGGTTTAAAGCGTCATTAGTTTCGCTTCATCGACGTCTTCTTCTATCATCTTACCGATTTTGGTCGTAAGCGTTCTAACATTGGCCCAAAACGTCTTCCGCATCTTCGACAGGACCTCTCTACTGATGCCTAAAGATTGTTGAAAAAAAAGAGGAACCTTAAGCTTCGCCTTTAAGAGTCAAACGCGATAGCAAAATCTGGCTGTTTTTGGGCCCTTCAACCTCTTAGTGAATACTTATTAATGTGCTTTGTTACACACACACAAAAACTCACGCACACAGCAGATGGTACATACAGGTTTTTGATCTAAAGCAAGAGTCACATTGCCTCCAGGACACACGCCACACGCTTGCCATTTCGGAGGCCATAAAGAGTCTCACAATGCCTCGGCGATGGCAGCACATTGATTAGCGTTTGCTGTTTGCTTGATCAACGCCTCGGGAAAGGCATAATTTTTCCATGATATATTGGCTGCATTTGAATAGAGCGCTCTTCATCGTGCCACAGAGAGACCGTGGCAGCACAAGCACCTGGCCAGACACAGCTCGCACGCGTCACGTGCTCAAGGTTCTGGTGAGGAAAAAAAAGAGGTGTTCTGAGATTCCTCTGTTGTTCGAAGGGCTCACAGTTATTTTTACAGTTATTTTAACTTGTGGGCACAGCGTCACCCTAATAAATACGACTGTTTCATGAGCCTGTGTGGTTTAGTATTGCCACATTATGTTTTCCGCTAGATGGACATAGTTGTACAATTTTAGGTCTGTTGCGAATTTCCTATTTGTTTTTAGCGGCGATGGCTGCACTATTCAAGCTTTATTAATTGACTGATTTATTGATTGATATCTGAAATTTACCGTCTTAAAGCCACCAATGACTATTATAGACGTTGCAGTGAACGGCTCCTGAAATTTCGACTGCCTGTGGTTCTTTAACTTGCACCCAAATATGAGCAAACGGGCCTACAGCAATTAAGCCTCCAACTAAGCTGCAGCTGCCGCTGCCGATATTCAATCCCGTGACTTGCGGGTCAACAGCGCAGTACCTTAGCCACTATATTATCACGGCGCGTTTTTTCGACGCAGTTTCATGGCCTTCAAAATGCACCTACAAATCACCAAATGGGCTCGTTTTCGTGGTGAGACGTGTCGAAGAAAGTGCGTTAAGGAGACTCCTTCTGCTACATGACATCTGTGCAGTATTTTTTTTCTAAGCAGCTGCAAGTAACGATCGCGGCTTTGTGGTAGAACACCTGCTTGCCACGTGAGCAGCCGAAGTTCGATTATCAGTGCAATGAATGAATGAATGAATACACTTTATTTAAAGTCCGGCAGTTTTATCAGGTGAGGTGGGGGAAGAGAGGATTAACCCCTGTCCCTTCCCACTATCCATTGATTATGATGGCAGTGCCTCAGGTGACAGTTCGAATGCCTTGCACCCGGGCGGCATCTTCAGCTTGCCGAACGGCCCAAAGCTGGTCGGCCAGCTTGTCGCTTGTGAAGTGCTGCTTCCCAGTGGCAGCGCAGCTAACGCCACTGATCGGCAACAGTGACCGCAGCCGCGGTGGAGGCCGGCCCTTGCCTTTGCGTGGTGGTGGCAGCAGCGATTGGCCTCGGATTTTGTCTCTGCTTAACATGCGTCGCGAAGTCAGCAGAGGCAGCGACGTTGAGTTTTTCAGTACACTCCCAAAGCATGTGCTGCAGTGTAGCCCTTTTCCTGCACGCTTTACACGCGTGCGTGCAAAGCCCACGCGTGTAGAGGAACCAAAAATTTTATTTTTCATTTTATTTGCTTCTTTCTTGATTTTTTTGTTCGCGGACGTTTTTTTGCTCACAACCAAAGGTGCCGATGCCGAGGGCGGAATTTCTGCAGCACAAGCTCCCTAACGCTATCACGTTAAAAGCTGTTGCTCTGTAGGCACGCCACCATCGGTCATTGGTTGCGGTCCTTCCCGCTGCGTTTCGTCGTTGAGCCAGACGCTGCTGTTTCGTTTTTGAACCCACGGATGCGAAGGGGGTTACAATATTCGCATCGGTCCTAAGGTATTTTGGTTCATAGCGCAATGTTTTTAAAGGACTATAGAGAGCACATAATATACACGCCTTCGCGTGTAGTTGACAGAGCGAGAATCTAAAACAATGCACAGAGCGTGCCTTTCGCACCGCTACTGAAAAAACTCTATAATTCCATACAGGCTCTGTATGCTTCAATACAGGAGTTACCGGTAATAAAACAGGAACTGTACAGGAACCAAATGGGGGTAAATAGACATTATACAGTACCTACAAGGTGTAATCACTGTAGCGTAACTATTCATTTCCACGTCTTACAACTACAATGCTCGTGTGTTGACTTGAAACATCTGGAAAATGAAAATTTCTTCAATCCATCTACATATTTAGAACTCTTTACCGTTCTCACTTTGATCACTTTGGCTCACGGACGTTTTTTTTTTTGCTCACAGTCAAAGGTTCCTATGCCGAGGGCGGAATTTCTGCAGCCCAAGCTCTCTAACGCTATCACGTTAAAAGCTGTTGCTCACAAGCAGAATGGAACCTGGGCAAGACATATAGGGGTATGTAGGAGCTATGTAGAGATTATGAGTTTGGTATGTAGGTCTCCTTTAGCACAAAATAGGAGCTAATGGGGCTGAATGAGGACCACGCATAGGTCTCGCATAGGGCTCAATGTGAGCCTTATTAGCCCATGTAGTACATGAATAAACTTATTAGACCAAATATATACGCATGCATAACATTTGTGCTCTGTTTCTTGCATTTAGGGCCCAAAATACTCAGTTTTTCCGCTCCATTAGCTGTCTGTATACAACCTGAAGAAATAGCCAAATTTAATTAGCACATATAACGAGTTGCAATTATGTGCCAAAGTATAACATATAATTATATCAGATAATTACCAATAGACTTTATTTTATTCGATCACCTTAGTTGTGCACGTGTTACATAAGTACAAAGAATGTTGTGCAGTTTATACAAAAAACAATAACTTAAATGTTGTATTTGTGCAATGGATAATCTTTCTAATACAAATCTCTTTAGTTAAATAGTGATTGAGTATTTTCCTAATATATTGTTACGTAAAATTAGACGGGACGTGACTATTTGCCAGTGTATTTACATCAATAAAATGGGAGCGCAGCACACAGAGCGAGCAAGCAAGCCCTCTCCGTCGTCTTCTGTCCACAGAATGCTTTATCCTTCATGTGATAGCTACGTAGCATACCCCCCCCCCCCGCCCCCCTGGTTGTAAAAGCACCATCTGGGTGCATTTTCTACGTGTGTTTCAGACATTGGGCGGTATGGTTTCAACCTACTGACTTGGACTACTTCACTGGGGAAGGTGGGAGGGGTTGCAGGCAGGTTAGTCAAGGAGGCTGGAATGAGCTCATGGGTAACGTTTGTTGCCCGTCGTATGATACGTTAAGGTCCATTGTATGGAGGTAGGAACTTCTCTGACAATGCAACATGACGAACTGTGCCCCAGAGAAGAACTAGTGAACCAGGTGAGAAGTCAACGTCGACATGCTTGCTGTCATAGAGAGCCTTCTGGGTTGCTTGTGAAGCCAACAGCCAAGAACGGGCAATCTGACGTGCATGGTCGGCACGAGCGATAGCATCACGCGCGTATTCGCTCGGCGAATGTGTAATAGTCGGTAGTATTGTGTCTTGTGGCAAGGTCGGATTAAGGACATAGAGCATATAACAAATCAATAACCTGCTGTACCATGACGAGATAAATTATAGGCGAACGTCGAGTAAGGTAGCGCTAGATCCCAGTGATGGTAGTCAGATGAGACATACAACGAAGACATGTCCGTGAGGGTGTGATTTAGACTTTCGGTAAGGCCATTTGTTTGAGGAAGGTAGGAAGTGGCCAGTTTGTATTGCGTTGAGGAAGAGGGCAACAGGTCATCGAGTACGCGCCACAAAAATGCGCGTTCACGATCGGTGAGCAATTTCCGAGGAGTGCCATGGTGTAGAATTAAATCGTAGAGCAAAAAGTCGGCAACGTCAGTAGCAGTGCTGGTTGAGAGCACTCTAGTGATGGCAAACCTGGTCCTATGGCCTATAGCTGTGACCCACTTCTTCCCAGAGTTTCGTTCAGGGAATGGTCCGATGAGTCTACACCAACATGGATGAAAGGATTGGTACGGATGAAGATCTGGTGAAGGAGACCAGCAGGGGGTGTGCCATGTCGTTTTCAACGTTGGCATTTATCTCAGGAGGCCAGTTAGCATCGAGAGTGCCGTGCGAGACCACGCCAAACTAAACGGCGCCGAAGGCGGCCGTACGTGCGAGATACGCCTAAGTGACCGGCAGTTGGTTCGTCGTAAAGCTCATGCAGGACTGCTCAACGGAGATCGTTAGGCACGACTAGAAGTAGCTCAGGAACATCTGGCTGGACGCTACGATGGTAAAGCGTGCCGTTTAGGAGAACGAACTTGTGGAGTGACACGTCATTACAGTCAGATTCCAGACGGGCAATGAGTGACCGCAAGAAAGGATCGCGCCGCTGTTTATCACCAATTTGACGAAACCTAGACAAGGACATCACGCTGGGGTCAGGCTCGCCTACCGAGTCATATGGTTGGTCAAAAGAGTAGCGGGCGAAGCAATCAGCGTCCACATGGAGGCGTCCAGACTTGTAAGAAACTGAGTAGGAGTACTCCTGAAGACGCAGCGCCCAACGCCCAAGTCGTCCAGAAGGGTCCTTCAGTGAAGAAAGCCAACAGAGGGCGTGATGATCCGTTTCGACAAGGAACGGATGGCTATATAAGTGAGGACAAAATTTTGAAACCACCCAGAGAAGGGCAAGACATTCTCGTTCTGTTATAGAGTAGTTATACTCAGATTTTGAAAGTAGACGACTTGCATATGCAAATACGCGATCAGTGCGCCGCTGAGTTTGGGCCAAAACTGCGCCGATGCCGAGACCACTAGCGTCTGTCCGCACTTCTATAGGAGCATCTGGGTCGATATGTGCAAGCATCGGTGGTGTCCGTAGAGCGGTGTTTAGTCGAAAGAAAGCGTTAGCTTGAAGATGACCCCAACAAAACGAGACGTCATTTTTGAGACGGTCTGTGAAGGGGCGTGCGAATGCCGCCGAGTGTTTTACAAACCGACGAAAGTAAGAGCATAGGCCAACTAAACTTCACACATCATGGATAGAGTGCGGCACGAAAAAGTTCGTTACTTCGCGTACTTTTGCCGGGTCTGGTCGTACACCGGAAACGTCAACAAGGTGGCCAAACACAGTTTTCGACGAAGACCAAAGTGTTACTTCGACGTATTCAGCTGGAGGCCGGCATGTCGGAATGTTGATAGACTGGTCGACGTTCACGGTATCTCGCGAAGGTGGGTGAGAAGATTATCACGTCACCTAAGCAACACAAGCACGTCGCCCATTTAAATCCTTGAAGCAGCGTGTCCATCATTCTGTAGAAGGTTGCTGGGGCGTTGCAGAGACCAAACAGCATGAGCATGAATTTGTGAAGGACATCGAGGGTAACAAATGCAGTTTGCTCAAGATCCATTTTGTGTAGAGCAATATGCCAGTAGCCGTATTGGAGGATGAGAGATGAAAAAAAGAGGTGGCACCATGAAGACAGTCACATGCCTCGTCAATACGTGGAAAAGCATATTCGTTTTTCTTGGTTATTTTGTTGAGGTGCCGATAATAAATACGGAAACGCCAGGAGCGTCTTTCTTCTTCACCAAGACTACTGGGGAGTCCCAAGGGCTTGACGACGGTTTGATAATGTTTTTCTATAGCATGTTGTCTACTTCTCTTCCGTTGCACCGTCGGCCTTACCGCGGACACGCGGTAAGGCCGACGGTGGATTGACGCAGAGTCACCAGAGTTAATTTGGTGCTTGACAATATTAGTCTGGCCCAAGGGAAGATCACAGGTATCAAAAATGTCACCATAGGAGGCCAAAACGCGGCAGAGAGCGCCGGCCTGATCAGGCGAAAAATCTGGTCCAATCATAATTTGAAAGATGGCTTAGGCAGAACTGGGTAACCGAGAGACT
Source organism: Rhipicephalus annulatus (assembly GCA_013436015.1). Taxonomy (NCBI): domain Eukaryota; kingdom Metazoa; phylum Arthropoda; class Arachnida; order Ixodida; family Ixodidae; genus Rhipicephalus; species Rhipicephalus annulatus. The sequence goes on from WOVY01011934.1 coordinate 365,485, forward strand.
ACGGCTTGGTCCGGAACAGTTACAACGACAACGTTCAAGTCATCATCTCTTAAGGCGGTGAGTTGAGCAAGCGACATCTAGTAGGGCAACACTTGAGGAATGCGGCCGAAACTCAGGAGCGGAGAAACACACAGCTGCCCACTATGGTGACTATGGTATGCGGCACTTTAACACTGCGCGTTAGTCGAGCGTTTCTTATCGGTGCAACGATGTAGTCTCCGCCGGGAACTGGAGGGATCGATGACAGACATACGTATGTCACAGCTTGAAGTGGCAAGCGAACAAAAGTGGTTGGACCCAAGCGGCTGTCGGGCTTTTCACAGGCATTCGAGAGTAGAGGAAGGTCGAGGCTGAGTGTGCCAGAAGAACATTCAATTAAAGCCGAGTGGGTAGAGAGGAAAACAAGCCCTAGTATGAGGTCATGAGGGCAACATTTTAGAACGGCAAAAAGGACTATGGCGTGACGACCAGCAATGTAGACACGAGCAGTTCACATTCGGACTTCTACAGCGTCGCCATCGTAGTCGTTAAGGGCGTCATGATCTTCTGCAAACGGTGGCGTAGATGTGCGCTCATGATAGATAGGTGGGCGCCTGTGTCAACAATTGCAGTAACAGAAACATTGTCGACTTTTACTTCAATGTGACTGTGGTGTGTGGGCAGCATCAGTAGAAAGTTTCCGGGCGTAGTTGGTATTGCAGCTTCACCTCCATTATCTGCAATATTCTTGTTTTCCTGCTGTGATCGTCCACAGAAGCTCAGCGAGAAAAAACGCCCAGGCGGCGGAGAGCGGGATTTGTGGCGTAGCGGAAACTTGGAGCGGGAGTAGCGGCGACCGAAAAAAGAGGCGTCAGTGGGGAGAGGCTCGTGAGGAGGCGGCGAGTAAAAGTTGGGACGGTGTAGCAGCTGGACGTCCAGAAGTGGTAGGGTGCATATAAATAGGGTAGCTCTGATGCCGCGGATTGGACCAGTGGCAACGGCAATAACGAGAAATATGTCCACGTTGATGACAGGAGATACAGATAGACTTGTCATCAGGTGTTCGCCATTGCGTAGGGTTCCGGAAGGGCAATGATGGAGGAGATCCGCGAGCCTTACCTGAGGGGTATAGGCCTACTTCAGTGTGAGTCCTGGGACACGCTAACGGAAGACAGAGATTAGCGAACTCTTGCCTTACCACAGCTTGAATTAAGGCTGCTGATGGGTGTGATGGGACAGTTGCTTAGGTAGTTAAAACAGGCTGTTGAATGGGTGTTGGACAGACAGCTTCAAGCTCCCGACGAACAATGCGAGTGACATGGTCATGGGTGGGTGGTTGGCAAGCGGCTTCACACGATGAAGATGCGGCCGTGTTGGGAAGTCGCGTGATTTTCTGTGTGATACAGCGGCACTTGGCGTGTTCGATGCACCGACACTTTTTGAATAATTCATCGGTGATGGTGACGTTAAGTGTATACAAGCTGGTTGAAGATAATGTCGGCGATGCCTTTAGGCACATTCGATACCCTCTCAGGCTCGGGCATGTGTTCGTCAACCTGGCGGTAAAGGGAGATGACGTCGTGATTATAAGCGACGTAGGATTCGGTACACGTCTGTGCCCGAGTAGCCAACTGATTTCGCGCAGTTATCTGTCATGCAGCGGTGTTCCAAAAAAAGTCACAAATTTTTACTTGAAACTGTCCCAGCTGGTAATGTCGGCTTCGTGTGTCTCGAACCCAACCCGCGGAGGGACATCAAGGTAAAAAAGCACGTTAGCAAGCATGATTGTCGAGTCCCACCTAAAGGTGGCGCTGATCTGTTCATACGCGTTGAGCCACTTGTCAAAGTCATAGCCATCCTGTCCAGAATATACGCAAGAATCACGAGCAGGTGGTAGGACAACGTAGCTAGATGTCACAGAATAGGTGGGTGGTGAAGGCTATGTACCTTGAACTTGTGACATTGTAGCAGCCGTGATGATGCTGCCGTGGCGGAGCTTCGTGATGGATACAGATAATGACCGGCACATCCACCACAAATATGTTACGTAAAATGGGACAAGACTTGACATTTGCGTGTGTATTTACACCAATAAATTCGGAGCGCAGCACAAAAAGCGAGCAAACAAGTCCTTTTCGTCGTTTTCTGTCCACAGAGTGGTTTACCCTCCGTGTGATAGCAATGTCGCAATATGAACAATACACAAGAAGATAAAAGACAATTTATTATTAGAATCAGGAGATAGACAAAATTTTGTTCACATGCTCGGGCAGTGCCCCAAGGCACAAAGCACAAGGAGCCATGCAGGGCTACCACGGAAGAGTGTGAATGAGCTCTACGCAGCTTGGGCCAGCCCTCGTCTGTGCCTCGAGGAGTAAGTGCACACGACACGGTGGAGGGGCATAGCATCTCTGTTCTGACATAGCAACTGCGCTCTGTGGTGTACACACTAACCCTGAAAAATTTCAATAAAGTCATTATTATATCCAAGTTTCCAACAAGTGCATGAAACCTCAGTAAAAGGTTTTCGCAGTACCTATGTTGTTGAAACAAAACTATTAAATATTCAGTTCAAGTTTCTATGCACTGCTATAAATGGTCGATCTGGGAATTTGGTTGGCTTAGGACAAGCTTCCTCACTTGTGAACGGTACTTGGCTGTGTACATTCCTCAGAATCAGAATAAGAGCAAATTATTATCAAAAACTCTTTTCGAGTGCTTCCATCTGAGCCTTTGAAAACAGCTTGTTGTACGTATGTATGAAAGCATCTTCATCACTGGCCAAATTAGTATTTCTTATGGTACTCATGCCCTAAAAAGAAATTGCTTCAAGTATTCTGTTTAAGTTTGAACACATTATTTTAAATAGTGGAAGAGTGTTTAGGTGGCACAAGCTTGCTTGCTCGTGACTCGTATTTGGCTGTGTTTATTGCTCAAATCTGTAGGAACAATTATATCTAAAGATTTTGTTTCGTTTACTTCCATCTAAACCTTTGAAAACAGCTTGTTGTACGCTTTCATGCACCGGATCATTCCAACTGAATAGCTAATGGTCACGATACTCATGTCTTGCAAACAAGAGTGACTCAAGTTGTTTTATGAGCTTCCACGCATTGCTTTAAATGGTTAACAAGAGTGTTTAGTGGTACAAGCTTTCTTGTTCCTGATACATGGTTGTGCTATTACAAAGAGGGTGCACAATAGCACATAATTGTCCACGCTTCATTTTGTGTACGTCAATCTCAACCTTAGAAAATGGTTTGCTGTACACTTGCATGTTCAGCATCATCCCCATTGGAGCGCTTTTTGTAATGGCACTCATGTCTTGCAAACAAAAGGCGCTCAATTTTTCATTTTTAGTTTCCAAGTATGACTTGAAATGGTTGATGAGGATGTTTTTGTGGCACAAGGATTCCTTTTTGGAATACTTCAATATGTTAAATACTTAGAAGGTGGACAAAAGGAAATAATTATCCATTCTTTGATTTGTGTGCTTCTATCTTCTGAATCCTTGAAAACAGCTGGTTGAATGCATTCAAGTGCCACATCATTCCAACTGAAAAGCTCATGGTTCTGTGGTGCTAATACCTTCCTGTATACATTTCTGGGCATTATTATCTGATAGATTTCATTATTATTGTGTCAAAACACAGAAAAACGAGCCCTCAAGTATACACTTCCTTTCCATATATATATATATATATATATATATATATATACATATCTATATATATATGTAAAGAGAGAGAGAGATTTATATATATATATATATATATATATATATATATAGAAAACACGAAAATGAAATGCAAATATATATATAATGAAATACAACGGTTCCGCCAGCTGACGCTTTATTAAAGCAACAGCAAGATGGCGCCGATAATGAAGAAGAACGAAACAAAAGCTGATGATGGTTGTTGACAGATGAGGAAGATGATGTCCAATGAATTCTCACACTAATTTCCCCCGTCGACGGAAGTGGCCAGCCTGGCCGCGAATAACGCTGTGAAACGCATACGTTAAGGCTTTAGACGCGAAACGTGCACAATCTCTGTAACGCGGCAGCGTTGGTCAGGGGGGGAATGAACAGGTTTGACGCGGCAGTTCACCGATGAGGTCTGTTTGACAACTTTGTAGGGGCCAAGATAGCGTGACTCGAACCTCTCGCATAAGCCAGGCGTTTGCGCAGGTGTCCACAGAAGTACATCGTCGCCAGGGCGGTAGAGAACGACGCGGTGAGTGGCATCGTAACAATGTATGAGCTCTTCTTGGCTAGCTTCGGTGTTTGCACGAGCAAGATGACGGCATTGAGCAACACGGAACAGAAACTAGTCGCAAACGAATGGTGAAGAGTTAACGGGGCCCGAAAAGAATGAAACGTCAAGTGTTGATATCGGTTGGCGTCGGTATACTAGGAAGAATGGAGAATAGCCCGTGGTTCATTGAACTGACGTATTATATGCATACGTGACAAAGGGAAGTATGGCATCCCAATTGCGATGGCCCGGTTGGATATACATAAACAGCATGCCACACAGTGTGCGAAGAAATGTTTCTGTTAGGCCATTAGTTTTTGGGTTATAGCTAGATGTTGTTTTATGAACTGTTTCTGATGCTTGAAGAACATCACTGAGCGTTCTTTGAAGAAATGCTTTGCCCCGGTCGCTCAAAACAACACGAGGGGCTCCGTGACGTAGGTAAATAGCATTCAAGAAGAAGGTTGCTACTTCCGAAGCAGTTCCCGAAGTGATCGAGGCCGTCTCAGCGTACCGGGCCAAGTGGTCAACCGCAATGACGATCCATCTCTTGCCGTCTGATGTAGTTGAGAGGGGCCCGAAGAGGTCAATTCCGACGACAGCCAACGGCTCTGATAGACAAAGAAGTGGTTGTAGGGTCCCGGCTGGAGCAGTAGTGGGCCGCTTGCGGTGTTGGGAAAGTGCGCACGAGGCGATATATTTAGCTTCCGTCATGGAAAGACCTGGCCAGAAAAACCGACTGCGTATGCGCTCGTATGTTTTGTAGTAACCCAACTGTCCTGACGTTGGGTCGTCGTGGGAAATGCACAGCACTTCAGTGCGTAGTGCGCTTGGTATGATGGGAACCCGAAAGTGGCTTTCCGGATTGAAAATGTATTGATGTAGCACATCGTCCTCCAATTTGAATAGTCAAAGTTGTTTCCGGAGCCTGGCATTTGGGGAAGATGAAGAGCAGGTAAGCTGCCCGATGATGTCAGTGCAATATGAATCGGCTAGCTGGTGAGTGGTAAGTACTGACGAATGGGTGGATAAAGGTAGGGAAGAAATGAATGATATCGACAAGGCGTCTTCTATATAGCCAATTTGGCAAGGAGATGTGACGTGCGCCGAAGACTACGGCGAAGGGCAACGTGACAAAGCGTCGGCATCTTGGTGTTGTCTTCCAGTCTTGTAGATGACGTCGAAGTCATACGATTGAATTCGGAGATTATAGCGGCCAAGTCGTCCCGACAAGTTTTGAATGTTGACAACCAGCAAAAAGCATGGTGGTCTGTCACAAGAGTAAAATGGCGGCCATGTAGATACGGACAAAATTTTTGGATGGACCAGACAACAGCCAAGCACTCTTGTTCAGTTATCGCGTACCTCTTCTCTGCAGAGGTCAGAGTGTGGCTTGCATACGCTACAACTTTTTCGCGAAAGGCATGGTCGCGCTGGAGGAGTACGGCGCCGATTCCTTATCCACTTGCGTCAGTGTGTAATATCGGACGTGCTTGTCATCGGAATAGCAAAGCACAGGTAGGGATGTCAGTGCCTGCTTGAGCTCTTGAAATGAGGCTTAGCATTAATCCTTCCGATTGAAGGAACCAGTACTAGCAAGGAGCTTGTGAAGAGGAGCAGCAATAGTGGCTAAGTTGCGGATGAAGCGGCGAAAGTTCGATGCGAGTCCAAGAAAACTGCGTAGTTCTTTGGAACGAAAGGGTCGCGGAAACTTCGGGACTGCGGAAATTTTGTCCGGATCGGGCTGGATGCCATCTTTGCTAACGAGATGTCCTAGAACTTTTATAGCTGTGTTGCCGAAATGGCACTTCTCTGTATTTATTCGAAGTCCAGCATTAGAGAGACATGTGAGCAATTGATCTAGGCGTTGCAGATGATTAGCAAAAGTGGAAGAACTAACGACAATATCATCGAGGTAGCATAGACAAGTTTTCCACTTGAGGCCAGGAAGAACAGTGTCGATCATCCTTTCAACTGTGGTGGAAGCATTACATAGGCAGAAAGGCATTACGTTAAACTCGTAAAGACCGTCCGGCTTAGAAAACGCAGTCTTTCCTTTGTCTGCTTCGTTTAATGGTATTTGCCAATACAAGGACCGAAGGTCAAGGGTCGAGAAGTATTGGGTGCCTTGCAATGAGTCAAGTGCATCATCTATACGGGCCATCTGATATACATCCTTTCGGGTAATCTTGTTCAGCGCGCGGTAATCAACACAAAATCGTACCGATCCATCCTTCTTTAGTACCAAGACAACAGGTGATGACCAAGAACTGGTAGAGGGTAGTATGAGGTTTCTTTTTAGCATATCGGACACGTCCTCATCGATTATTTTGCTTTGGGCCAAGAAGACCCGGTAGGGACGACGCCGTAGAACAGTCTGACCTTCAGTGTCGATGCGATGATGCGCAACTGTGGTCTGTCCTAGTGCCGAAGCCTTGGCATCAAAGGAGGCATGGTGTTTCGTTAGCAAACTTAGGAACGCCTCACTTTGAGAAGCAGAAAGGGCAGGATTTATCCCGTGAGCAAAGGAGGAGGGAGTAACAGACCAGACCTGTTGTGGCTGAGCTGTCAAGGCGTCAAGAGAGACCAAAGATATCGGTTGGGTATCCACGTAACACGACAATGAAGAACCTTGGGGTAGGAGAACAGGCTCCGGGGTAGGGTTCAGGCCAAGGATTATCGTACAACTGTTTGAACCACACCAGGCTGGAGGGGACTACAACGCCGCGAGCTAGACAGTGGCTGGAAGGGGTGATAAGGACGTCACCATTGGCAATTTCGGAGAAGTGATGGTGATGAGTTGCTCCTGACCCGGGAGCAGTATGGTATCGGAAGCTGTAAAAAAACGCAATGGTTTTTTGTAGACACGTTCGCTCCAGTGATCGGTCTCGGTCATCTCGACTACACGTTGACGGCAAGAAATTAATGCAGATGCTGATGAGAGAAAGTCCCAAACTAAAATTAGTTCATGAGCACATGAAGTTAAGACAGCGAAGTTGATGTGGTGCGAATACCATCAATGAAGATACGCACTGTACATTGAGCCGATGGTCTATTTATTGCTTCATTGGCCCCAATCAAAGATGATCTAAGGTAGGGTGTCTTCACTTTCCGCAATCGAGAACACAAGTCGGCACGTATAACTGAAATAGTTGCTTCCGTGTCCACCAAAGCCAACCCCCGTACACCTTGCACAGTTACCAATAAAATGTTTGACGGTCGTTCGGGGGGATTTGTGGCATTTCGCCGCGATGCAGTATTCCCTACAAAAACTGCACTGTTCAGTTTTTTGATCGCTGGGCAACCAGTTGAGAGACAGGCCGAAGTGGTGAAACAGAGCGTCGGCGTGGCGAAGGGGAGCGTGGTCGGGAGGCACGTGTATTGTTGGTCGTGTTAGAAATGCGCAGAGGAGACGGGGATCGGTGGTCCGAAGGGCTGTCGCCATAACGGTAGTAACCTCGAGCACATGTGTCGTCTCATTCGAAAGCGGCAAAACAATGACCTTCATCTTGCTGCCGACGTCGACAGACCCCGGAAATGTATCCTCAAGTTCCACAGTAGTAGCAAATAGGCCGAGGGGCCCGCCAGGAGGAAGAATGGTAGGTAGGGTTCGCTGGACGGGACTAGAGGTGGGAAGTGTTCGTGATCAGACACAGGTGGGAGTACTTGAGACGTTGAGGGTTACATTGAAGCGATCTGTGCATACGAAGCGGATTGGGGCCATGGTGGAGCACGGTGAGTGCTTTAAAACGCCGATAATACTTTCCTAATAATTCCACGCAGATCCCTAGAAGCGGGCTGAGTGGGAACGTTATGAGAAGGAGGTAAACTGTAGGCTTGCAGTTCCTCAAGAATTATGGCTCGAATGATGGATCGGAACTTCATGCTGTTTGCCAGGAGGTTCTCAGAGAAGTCGAGTCGCAGGCGGATGGACTGCAAGGTATCAAGCCGCTGGCATACAGAAACGACGTCGGAAACCGTCGAAGGGTTGCGCGCGACAAGGGCGTTGAAAGCGGTAGGTCAGATACCCTTCAAAAGGTGCCGGACATGATCACCTTCTGGCATGGTGTCGTCGACATATTGGCAAAGTACAAGAAAATCCTCAATATAGGAAGCGTAGGACTTACGCAATGTTGAACGCGTTTTGCCAGTTTCTTCCGAGCAACTTCTGAACGGACGGTCGGTGTGCCGAAAATGCGTTGACGCTGGTCTATCAAGGAAGACCAATCGCGGAAGTCGCTCTCATGATTTAGAAACCACGTCTTGGCAACCTGAGAGACGCAATACTGGACGCGTGCTAATTTTGATGCCTTGTTCCAGTTTTTGTAGACACCTACGCGGTCATAGTTGTCGAGCCAGTCTTCAACAGCTTCGCCAGGCAGACAGGAAAAGATTGGAGGCTCCCGAAGGGGGCTTGTTGACCAGGCTAGGGTTGGCGGCGTGTGGTTCAGTTGGGCTTGCTATTGTGCCATGGTGCTCTGCTGGCGTCAGCGACGTCCCGAACGGAGGTATAGGAGCTGGCTTTGGATGGAGAGAGGTCAAAAAGACGGAAATCACCTCCACCACTTGAAATACAATGGTTCAGGCAGCTGACGCTTTATTCATGCAACAACAAGATGGTGCCGATGATGAAGAGGAATGGAACGAATACTGATGATGGTTATTAACAGATCAGGAAGATGACGTCCAATAATTTCCCACAATATATATATATATATATATATATATATATATATATATATATCAGTGAACGAACACAAGAAAACAGAAAAATGAAATGCAAAGTGCACAAAAGATGAACAAACATGGACTGGCCAGACGAAATGTAAACGCAGTTCTCAATAAAGAAGGGAACCTTCTACGAGTCACATTGGTCTTTATTCACAGCAGTTAAAGTTCTGGTAACGGGGCGCGGACGCACAAAGAGACAGAGATGGCTCCAGAGCGGTTCATGGCCATTAACAGTCCGGTAAAGAAGCCGCCTTGGTGGGTGTGCACAAGCTGGGGCCCGTAGCCCGACGACAGCTCCCGCTCTCGGTAGATGACGTTACCTGTGGCACTGTCTTCTCTTCGAACATCAAAACCAGGCCGTAACAGGAACTCGCAATAGCCTCGGTGGTTGAATGGTCAGTAGGACCTCGTGAACGTCACTGCTGGCTAGGTGGATGCCTTGACACCCGAATACCGACACCCTATGAGTTTCCACGCCACAACCTAGCCACGTTCTTCCAATCACCAGCATGACTGTTCTCCTTTTTCTTTTCTCGACGCAGCCGCTTTGGAATCTGTCTTCAGTTTTTTCGAATTCTTTTTAATTTGCAAGCGCTTGATGGCGCGCTGGCGCAGGTAACACGTTGTCAGTAGCCCATCTTCGTCATCATGCCCCGCCAACGTTAAAAATCACTTCACTGGCACACTCCACTCATAAGGAGAATCCCCCTTTTGAAAAGTTTGTTTTTTGAATAAAAATAAACTGCAGTTCGGTGCGTGACCAGTCGCCAAGTGTCGTCCGTGCACGAAATGGTACAAAACATACTAGCCAACGCTAAGCACTCCCACTCGATGACGTGTAGAAACTTTTCCTCAAAGCTAACTATAACGGCAGGCATACGAAACAAGATAGAAGAAACCACTATTTTTTTGCAAAAGAATAGCGCACATAAAATACTCGGAGGCCTTGGACTGAAGCACAAACTCTATATTCGAATTCTGTGCTTTGGCTGCGGCTCTGGCACTTGTCTTTTCAAGCACTTGTCGTTTTTTCATGCATGTGGTCTTGTTTTCTCTACCTTTTTATTGACCTCAGCGCTTTTTCGGAATAGCGAGGCATGGGTTCTTGGACTTCAAAGTTTGGCAGCAGCTTCTCAGACCTCCCTTTCTCTAGGGCCACAAAAAATAATGTCTGAGAAAGCTCTTCTTGGCGCCGTTCTTCATATTTCTTCAGCTTGTTCACGTGAAAAAGTTTTCATCTGTGTCCTAGAGGTTTCCCCGTATTCATAATCGTTTTCTTACCAAATACTGAAAACGGTTCTCTCCAATGCAACATTAGCTTGTTGTTATTTGTGGGAACAAGATCACTGCGCGGTCACCAAGTTCGGCGTGCCTCAACGCACGACATAAAACTTATCGGTGAAAAAAACCAAGTGAAAAAAAGATGGCCTTCTTTCTGCATGTTAGCCGCAAACGTCGCTAATATACGATAGGGTTGCGTCTAGAGAGAGTGAAAAAAATTGCCCGCAGCTTCCCTCGGGGGAACACTGAGGAGGATGCGGAGCATATAATTGGTTAACGGGGTGTTAAAGTGCGACTTACTTGGGTCGATGGCTAAATTGGTTATCGTGGTTGTGAAATGGGGTGTTAAATTGCGACTTACTTGGGTCGATGGCTAAATTGGTTAACGTGGCTGTAGGAGGGGGTGTTAAATGAGTGAACACGTACACACGTATGCGAAAGGGCGGCGCTGGTCGAAGGGACGTCGATCATTGTGTTTGTGGATTCATTGGCATTCATTTCACGGCGACTTCGGACGTCGACGCGCCGTACAAACCAACGGACGAGCGGCAACTGAGTGAGCGAGCGCCGACCTTGAGTATATATACAGCGCGACGGCGCATGCGCTGTCAGCTGTCGAATGTTCTCGAAGGAGAAGCGCGCGCGGCACAGATAGCGACGGCGCGACGGCGCATGCGCTGTCAGCTGTCGAATGTTCTCGAAGGAGAAGCGCGCGCGGCACAGATGGTGGGCGACGGCGCGACGGCGCATGCGCGCGCGTCAGCTGTCGAATGTTCGAGAAGCGGTGCGGGCGGCGCACTACAAGGCGCGAGTATAAGATGCTTCCGCATCTAAAAACGTTTATTTGATGTTCTGCCCAAGAAAATTGGTGAATATAGGCGCTGGGTTAGAGTGCCTCGAGCGTGCAGCCGAGGCGAACGAGCGCATGAAGTCACGTCACACGTAGGACATGAGCGTTATCTAGCAGTTATCCTCGAAAACGGAGCGCGCACCATGTGGGCACGTCTCTGAGATGATGAGGTGCAGAACGCAAAGTGACGGGTAGGTGCCACCCCCATGTCGTCTTAGCAAAGCGTTGGAAACACTTGCTGCTTAGTGCAAGCGTTGCATGGCCAGCGCAGCGATATAAAGGCTACAATCCTTAAAATTACTAATGTATGCCTTTTCTAGTAAAAAAATGGCTCGTATCTGCATGTCGATCAGCAAATACGGTCGAAAGACGATACTCTAGCGTCTGGAAAGGTTGAACAAAAGGTTTATTTCATGTTATGTGCAAGAAACTCGGTGAATGGTATTCTGGGGACGCTGAGTTAGAGTGCCTAGAGCGTGCAGCGGAGGCGTACGAGTGCACCAAGTCACGTCACACGTTAGACATGAGCGCTATCTGGCAGTAATCTTAAAAAACGAAACGCATGGCTCTGAGACAGGCGTGCGCACCTGTCTCAGAGGTGATAAGGTGTAGAACGCAAGGCAACAGGTAGGTGCCCCTACCGTGTCTTGTTAGCAAACCGTTGTCAACACTTCTCTTTTCGTGCAAGCGTTGCATGGTCAGCGCCGCGTGATAAACGCTACGTTCCTTAAAATAAATTATGTATGTCTTTTATAGTAAGACGCCCTTTAAAATATATACGTGTTGTTATGGCGCCTCAGATATGCGTGATTATTGCTTTTTATTTGACAATCGCGCAACTATGAATGCTCCATTTTGAGCCATTTTGTTGGGCGCGTCGAATGGTGTTGGCCATTTAAAGTGCCCTGTACCGTTAAGAAGGGACAAAAATACAAGTGGACAGACATACAGACAGACATACAGACAGACTAAAATGTTTGCGTCGAAGGTCCCAAAAAAAGACTATCGTCTTTAAAAAATACAGATACATAATATTGACTTGTTGTTAAGGTGCCTCAGATAAGCGCCATAATTGCTTTTTAAATGGCAATCACACAAGTATGAACGCTGAACCTTTGGCAATATTGGTAGGCGGTGCGGATGGGGTCGCCCGTTTGGAGTATCGTTTGGTGACTTTGGTGCCGTTTAGGGTACCATTATAGGTGGACAAACAGACAAAATTGTACAGACAAACAGACAACAGACAGACAGACAGACAGACAGACAGACAGAGTAGGAAGCTCATCAAAGTGAACTGCAAGTACAAAGCAAAAGATGTTTTGAGTTATTTTGGTGTGCAACAATTTAAGTGCAAGCGAGCATCGCTTGATATCAAGTTCGAGGCAAGCGCCTAATTGTTCAGCGCATAAATGCGTTAAACCAGGGCTTACACATGATAATAAAGTGACCAAGTATATACACGAGCAATCTTTCTTACGATCAGTGGTACGATGATCGCTTTAACTGGAACGACTGGTCCTGACGATTTTTTCTTCGCAGCTGCATTCTCAATCGATCTCTGGCTTTTTCTGCGTTGAACTGTCGTTAGAGTGTTAATTTGACGGTTGTCTTCCTATTCTATATACTGCAAATGAAGATACACACGTGTTAACATTATCAGTGAATAGCTAAAGGCAAAACTGAGGCCTCCGACATAGTTCCGGCTATCCGAAGATAAACGAAAAACAAAAAAAAATCGGGAGATTGCACGTACCACGTAATCGATGTTATACGAATCATGCGGAGGAGAGGTAACCATGTCGCATTTTTTATTGAGGGACAGGTCATGAAACAACGCTTAATATTTGTACAAATATTTCATGCACAGACATATGTTGAAGAGCTGCAGATGTTTATAACCAGTTCTTTGCTCTTGTGCAACGATGCCAACTGGAACATGTGTATTAGCAACACCAGAAGCTGATATGAAGCGCCGCTGATCACGAGGATGCTGGCCCTGGACACTGCTACATAAATCATCTTCAGCGCATGGGAACCAACCACAATTGACGTCAACCCGATGTGACGGCTGTATTGAATGAGTACCTAGGTATTTTTTATGAAATCGGGTGGGCAGCACTACAATAACTATTGAGGTTTCAAGAATATTAGCGTCTATTTTAGAAGTATTTACTATACCTGGCGTAGCTCCATGGTAAAATTCTTCGTTGTCACGCACAATGCCTGAGTTAGATTCCAGCTGGGACCCTGACATTTACTCTTTGCATTCGTTGGGTTGACGCTACCAATGTAGATTATTTCTTAGCGCGCATACGTTAAAATTGCGCATGTGTATTCTCGGCATTTTATGGTAGATGCTGAGTGTAAATAACCTGTGGCACATATTCGCATACCAGCGGCCCAGACGCGCCCGTGGGTAAGTTTCACTGTATGACGGGGAGTGTTTGACGATATACGCGACGGCATTGTGACATTATTCACGTCTTGAGTGGCGGATCCTATTCGTCGAACCATCTAACCTTCCATGCTAATATTGGTTCACGCCAAGTTAGGCGGGTGACCACGAGAACATTCAAACTTAAGCGGCTAGATAGTAGATACGCTCAAAGTCACCGAAGTTCTCTAAGAAATGCTTCGCCTTTAGAACCAGATTGTTGTCGCGATCGTCTTGCAATTTATTTGTGTCGTATGTGTCTACTTTTTTTAATTGAAGCAGCAACTTAGAGCTCTCAAACCCTATATGCGTAACGATGCATAGTGGCGGCCATTTCAGATTATCGGTGGTCGCGGTGTGTGCGATGTTTATTGCGCATGTCACCTGTTTACTATTTCTTGGCGTGCACCACGGTCAGATGCTGGGTTGAACTTCATAATCAAAGTGGCCACGGTTCTCCGTGGTAACGTTTGGACGCATTATTTTATCACTTTCATAATCACACTTTCTCATGCGGCCGGATCTAGAGCCGGCGAGTAGTTCGCTTACCCAACACGTTTGCAACGACCCGTATCCAGCGTTCTCGCCGTTCTGCTTCGTAAAAGTTGCAGAAATCACCAAACCTGAAGTCTTTTACCGCCATGGCAATTCGCAGTACAACAGTAGTGTTGACTGGGGTAAGGTTTGTGGAGTGTGGAGCCGTTGCGTCTGCTCTTGTTCTTGCCGTCGTTCGTGCAAGTTAATCCGCCACCACTTCTTGATGATTCAGTGATGCGTACAACTATCAGTTAGGAATTCGTAGCTCTTTTTCTAAGTGTTAATACTCGAATACACCTAATATTTAGCTGAATATTTCTTTCGCACGCTGTAGTTGCACCTGGTTGAGCAGCAAACTGCGCACGGGGGCCGGGCTTTGCGCTACTTTTGCGCTACTCAAAACTGCGTCGACAGGTGGCACCGCGTGTCCGCAAAACACCAGAGTGTGACGGCACGTTTTGTGCGACGGCGTTACTGTAATCTTGCCGCTGGAAGTAAATTGTGGGTTTTCAGGAGAGTTAAAAATGGCGCGAGTGTGTTGCACACGCCGCGATTGTGTTGCAACCATCACCATGCGAGTGCGATTGTTTGGCAATGGTTCTGTGACTCAAGCGAGCATGCCACCGTGTGCAACCATGAAGCTGATGGGCGCGCCGTGTTCACGCCCAGTAACACAAACGGTAGGTAATACTTTTGTTGCCTCTGTTTGCGCGTCCTTACTGTCACTCGAGCTGCAGTAGGTAGCGTTTTGTACTTTGCGTTGCGTGAAGAGAGTAACAAAAAGCAAAAAGAGTCGGTAAGCTAAAGTAAGGATCGGTGATGCGTGTTTCAAAAGCCCTGTGGATATCTCACAAGCTTTGCGTGGCCAGCCAACTGAAGCGAGAGTACGTTAAAGGAATAGCGTGTTTGTACGACATCATTTCGTTAGTTTCGATACAGCATGAATGAAGCAGTGCTTTCATAGAGTATATACGATTAAGCAAAATCCACAACAAATAAGAAGGCCGCTGTTATCACGCTGCCATGTAATGAAGTGTGATTAAGGCCGAAGCAGTATTTTATTTCTTCTCTGCTCAAGACCGCAATATGAGGTAGTAAGAAGACTTTGTGATAACATTTATGCATTGCGTGCACTTAGTCTGCGTCGTAGAGAAAAAAAATAAAGAAATTGCATGTAAAAGTACCTTAGCATCAGAAGATTGCCTTGATTTAGCTACAAAGATAAATCATGGTAAAGAGACATATTCATCACCATTTGGCGTGACCAATATGTGTTTAGTGACACTGTGTTTTTGATAAAGCACGTGGATTTTATAGTACGTATTGTCACTTCATTGGTCACAATTCGTCAGTGGAGTTTGCCACGACTACATGTTAATATTTAGAACAATTACGAGATGTGTCATTTATGCAAGGCTAATTTATTGCAATATATCAGCAATTTGAATCTGTGGAACATTGTTTTTTGTTACCTGATTCAAATTTTCTGCTTATTTTGTTTTAATTATTGTTGCCATAGTGTCTGTTGTCAGTACACATTACTTTGATTGTTTGCACAATTTTTGGCTAAGTGAAAATTGCTGTTATTGTGTCAAGCTTCTCTTCTGCAATCATTACAAATGTTTGTTTTATCTTTGCCATAAATTATAGCAAGTCACCTAATCATAGTCCTAAACAGAGCATCTGATATTGGTCAATAAGATAGCGTTTCACGTGTTCAATTACAAAGGGGTAAATGTTGCTGTTCAACATCCTAAGGCCATCATTTGATCATCAGAGACACTGTAGAGGAGGGCTCCTGAACTGGGAACCAATTGGAGCTTAATACTGTGCACAAAATTCAAAAGACATGGGCCTGAAGCATTTTTTTCTTCTTGAAAGTGTGTAATTACAAATTACTTTTTACTAATAATTGCACACGACTACACTACAATGCTAACTTCAATGCGATAAAAGCTATCAGAATGGCTGCGCAAAGCACAACAGTACACTTGTGATGTTGTTTCGCATTTCTTCACTGTCGTGTATTTTTTATACTCCAAATTTTAGGTGAAAAGCTTATAAGAAACTACTTAACAGCATCTCAACTTGCACTTGTTTCATATTTTGTTAGAAAGCCTCTAATTCCACTGTCAGGTGTTAATCTGTGGCACGATATTCAATTTTAGAGATAAAAAAGCTTATTGGTCTTTCTTGTACCATTTTCAGGAAGAAATATATGAAAAAGTAGCAAGCGTTGCTCACCAACCTGTTTGTGTACAGGACAATAGGTCGCGGGAACTCTTCCCTGTGCCTCAAAATACATAAACTTGACCATTTTGTACATATAACACAACATTTGGCATAATGTTCTGACTGCGTTATCTTTTACACGCAGAGTGTTTTGCGTTGTACTGCAAGGAACCTGTCCAATAGCATGGTCATTCGAAAATTTCGCATTGTTAGAAACGACACTGAGTGGAACCACCTTTATTCAGCAAACTTAACCCTAAGATGGACAGTTGGGTAAGTCGATGTGTAACGAGCGCTAAAGGAAGAGTGGAAAAGAGGCCCAGTCACAGTGAAATGAGAATGAAATGCATAGAATTATGCGCTACTAGAAAGAGAAGTGTGATGCTAAGCACTAAAAGATACACACTTATAGTACGAAAAATTTACGAGATGAAAGAATCGTGCAATCACAGAATGAGAACGAACGTGACGAAAATAACCATACACGTGGTAAACTTCAGCTTCTGGTACGGCTTCGCTCTGTTCTCTTCAGTTATATTTTAATGTGGGTTCGTTATTGTACTTTTTAAATATGAACTGAAATCCTGACTGTTTTCTGCTCTGTATATATTTGTGGTCAAATTAGTTTCAACAACATGGCATACCAGCATACAATATGCAGAACCACCATCTGCTATATATAAGAAGTCTTAAATCTTAGGCCTGCGATTGCATTATTTGAAGTTGAATATGTAGCCCAGGTTCTGGGTGTAATTCCTAATGTGGTTATTATGCATAAGCCATGAAGTGAGGAATTTATGATGGAGAGCTTCTTTAGTTGCCGATGACATTGGCTAGCATGGAAATATTCTAAACATATCTACACCAATTATGCATACGAGAAGCATCGGGTGTATAGCAGCTGTGTGCTAATGCCGACAAGTTCCCAAGCATAGGTAATTCCAGAAAATAACGTTATTTTTCAGATATGTGTAAGTGAACACATGAAGCCATTTATAAATGCAATGTTGTTATTATGTAAGCATAGCTCAACGCTTTCAAAAATTGTGGTAAATGAATCTACAACCAACTCAGCAGGCCTCATTTGGCTTTTTATGCAAAAACTGAACTTTGATATTATCACACAAGTATTGATGTCATAGCTTAAACTAAGCAATAAAAAACTACAACATGTCTACCAGGATGGTTGCATATTTCGTAAACGTAATGGTAGTTTTATTGTACTAATTTGCTAACCTTCATGTGTGGACTGAAACCAAGTTTCTTGTATACCCCATTTCTTTGTATTGTGCATATATTCTTTAGATTGTGCTCTTTGTAGTGCATATGTTAATGTTCGTCATGATGAGATTTTTTACACTAGTTTAATTTTGATTCACTGCGATGAATTATGTAAGTGCTTGAGTCATGCTGTGTATGTTTGTGGTGTATTGTAATGGCTATATGTAGTGTATGCAATATGTGGGATAACATATTCTTACACTGACATAAGCTCTGGTGCTGTTATGATTGTAATAAAAAAGAAAAACAGCCTAAGTTGTAGGCAAGTTTTGAATTGGAAATCCCCAGTCCAAAAAAATTGACAAAGTTTATATGTCACTTAAAACTCATCAGAACGTTACTAGGTGGAATTCAATGATGCCGTACGTGACTTTCGTGTCCCGGTTATCACGTTTGTGTGTGTCGTTTACCTTCGTCATCCATTAACGTCACAAGATACCAAGTTTATTATATGTGGAGCTAGCGAAACGGCCGCTAACACGCTATGAGCGTGGTATGTTGTCATGTCGGTATATGACCCGTGTGTTAAGATAATCATGTTTGGACCAGCTATATACATTCGTCATTCATTGACGTCTTAGATATCTTAGACGTCATATAACACCAAAGCTGTTATATGTGGAGCTAGCAAAACGGCTGCGAGTGCATCATGAAGCGCCCAATATACTCTAATTCCGCGTTAACGCGCGCACACACTGGGCACAGCGACGCTACGTTAGCAAAACGCGAGCAGTCCTTAGTCTGACGCCAGGCGCGACAGGCACGACCAGCGTCTGTCGGCGCAGACTGACGGCAACCAGCACGAAATGCCACATGCGGCAGGTACTCAGCTGCTGGCCTGCCGGTCGCGGAATAAATCCCGGCTGCGGGGGCTGCATTTCCGGTAGAGCCGGAAATTTTTAGGCCCGTGTGCTCAGATCTGGGTGCACGGAAAAAAACCCCAGGTGGTCGAAATTTCCAGAGCCTTCCACTACGGCGTCTCTCATAATCATATGGTGGTTTTTGGACGTTAAACCCCACATATCAATCAACGCGACATGCGGCATTTAGCGCTGATGGGTTAACCGAACAACACTGCGTCTCCTTCTTTTCGGGATGGAGGTACGCTGAACTCGCTGAAACCCGCATGCGTCAATGCAACGCAGCGTGACGCGACCAAATGACCGCCGGTGAGCACGCGCACCACGTCGCGCCGAATTGTATTCTTGCATTGACGTTGGAATATAGCCGAGTTCTCACATGACACGCATCTCATGATTATCATTTTTGCACCAGTCACATAGCTTCGTCATTCATTGAAGTAACGTAATACAAAACGTTGCATATGTGAAGCTAGGGAAACGGCCGCGAGCGCATCATGAATGTGGCATGTAGTCATGTTGTTAAATGAAACGCATGTAGTCATTATTATGTTTGGATGCGTCATTTCTCTATGTCGTCCGTTCGCATCGCGTCGTACCAAATTTCGTACATGTGAAGCTAGCAAAACGGGCACGAGCGCACCATGAGTGTAGCATGTAGTCTTGTTGTTACATGACACCCATCAGACGTTATCGTATTTGCACCAATATCATACCTTCGTCATCCATTCACGTCCCGTAATACCAAATTTGGTATACGTGAAGCTAGCAATAAAGCCGCCAGTGAAACATGAGCGTGGCATATAGTCATTTTGTTACATGGCGCGCATCTCGTGATTCTCATTTTTGCACCAGTCACATGCCTTCGTGATCCATTCACGTAACGTAATGCTAAACTTGGTCTACGTGACGGCCGCAAGTGCCGCGAGTGCATCATGACCGTTGCACGTAGAAATATTGTTGCATGACATGCAGGTCATGATTTCCATGTTAGGATCTTTCGCTTGTTCGCCATGCCATCATAGCATACCAAACCAGTTTTGCAACATGCCATGTGAACGAAACTACTGCAAGAGCTGCAAGATCATCAAATGCAAATGATGACATTCATGACACACTCTTTGTACTTTTCATGCTAAGACTAGTCAAATACGTTCTTAATAGAGTCATGTTATGCCATACAGAGTTTGATATCGATACCATAAGTGAAACGGTCAGGAGAACTAAAAGTCATAGATAGATAGATAGATAGATAGATAGATAGATAGATAGATAGATAGATAGATAGATAGATAGATAGATAGATACGCTCAGTGTCACCGAAGTTTGCTAAAACATGATTCGCAATTAAAAAGGAGTGTCTAGGCTCGATACCTACTGGCATGGAGTACAATATTGATCCATGCTGGCATTGATCGCGAGCAAAAAATGATCGTGGGACACCGAGTTTAAGGTGCGGTGTGAAACAAGCTTGACTGCATGCGTGAGTTTTAGCCACAGCCGCTTCGATGGTGCCAAGCTGTAGGCGGCAGCCACATTTGACATATAAATGAAAAAAAAAATTGGCAGATTCCACGTACAGGTGGAATTAATGATATGCGAAGCGCTAATATGAAAGATTGATATCCCAGTAGAAAAATCTACCAGGCCGTGCCTGGTGTGTTATTCGCGTTTCCATCAGAACGGGTATTCAGACACGGGTTCTGGCGTTTACGGCCCGTCTGGTGCATACGACCGGTTTCTGGCGTATATGACTGGTCTGGCGTGTACGACCGGTTTCTAGAGTATACGGCCGCTTTTCCATTGTTTCCCACACTGGTGTGTTTTCGGTATGTGGAAACCGCGCTGGCGTGTTTTGGCATCATGTGTACGTGTAAATGTGGTCTTAGCTGTAATTTCATGCAGTTCAGCACCACTCTTTGAGGTTGCGTCTAGATGAAATTCCAATGTGTTGCGTAATTTTTACAAATATTGATGCGGAATCGAATAAAATGGGGGTAGGTTTTTTCTTTATATTGTAAAGGTAATGCGAGTATGCCACAATTAGTATCAATATAAAACATGCAGTTTTAGTTTCAACGTGGCTGGAAGGGAACTCAGGCTGAAACGATTATTTCTGAAAGTAAATAGTGCATTCAATTTTTAGGCCCTCGCCTTAGTTCTGATATTTTTTGAAAGACCACAGCTCAATATTTTTATGCTTCCTCTACTTCCTCTGCCGTCTTTCCTCTTGAACTCCCATATTGCCTGAAAAAGACTATAATGGCAATTCATTATTTGTTAAAGGGCTTCGTTTTGATATGACGGGTACAATGTGGTCCTAGCCATGATTTCACAATATTCCCGATAGACGTAACGGCTGCTTGCACTTACGTCAACGATTATACTAATTTATTTATTTATAAAATTTATTCATTTTTATGACAGTTCATGCCCTAAGAGCACAACAGGCATGGCATTAATTGAGTTGTTGACAAGAGTACTTACATCCAATGAATGAGTTCAATAACAAATAAATAATTAGATGATATAACAATAGATGCATCCACAAATTGTAATTGCACCTCAGAATCATAGCAGTCTAGTAACAAAGCTGAAGAGTTTAAAAAACAAAATATTACATGACAGAGTAAGAACTGCCACTGTGTGTAAAAAAGAAGACAGTAATATCACTGTTTACTACAAGCTTGAAATTACCGCAGAAAGTGATGTTGCAGTCAATCTTGTCTAGAAGCATCATGTGATTAAAACAAGAATAAATTGTGACTGCACTCATGCCCTGCGTAGTGCGGTGTGACTGTTTTATGAACACACTGCATTCGTTATGTTTTTCTGCGAATTTGTTCCCACTATTGCAAAAGGCATATCCTCCCTCACTCACCTCTCAGTGCTTCTAATTTGTGAGGAATGGAGCTTTCTGGCTATGTTCCTGCACAAACCGCTTCGTAATGGTCCCGGTAAAGCTCTTTTTAGCTAGGACCTCCGACGACCAGTTTGCAACAGCAGCGCTTTTATTAAAATGCGAGTGCTTCTGGACTCCCATCAGTTGCTCATTGGCGGCCTTATGGAGCACACGCCATTGGCCAGATGAACCAGCAGGTGGATGTTGAAACCTTTCTTTAGCACACACCATCAAATGATTCATACAAATGAAAATATTTACCAGTAGAGTTTCAGAAGTTAGAAACTGTACGTGAACAGAGACATATATAAAGTACAAGCTGGAAAATAACATCAACACTACTGTATGTCACTATAGTCATCTTTCTCAGCAGAACTTAGCCACAGGGCACTTCTCCCAACAACCTCTGGGAAAGAAGTTCAGAAATACAGTACACACCCTTTAAAACGAAATCGAAAAGATCATGATCATTTGTTCGTCTTATCATTAATTGGTCGCATCAGAAGTGCTCCCCAAAAACAATTGTTACCATACGTAGTGCACTCTAATAGGTTGCTTGAAAACACTGAATGAAGTATACTTATAATGGAGTGGAAAGAAACAAGAAAAGGCATTTGTTTGGCTTAGCTTTATAAAAACTATGCTTTCGAGTACAGTCTACAGACAAACCAATATAGCACTCGATTTCTTGTTTCATAATTAATATGCACAAGAAAAAATTGTCACCTCAGTTTAACAACAGAACTGAACAAAACATTCTTAAAACCAGAGGTCAATGCCCTCATACAAAGGAATCGGCAATCAGCACCTGGATGTTCATAAAATTTGGCCATAAACGAGGTGAAAGTCTCCACAGCGATAGGATACGCAGTGCGTACAACAAGCCTTACGCACTTACTATCTCACGTGTTCATCGCTGATTGATGAACAATTCGCCACATAGGTGGCAGCAGTTTCAGCAGGCACGCCCGTGGAGGCAGTGACCACAGCGACAGGTGCTGCCGAAGCTGTTGGCATCGCAGGCAAATCAGGCAGCACAGGCTGTTCAGGCACCACAGGCACCGCCGCAGGATTCATGAACCTGTTCCTGGTGCATAATCAATGGGTGCTTAACAATAGGATTAAGGTTCCGCTTGTGTAGAGGGAAATATCGGTCCAATAAACTTCAGGGGGCCACGGCGATTCGTTATTTTGAAAGGTTGTTAGAAGGAAAGGCCGAAATTGACCGATAAATACATATTTTTTTATCGACCAAAACGACTTACCTTTACAACGGTGGGTCCCTGAACTTTCTTTTCACTAGAAAAAACAAGTGCACATTCGGACACCAAAATATGCACGTTTATCTAAAAATATCTGGTAATTATTTACGCATGCAGCACCAACTGTAAAAGCAGTGAAGCTAACCAGAAGATGCTTCGAAGCCTCTCACATTCAGAATTGCAGCAAACTGTCGCCCCTTCTTCTGAGTCAGTGGGTCCGACAGGGGCACATTCTGGGCTCTTACCATGTGAGCATGTGAGTGCCGCAGAGTCTATCAGCTCGAAGTCACCGAGTCGCAGTTCGCTTCCTTGAGAGGGCAAGTTGCGACTGATCCTGGCAT
This sequence comes from Rhipicephalus annulatus, assembly GCA_013436015.1. Lineage (NCBI taxonomy): Eukaryota > Metazoa > Arthropoda > Arachnida > Ixodida > Ixodidae > Rhipicephalus > Rhipicephalus annulatus. The sequence goes on from WOVY01011934.1 coordinate 388,434, forward strand.
TTCATTACTTTGTTCTTATCTTTCAGGATCGTGGCAATTGTAGGAAACACCACTCCAACTTCTTTGGCCACAACAACCTACGTTTTGCCTTCCAGTTGCCAAAGAATATCCACTTTCTGGTTTTGCAAAAACTGAGAAGAACTTCGCAAGTAGAGATGAACTCGATGTAGTAGCACTGCAGCGCGAACGCCAACTTGCTTTGTGTACGCGATAAAAAAGCACGGAAAAGAGATGAACACGACTGACAAGGCCTCCTAGAGCCCACGTAAAAGACAAACCTGAAGCATCGCAGCTGTCATCGCCTCCTCCGAAGAAAGAGTTCGAAAAAATTCCTCATGTTTCGTTTTCTGCTCCCTTGCTGTCTCAGGGTTTTTGTGCCCTTGCTTCCTGCTTCGACACCCCCACTCCGCCCTCGGCCTCGCTCACCTATGCCCTCTTATGTTACTCTCGCCTCTGCGCATGTGAACCTGCAGCACCATCGTCTCAACAAAAAAAAGAAAGTCGTCCTTCTGTTTCTTTTTGCTCTACACTGTCGCACATCTACAGAGAAGCAAGGCACCCGTTCAATGTGTCCTCTGCTTGTATATGCGCTACAGTGGTCGCAAAGAGTTTCAGAACACGAGTTCATATTACTGAGGCGTTATTATTACAATGCGGAACTATGTTACCACTCATTATTATGAAAAGTTTGGTACTCTGAACTATGTAGTAGTGAAATAGGTTTACAATGAAACTACTAGCAGTCGGCACGGAATTTTTTCAAAGTTCATTATACTGGAAAGTTCATTAATGTGGTGTTCGTTGTACCAAGATTTCACTGTAGTATATAATGCCACGTTCCATTTCCCAAGTTTTTGTTATCGTCCAAAAACACCGCATGATTCTCAGCGCAAACCGCGCCTGCAGTTTTCTAGAAGGTTCCGGACTGTAGTAGATCATTTCGATAAGATCACGCCCACTGTGCGAATGGTACAGATTGTTCTGGAACCTACGCTAACGCCAGCGATAACGCTAGAACATTCGACAGCAAGAGTATAAATGCCGACGCGCTTCGCCGCTTGTCAGTTGTTGATCGAAGGCCGACGCTCCGTTCGCCGCTATCAGTCCGAGACTGCTATCTGTGCGAGACTGCTGCTGTAATTGGACTTTCAGTTTACCGGGCACAGGTTCGCCCAAATAAACAGTTCAATTCCAACACGAAGTCTCCTGTCTTCAGCCACGTCACGACCCCGTGACAATATTACACTTATATGACTATTAATGCTACCGAATAAGGAAAATATTATTATTTTGGAGAATATGCATTTGCTACAAGCCAACCACAACCATCCCTCATGGCATGCGAATACTTAAGAGCAATCACATGCCATAGCTGCTCAACGTTGTAACTATTGCTCACCGTTGTTCAAATGAGCGGCAGCTAAGGTGGCACTGTAGGCTAAGCAGCTGTGCACGAAATGAAGTGTTGCTGTACACGAAATGAACGCCTTAGTAACACGAACTCATGTTCTGAAATCCGTTGCGACCACCGGAGCGGTATGCAAGCAAACGGATGCTATGCTTCTCAGAAGACGTGTGACTGTGCGGCAAAAAAACGAGAGGACGACTTTCTTTCTTGTCATATACTTCTTGTATAGACACATACTTTCTTGTCTTTCTTTTTGTTGAAACACTGACGTTGCACGTTTACAAGCACAGAGGTGAGAGGTCAAGACAACACAGGAGGGCAAGGTCAGAGAAACACAGTGGGAGTGGCTGAGCAAGAAGCATGGGCGCAGAAAACCTGACACAGCGAGGAAGTAGAAACGAAATACGAGAATTCTGTTTCTTATCTCTTGCTTTTCTTCAAAAGAAGTGATGACAGCCACGATCCTTCGGGTTTTTCTTATTTTTGTCACTCTACATGTGCTCTAGAATTCCTTGTCAGTCGCGTTTATTTATTTTTTATTATTTTGTTTTGCGTCTGCAAATCAAGCTGGCGTTCATACAGCGGTTGTCCTACAATGAGTTCATCTCTACTTGCGACCAAGAAGCCAAAGCAATTCTCGCTAAGCGAGAAAGTCGATATTCTTCAGCAACTTGAAGGCAGAAGTTATGCTGTTCTGGCCAAATAATTTATAATGAGGCGTTCTGCAATTTCCATGATCCTTAAAGATAAGAACAAATTAATGAAGATCCAGCATTAGTTGCAACTTGCCCCCTCAAGGAAGGGACTTCAGCTCGGTGACTTTCAGCCGATTGACTCTGCGGTGCTCAGATGCTTTAAAGACCAGAACATGCCCGTGTCGGGCCCACTGATTCAGGAGAAAGCCGACAACCACACGGATGTGGAAGAGATGGTGGCCTTCGCACTGCATGCAAAGATTGTGCTGAGCACGTAAAAAAAATCACAGACTTCCTTGTTTAAACGTTGTAAAGTAGTCGTTTTTGTTGGTGGAAAATAAGTATTTATGGTCAATTTCAGGCTTTCACTCAAATATTGATCTTTCAAAATCACGAACAAATTGCCGTGGCTCCCTGAAGTTCAGTGTACCGAGATTTTACTGTATTGCGGACCATAGTGAGCCTAAGGCCGCCGAATACAGTGTCACGGAGGCCACGCAGAAATTGGTATCTAATCTCGAAGAGCATGAGGCAAGAGAACTGGAAAGATATGAACTAAAGAAGAGAGGTGAAATTTCAGTTGTAAACGATAGAAAATTCAATCGGGACTGCAGAAGCTCCACTACTCTGCAACAGGAAAATAGTAATGAGGCCGTACAAGAACGCCAGGTACCATCCGCACCACAACCTAACTTTGAGGAGAAAAATGGGAACTTGAAACTACAGTGCAATCCTAATCAAAACACCCTCAGTCTCGAATATGACGCTGACACTCCCGTGCCACGTGATAGCAAAGAGCAGCCAAAAACTTATGAGAAAAATGTCCTAAATCTGTCGAACACAGCACTCACACCCACTCAGCTCCAACTTATGTCGAGAGGCTTAACCTTTTGTCCTTCATCCGGTAGATTCATTATATATATATATATATATATATATATATATATATATATATATATATATATATATATATATCACGCTATGATGCATGGGTGACGTGGCCTGGCTCATACGCTATGTTTATTCTAAAAGCACTTCTTCCTTTTCGGCTTCTACTACAAGTCACTGCCTTCCTACGTCACAGGATTCCCCCTCCCCTTGAAAGAATGAGCGCGTTACAATCAACAAAAGAACAAAAAAGCCTAAAGTGAAGATTGTCAAAATGCACAGTACTTTGATTTCATAAGGTAGATTTTAACTCGCAGAAAAGCTTCACAGCAGAGGGCAGCAGTTCGGTCAAATATAGGGTAGTTCTGGTGGACGAGGCTGGCTGTTGCGCCCGGGATAGCATAACCCTGCCCTGCACATCCGCACTGATGATGACATGACTTGAGGTCTTGTGAAAAACGAACAAGGCTTGAAATCTGTGTAGCGTTGGGTTGACGGATGTTTTGGCATCGGATACAGTGCCATCGTGGCAACAGACGCTTTGCTTCTAGTCGGCGTGCGTGACAACCAAGGCTGATGGGATGATGTCTTTTTTTCTCTGTTGTATACGTGGTAGCTTCAGGTCTCTTTCGTAACTTTCTGTGGTGTTCTCTCAGTTTGTTGAATCGGAGACACGGCCTTGAGAACTGGTCCAGAAAATTTTGTCGACGTTGTTTTCTGCGACGATGGCTTAGGCACTGACTTTGTCTTTGCTCATTCAATTGCTGTTGTCTTTGATTACCTTTAAGCCACAAGTGTACACGTGAGAAGGTTTAACTTGATTGTTGCTCTTGTTTGAGTAGTTGTAGTTCCTGGAGTTCGTGGAGTTGCCTTTGTTGAAATTGCTCGTTTTGTTGCGAAAGCTCGTCAGATGGGCATCTTTCAGGAACATGAGTCTGCTTTTCTTTGCATGGTGATGCAATCAGTAGATAGCCGGTGGTCGATACTGTACTGCTAGGCTTGTCTTGCGATGAAATCATCGTAACAGACTGATGAGAAAGCTTCCAAGATGGTTGTGAGTCAGCACTGATTGTAAATGCTTCTGTCAGTTGACGATGCGCTGGCGTTGGTGGATTCAAAATTCCTGCAGTGCTTTGACTCACATGTGTTATCACTTGATGATGAGAGCACAACATACATGGCTTCGAGTGGTTCTGGTGGCGTAGGTTTTTCTTTTTGCAGCGTGGTTAGGCTGAGAATGTCTGCCGAACGACCTTTCTTCGGAACGTCATGGTATGGGCTGGCATTGTGAGGATTCACCAGCTCGTCACGCGAACATTCCGTCGCATGTTCGAAACCGTCTGGGCATTGTGTATGACATGAAGCATCAAGGGGTTCGGGTGGTTCAGTAAAATGTCAAGGGTTGTGGTGCAGTTAACACGTTGAAAATGCCGATTTTTTTGCTCTTGGAAAAGCCGACTTTAGGTTTAGTCTTTTGGCGAATAGGTCTAGATTCCTTTCGGTATACGAAGGCTTTACATTGTCTGTTGCGACGTGCAAGTTACCAGTCCGTGTCCGAATGCGCGACATTTTTTCGGAAGAGTCTTATGATGGTGCAATGGTGGTATAGTTTTTCTGAGGTCTCGTTTGGAAAATAGGCTTTTTGCGGAAAGACTTCGCGTAACTGTGATGGGCAAGTTGATAAGCTTTCGGCTGATGAAGTATGAACAGGTCTTCATAGCATTCTTTAAAACGGGTGAACATTTTTTCTTTATTCTTTTTCTAAGACTCTTCGTTCTCGAAGATGTGGGTGAGGTAAAATTTGAATGCCTCACCTGAAATGTAGTCAGTGAAGCTGATGATCATCTCCCGTTCCGACTAAGATGCAGCGGTAGCGTGGAGCTCGAACAGGTCTAACCAGTCTTGTGCGGGTCCATCGTTCACTGTTCCGGTGTACTTAGGGATGGGAAGCTCAGTAGATGCTTCTGACACGATGCTGGTCGATGCGTAATGCTAAGCGCTTGTACGGTAGTCCATGTATGCTCAGGGTGTCATGCGGAGGACTGATAGATGATGAGCGACTGTTGAAGAGGCAAGCAGGCCTCGATCCTGTCGACTCGTGTGACGCTATGATGAATGGGTGACGTGGCCTGTCTCATACGCTATGTTTATTCTAAAAGCACTTCTTCCTTCTCGGCTTCTACTACAAGTCACTGCCTTCCTACGTCATATATATATATATATATATATATATATATATATATATATATATATATATATGACACGGGGAAACAAAAGATACGGGAAGTCTTAAACGCGCATGGTCTCATTCATTACTATCGATTAGGAAAATCATTGAAAAACGGTTTGCAATACGAAAAACACGTGGAACAACTAACCAAATATCTATCTCACGAAATCGCACTTAAGGGCCTCCGCCTAGCCTGCAACCCCTCAATGTCTACACTAAGTGAAGCAGAAAGGGGGAAGTGGGAAAAATATTACTAGAAGCGTCCTTGCAACTGACTCGGGGTATTGCGGACCATAGTGAGCGTAAGGCCACCGAACACAGTGTCACGGAGGCCACGCAGAAATTGGTATCTCATCTCGAAGAGCATGAGGCAAGAGAACTGGAAAGATATGAACTAAAGAAGAGAGGTGAAATTTCAGTTGTAAACGATAGAAAATTCAATCGGGACTGCAGAAGCTCCACTGCTCTGCTACAGCAAAATAGGAATGAGGCCGTACAAGAAAGCCAGGGACCAATCGTACCACAACCTAACTTTAAGGAGAAAAATGGGAACTTGAAACTACAGTGCAATCCTAATCAAAACACTCTTACTCTCGAATATGACGCTGACACTCCCGTGCCACGTGATAGCCAAGAGCAGCCAAAAACTTATGAGAAAAATGTCCTAAATCTGTCCAACACAACGCTCACACCCGCTCAGCTCCAACTTATTTCGAGAGGCTTAACCTTTTGTCCATCACCCGGTAGATTCATCGAATTTTAACTGTACCAAGACCTCGATAACTTTGCGCGTAATGACGCTCCGCCTCCATGAATACTTTCATGATCGCAAGGACTGTACGGATGATAATAGATTAATTGGTGGTGACAAATCATGGTGTCCAGGTGAGCGGAGGGACAAACACCTCGATATGTATATATCAGCAGTTCAAAAAGATATGTATCATTTGAGCGTATAAAAAAAATCGGCCATCTCGAAACAACATATCAAAGTCGGAACGAAGGACACTCGGTGAACTACGAAAAAAAACTGAAATTACCATCAAACCGGTTGATAAAAGGGGCTGCATAGTAATTCAAAACACGTCGGAATACTTAAAGAAAGGGGAACGACAACAATCAGACACAAAATTCTACAAAGAACTTCCAATGAACCCGACTCCCGAATTTGAAGGGGAGATGAAAGTCCCCCTAAATAATCTCCGCCGGGATGAGAAAATTACCAGCAAAATGTTTAAAGCAATGTTACCGGCCCATTCTGTTTCCGGTCGACTCTATTTGCTCCCCAGAATACACAAGGCCGACAATCCGGACGTCCGATTGTATCCAGTAACAGCACATCAACAGAAAATATATCAGAATTCATCAATTCCTTAATGAAAAACATCCCCCCAAATTTTCCCTAATACCTAAAGGACACAAATTACTTCATCTGCGAAACTTCAAGACTCGACATCCCAGGCGGTAGTTTTCTGGTGACCATGGACGTCTGCTCACTGTACACCAACATACCCTACCATGACAGAACAGCGGCTATGGTTTCTGAATATGTAAAATCTGACGCATCAACGAGTGTAAGTGGCAAGGTACTGTTTGCACTTCTTGAACTTGTACTAAATTATGACTATTTTGAGTTCAATGGCAAGCATTTTCTTCAGGTCAGTGGCACTTCAATGGGCACTGAAATGGCCCCAAACTTCGCGAGCACCTTTATGGCTTCACTTGAAATCCCATTCATTGAGCGACACAACTTGAATCCTTTCTACTACAGAAGATACTTAGACGATAATTTTACGATATGGAACCACAATAAGGGAACTCTTTTCTGCTTTATAGAGGATTTTAACAAGTGCCATCCGTCAAATAAATTCACGCACAAAATTTCCAAAACTAGCACAAACTTCTTGGATGTCACTGTCACGGTCAAAAATGACTGCTTTTCAAGAAACCTTTACAAAAAGTGTACAGACCGTCGAATTTACCTACATTTCAACAGCAGCCACCCAAAGCATTGCAAAACGGGTATTCCATATTCTCAGGCCTACCGGTACCGAAGAATATGCACTGATATGCGGGAATTTGACAGACACGCGGAACACCTAAAGCATTCCTTATTGAAAAAAAAATTATCCGGAAGACATTAATGACGATGCCATACTACGTGCTCGCAACGTGAACAGGAATGACATAATTAAGGTACCAAACAGAGCATCTCAAACGACTTCCCAAACAAACCTTGAACCAAATTACTCAACATACTTTCCCGCCATTTCAACATAATCAGGCAAAGCAAACGACTAACTTCTATTTTCGCGAAGCCACCTTACGAGGTGTACCACAGGGATAAAAATCTGAAGGACAATTTTGCAAGAGCAAAAACAAACACCCCCGAAATTCAATCAGGGTGCCGACCCTGCGGGAAAGCTCGATGCAAGGTATGCCCACAGATGGTCATAACACGTGAATCCAAAGCGAACTTCTCGGATTTCAAATTCTGCATAACTGAAAGCCCTATTTGTGACTCCAGTAACGTGTTATACATGCTACATTGCAACATCTGCGGACAAGAATATATCGGCCAAACAGACGCGCCATTTCGGCTGCGGTTCAATAATCACCGGTACCACGCCATTTCACTGCCGAAGCTACCTTTATCTCGACATCTGCGCCTGCCAAACCACAGTTTTGAAACAATCAGCGTAACTCTTTTGCAGTCCGGTTTCTTAAACAGACGCGAGCGCGAACAGCGTGAGGCATATTTTATTTTCAAATTTCTAACATTATAATCCGGCATCAACGAGAACCGCGGAAGACTCTCCTGCCTCCGAGAAGTAAGCCAGGAGGAAATTGGTGACAACGATTTATTGCTGGCGACCATGCTTGTTTTTTCTGACTGACTCGTACGTGTACACTGTCCTATCTTGTTTTTTTTTCTTCTTTTTTTCCTTTTTTTCTTTTTTTCACATGCTCATACAAAGTGTTTCTGCACACCTTCCACTTCATGACCATTGAAGGGAAATGGACGAAGATGAAAGGTAAAGAGCCGACCGACCCATTAGGGGATACTTTTTCCTTACGCACGCCGTCACGGACCCCTCCCGCCCCCGCGGCGACAATCTTGGGAGGCCCGACACACGTCGAGAACTGACCCGCACGGGATAAGAACCGGATGTGGACGTACACGGACATTTCGTTTCGTTCTCAGTGTTGACAGTTGTTCTTCTTCTTTTTTGCTTTCTTTTTTTCCTTCTTTTCTTTTTTTCCATTTTTTCTTTTCGTCTTTTTTCTTACCTCTTTCTTCTTTTCTTTTTTTCTTTTCTTTTTTTCTTTCTATTTTTAGTTCTCTCTCACTCTCGCAAGCATTTTTCAAGGCTAGAGGGTCACGGCAGCAACGATGTTTGGAAGTTCATGTTAGTATAACTCATCCCCTGTTGAAGGGAGGACCCCTCCCGAAACAGTTAGGAAATAAATATATTTACCCTTGTTGACAACGCTCCCGTTGTGTTATATATATATATATATATATATATATATATATATATATATATATATTTAGTGGGAGTAAAATTCATTGGGGCAGTTAGTCTTCCTGAAGGTATGAGTTATGGCGCAACCGGAGCGTTGTCAACAAGGATAAATATGTTTATTTCCCAACAGTTTCGCGAGGGGTCCTCTCTTTATCAGGGGATGAGTTATACTAACATGAACTTCCAAACTTCGTTGCTGCCGCGTCCCTTTCGCTTTAAAAGATGTTTGTGAGAGTGAGAGAACTAAAAAAAGAAAGAAAGCAAAAAAGAGAAGAAAAAAGACGAAAAGACAAAAAGGAAAAAAAGAAAAAAAGAAAGTAAAAAAGAGGAAGAACCACTGTCAAAACTGAGAACGAAACAAAATGTCCGTGTACATCCACATCCTGTTCTTATTCCGTGCTGGTCAGTTCTCGACGTGTGTCGGGCCACCCAAGATTGTCGCCGTGGTGGCGGGAGGGGTCCGTGATGGCGTGCGTAAGGAAAGGGTTTCCCCTTAATGGGTCGGTCGGCTCTTTACCTTTCATGAATGACAATCTTGAGTTTTTTTTCTAACAGCATATGTTTGCAGTTAAGGCTATTAATACAGGCAAGGCCAACCATGTCAGTAAAATTATTTCAGTAAAGACAGCAACACTGGTGTTAGCCTTGTAAAAGTGCAAGACCACACACTGCAGATAAGGCGCACCAATAATACAATTGAGATATCCCAAGCGTTAAACTTGCGGCTTCACATTCGTTCTGTACTTTTTATTTTATGAAGTATATTCTAATTACCACGCTAGCTTGTCAAAGTCTATAGGAAGCCAACGCGTATGAGGGAATGTCACAACGCAAGTAGTATTTCTGTACGATCTCCCAGTTTAAAAATTTATATATTACCGCTGAATGGAACACGGCTGCGCTATTGCCGTGTTCGCCGTGAGGCTGTTTACTCGTGTGTAAATTTGTTGGGCTTACACACAAATCTTTTTTTGCTGCGCGGGGATCCAATTTTTCTTTATGCATGTTCGTGCACGGGCTTCCATGTGCGCATACAAACGCAAAGTCTAACTTTTCAATCACGTTTACTAAATTTGAAATCCGTAAAATTTACAGTTGTATACACTAGCGTCCTCGGCTTGCGTATAGGCAGCTGTCGAGTTTGGTCATGGACGCTTTTCCGAGGAGTGACCACAGTCCGAGCAGCACACAGGCTGCCGAAACGAATCTCTGCGCGTGCTTTTTTACTTTTTCGATCTACTCAATCGGCGATTAGAGGGGCCTTCCGGCGAAGCACGAACCAATATCGCGTTCACTCCCTTTGATTCTATGCTTCTTTCTTCACGCACACCAAACGGTAGATAGCAAGTCGGGCGTAGGTAGTACTGATGCACCTGCGAAGCGGCTACAGCACAAGCGCACCGGCTCCCAAACACCATTTTTCCTGTCCGCATTCTTACAATCTCTTACCTTTCGTGTGACAAGCAGGGTTGCGACAATGCAGTGTTCAGAAATTAAACACAGAACTAGGAAAGCTCACCACGCTAGCCAAAATACGCTTACATGAGCAGCGGCCATGTTATTTATTTCGCTAGTTGCACAGTGGCGAGAAATGGCACTAGGTGCAGACTAGATGTTTTCTTTATTTAGGTTAGCAAACGGCACCGTGGCGTAAAACACACACCTTGTTTAGAAAAACAGATACCTGGGCCAGAACGTAGAGATTCATGATGGTACTTTGAAGTGTTATTAAGCATCGATCGTGCCCTTTTTATTATGAAACTGCGCGTAGCCGCAAGGTCAACCATGCAAGTCGACATTGAGCAGTCATAGGAGAAAAAAAGACCGCTTAAAAATGTAAACATAGGTCTGCGTATCCTGATTGGAGGAGCCCAAATAAGCAAAGCATGTGGTTTATAAAAGCACGCTAACATACCAGTCATATGCAGGAGATTAGTTTATTTGCAGGAAAAAAATACAAAAACTTCCCTGCGGGAGGCAAAGACTAAAGGCTAAATAGCCTGACGAGGTCTTGACCTCCTGATACAGTCTGCATCAGTGCCATATTACACATATAGCGTCATAGAAGTCTCCTTTAGTAAAGTCGTCGCTGTCCCAATACACTAAATAGGTGTCCCCAGCCGTGAAGTCGTTCACATCTTTCGGATCTAAGTTTTGTACATGATTTGATGTCGTGACTTTCTTCACGTTGCCCGAAAAATATTTAACATGCAGAAAGTACTTCAATTTGATCGGCAACACCTAGACCTTGAACACGCCGATGAAAGCTTGGAAAACAGTACCAATTAAGTGAAGCCGTGTTATGTGTAGCAGTTTTACTGCGAGAGAATGTCTTGAAGAGATGAAATGTAATTGAAGATCACCCATCACTCTACAACTGGATTCATCAAATTTTTCGGAAATATGAATCTATTATTTGATCATTAACACAGCAATGGTATTAACGAAATGATAGAAATTTTTCTGCCAGTGGTAATGAGCCCCTAATTTCACTGGTTTACACATGTTTACATTTTCGTTAGGCTTAGCCAGATGTTTTTTTTTTCGGCGCGGGCCGTATGTCTGACTTTTCTTTTGTGAATATTCGCATGCACGGGGTTTCGTGTGTGCGTACACACGTACAAAAAATCTAAAAATCGAGTTTCAGACTGATGGCAAAGTATCAGCACAACCACCCCTAAATCTAAAAGCACCAATGCTCTGTGCATGGGGTAAATAATTATTCGCTAAGAAATCCATCGAAATCTTTGCGAAATATTAAGCACATGTCATTGATATTCATTGATAAAGGGTAAATTTCATTATGTGCAATACGGTATTTTATTATGAACCTATAGTGTATACGCGTACGTGCACTACCTATTTATTCACACAGAGAAGCCTGCATATCGTCAATCTTTGTAAGTTGCCAGGGCTGGTAGCTCTCATTTTGAAGTATACCAGGCAATACAAATAGAGCATCATCAAAGCTTGCATGTGTTTGCATGTGTGCTAGTACACACATCCACAAAATGTAACGAGTTTCAAAACAATGAAATTGTATAGCAGCTCAAACCACACCTCTGACTGCGCAATACACGTAGCACTCATTAGCTCAGAAATCCCTCATAGGCAATGCAAAATGTCAGGCGCATGTCAATGATTCTCACCGATCATTCACGAATTCCATCATGTGAAGTATCGTATTAGGTCATTGCGAAATATCAAGCACAAGTCATCCATATTCACCGATCATGCATCAATTTCCTCGTGTGCAGCATCGTATAAGTCATTGTGAAATATCAAACACATGTCGTCGATACTCCCCGATCATACATCAATTTCATCGTGTGCAGCATCGTATTATTTCATTGCAAAATATCAAGCACGCGTCATCGATATTCACCAATAATGCATCAATTTCATCTTGTGCAGTATTGTATTAGGTTGTTGCGAAAGATCACGAACATGTCATCGATATTTACCGATCATGCGTTGATTTCACCAGGTGCAGTACCGTTGCGAAATATCAAGCACGTTTCATCAATATTCACCGATCATGCAACACTTTCGTCATGTTCAGTATCGTAATTTCATAATAACCTAGTGTATACGGATATGTTGTTTACAAAAGAAAAAAATTCATATAAATGATTTGCAGTGTGAGCTTGCAATCTGCATGTAACCGTGCGTGTAAAAGAATCTGCACAAAAAAAGGCTAGAAAGTTCGCGGCGGATTGCTGCATAGTCTATTAAAGAACAGGTTAATGTCTTCAGCATCACCTATTTATTGATATTTCTTGAAATAGCGCAAATGACGCAATCACGGCTCATTTCAAAAGATCAAACACAAGCTCTAGACTGTATTTGGGGATATATGTGTGTTATTGTGTCGTTTGCAGGCTACTTCCTTAAATAGTATGGCTCCTCAGCACATAAAATGGTACATAATAAACAATTTATTGATTCATAACTTTGTTAAACCACAAGAAAACAAAAAAGCAAGTTACAGCTATGTGGCGGGGGCTGCCATCGAAGCAGGGGATCATGTATACCAACATGTATCTACTTGCATATACGTTCATATATCTATGTGCCAATTTAAAATAAAACTAGAAGCTTTTCGCTCAACAATTATAAAACTGTGTACTAATTTAAAACTGTTTTATTATTGTATAAAACTCTAGCCAAACCCCGCACCAGCTGTGCAAAAAAGTGGAGGAAGGGAACTACATATTGTATCTTCATTTAGGTACAGCGATAGAAAACCAAATTTCTGCAACATTACCACTGGGTGCGTTTTTGTAAGCTGCTCAACGCAACGCAAACACTTTTGCTATTATTTGTTAGTTACATTTTTTGACAACAGATCGCGCACAAGCTGAGGTTCGGACTGGCACGTTGGATGAACGTGTTTTTGAGCGCTCCCAATTGACTGCGCAGATAAGTGGGTTTGCATGTTTTGAGCTTGCCTTCATAATTATAATAGAGCAGTTAAAATTTTCGTAGTGCTTATTACATTGTACAACCTTTCCAGGGGTCAGCCTCTATGTATTTACAAGCGTGTGCGCGTGTGTGTGTTTGTTTCTTTGTGTTTTGTCTCTGGCCACCCAATGGGGGAAGTGCACGTACAGTGAACACGGAAATTTTTGAAGTGAAGTTTAGACTTTCTCTTTTTCGTAGGGCAGGGATCGTGTTTTGTAAATATCGAGACAAGTCATAAGGGCAATTGGTGTCATAAAAACATGGTTGGAAATGCCGTAAAGTGTTCGAGATGTGGGGTGAGTTTGAAAGTAGACGCAAGTGCAGAAACGAATGCAGAGGAGGCTGACGCGAAGTGTAGGCAATGTGAGGTCGAGGAAAAAATGTTGAAGATGATGGTCGCCCATATTGAACTGCTGATGAAAATCACTGAGCTCAAGATTGCATTGGCTACACAGCAAGAGAAAACGAGGGCGAAAGGAGAAAAGCTGAAATCCACCGAGAAAGCACTAGCCAAGGTGAACAAAAGGGCGGCTGACGCAGAGAACAGTAGGGAACCGGCAACCAGAACGGCGGCAAAGAAAGAACAAGGAAGTTTGGAAAAAACAGGTTCAGCCAGTACAATTTTCGCAAAGCTCAGCTTCAGCGAAGTAGTGTTGGAACTGGGAGGGGACGAATCAGCCAGCGTCACAGGTGCAAGTAACCCCCAGGTGCAGAACGCTCCAGCTGAAAAGTCAGAGCTTGTGATAATCGCTGGGGACTCGAATTAAAATCGATACGCCAAAGCGATCAAAGAGAGGGTAAGAGGTAACAAGAGGGTTGCAGTGGGGGTGTTCCTAGGACGCAGACTGGAAACAGTAATGAGGCAAGCGAGCGCAAAACTCAAAACTACAGCTGAGAGACGAAACCTCGTGATAATTTAAGGCGGTTTAGAAATTATTCTAAATGAAGATACGGCAGAACTAGTGACCACACTGGCGAAAGGGGTCGATGGCATGTGCGGCACTTCTCAGGTAAAGGTAATAATATGCACAATACCGGAGGTACCGGTGCGTGACGGCCACCTGCAAAGAGTGGTTGTCAACGCAAACCAAGATATTAGGCGAATGAGTCGAGAGAAAGGCTTTGAGGTGTTGGAAATGAACAGAGAGGTGCATGAGTGGGGTGGTTTTCAACAACACAGAATTAACTTCGACGGGCGGCTAAGTCATGAGGTGCGTTGGTGACTAGCAAGACGCACAGTAGCTTTTTGGGGGCGGCACGTGGGCCCTTCGGGGTGCAGGATAGCTAGTAACGATGAAGACAACCAGGGAGACTCTTTGACAAGTGACATGGACAGGTATGATTCGAAAGTGTTAACCGGATCTACGATAGGTAGAGACCGGGGCAGAAATAGACGTAGCACCGAGCGCCGAGCCAACTCAGGCATAGCGTTATTAAAATGCAGGGTGGCAGGAACAGGCTGAAGCGGGAAGAGATAGAAGAACAGCTAAAGAAGGAGAGGCCGATGGTATACGGTTTTGTAGAAACACATCTGAGGGACATGGAACAACCACAAACAATGCGGACTACGCATGGGAACATTGTAATTAACAGAAAGGAGCAAAAAGGTGGGTTGTATTGGGGCTTTCATTCATAAAACTACAGACTGGCAAATGGTCGAGCAGGAGTAGAAGGAACATTTATGTCTGAAAGGAAAAGTTGCAGGGCAAATGACACTCCTTGGTTTTGTGTACTTGTGGACGGGAGCAAAGGGCAGAGAGGAAATTTAGGCAATGGGAGAGTGTATATCAAAGGACATTGAGGAGTTAGGAGGAGAGAGCGAGATAATTTTACTAACAGTTATGAATGCACCCATAGAATATATAATTGGGTATACCGACCCTGCTGGCAAAATGATGATGGATATGTGTGAAAGACATGATTTGGTTATTTTCAGCAGTACCAAAAAGTGTTAGTTAGTTATGTTGGGTTTTGTGGCGCAAAAGCAGCAATGACTATGATGCGCCAGACACTGGGTGATTATGATAATAGGGTTAAAATGTTAGGTTAAAAACAAATTTCTGTTTACAGTTTGTTTAAAAGACCTGTGGCGTCTAGAAACCACAAAACATCCTGTATTGAGATTGGTGCATTTTCTGATAGTATTAACATTGGGTGTAGAGGTGTTTGTGTTCTGTAAAACTGTTTAAAATAAATGTGTCTACTTTTTTCAAAGACTGGACATGTCATTAAAATATGATTGATAGTCAGAGGATCCTTGCAATATTCACATTCTGGCTGATCTTCTCCGCGCAATAAAAAGTTGTGGGTTAGGTGAGTAAGATCTATACGCAGGAGGCACAGGGTTACTTCGATGAAGTGCTTTTTGTGGTTGCAAGACTTGCATTCTTGTAAAATAGGCTTGATAATTTGAAGCTTGTTATGCACTTGAGCCTGCCACTATTCTTGCCATTTTGCTCTAAACGCTGTCCGACAACTGTTGAAACAGTCTCTGAATGGTGCCCTTATTTCTGCTATGCTTTGATGATTTGCCCTTGTTGCTACACTGTCTGCCTTTTAGTTTCCTGGGATACCAACATGGCTCGGCACCCATACAAGCCGGATTGTCTTGCCATTTTTCTCAGTTCTTTCTACCTTCTGTAAAATGTCCCCGAGAAACGGTTCGTTCTCCGACCTTAAATGTAGGGCTTTTAATGCGCTAAGTGAGTCAAGGTATATAACAGCTTTTTTGTGATTTCTTGATAATGTTTCTTCGAAAGCAATCAAAACACCATATACTTCTCCTGTGAAGATAGGTACGAATGAGGGCAGTCTTATACATGTTTCTGAGTGTTTTGATATGACAGCACTTTCTGTATATTCATGTGTTTTTGATCCATCAGTGTAGTATTCAGAGTGTGTGTTATATTTTTCTTGTACGGCTAAGAAATCCTGAATAATTTGTTCCTGTGGAGTTTCCTTCTTCCTTAGATGAGTTAAAGTAAACTCAGTGTAGTGCGAAAGTCCAACCATGGAGCCAATCTTTCCTGCATTCGGACAACGCTCAGTGCCTGATTCGGTACTTTGTAGTCTAGACATATTTCTTCAAAGCGCAAGAGAATTGGTCTTATCGTGTGCGGTCTGTTATTGTATTGTATTCTGGTATTGATGTGAGACAATAGTGTGACATATGTGGCTTGGTTTCGATCTGGTTCTTAAAACATAGGATACAGTAAGTAGCGCTCTTCTTAGTTCTAGGCACGGCTCGTTGCTCTCAGCATATAAACTCTGGACAGGTGAGGTCCTATACGCTCCAGCCGCCAAGTGCAATCCATGTTGATGTATTGAGTCCAGACGTTTGAGGTAAGAGTTTCTGGCTGAACTGTAAATAACGCTGCCGTAGTCAAGTACGCTTCGCACGATCGAGCGGTATATGCGGAAAAGGCAGACTCGATCGGCACCCCAGTGTTTCCACGATAATATTTTAAAGATGTTGAGCGCGTTGTTTGCTTTCTTTTTTGTGTAATTCATATGGGAAATGAAGTTTAGTTTCCTGTCAAATACTAATCCTAGGAACTGGTGTTCTGACTTGAGTGGCAGTACACTGTTGTTGATTTTAAGAACAGGGTCCGGATACAAGCCATGCTTTTGTGAGAAAAGTAGGGTAACGGTTTTCTGGGTAGAAAAGCGAAAGCCGTTTTGATCTGCCCGTTTGGTCAGTTTGTTGATGGTTATCTGCAGCTGCCTTTCACATGTGGATATGCTTGAGGCCCGACATGCTCTCTGAAGGTCGTCAACATATAATGAGTGCATGATGGAGGGTAGGATTACTTCCTTAACTGAATTCATTTTGACTACAAACAGTGTAGTGCTCAACACGCAACCTTGAGGCACACCATTTTCTTGGACAAAAACCCGCGATAGTGTGGAGCCCAACCGTACCTGGATGTTTCGGTTTGATAGAAAGTCGGAGAGGCATTTAAGCATTTTTCCGTGTATTCTGAGATTCGCCAGGTCTCTCAGTATACCGTACCTCCACGTGGTGTCGTAGGCCTTTTCCAGGTCAAAAAAATATGTTGCCTATGCAAGAAGGCCTCACGCACTGTGTGTTCGAGACGAACAAGATGATCGATCGTTGAAATGGCCTTTCTTATACCAACACTGATGATGATCTAGTAGGTTGTCTACTTCAAGGGTATATGTTAGTCTTCTGTTTTTTACGCTTTCGTGTGCATTTGCCATACAGCTTGTAAGTGCTATGGGTCTGTAGCTACTCGGTAAAGTCGGTGGTTTTCCAGTCTTTAGAAATGGTACTATGGTTCTCATTTTCCAATTTGCGGGCATTTTGCCAGTTTTCTAAATTATAATGTTAAAAAACTTTATAATGTTTGCACGGCAGCTTGACACAGGTGCGCGAGCATTGCGTAATGAATTCTGTCTGGACCGACTGCTGTCTTTTTTCCCGCCATAGCACTGTGCTTAACTCTTGGAGCGTCAAGGGAGCATTGTACGGCTCGTCTAGGCCACCGGTTACTGGTAGTTTTTGTTTTTCAGTTGTCTGTTTGTATGCCAGGAAGGATGGCGTGTAATTAGCGGAACTGGATATAGTGTAAAAGTGTTCGCCTAAAATGTTCGCCTACTCCTCTAGAGATCTCTGTGTGCCTGGGTCTGTAAGTTTGGGTATCGCGTATGAGGAATAGTCGACGCTGAATTTTCTAACATAGTTCCACATTTTCTTGGGTGTGGTTGTGCTATGGATTGCAGATATGTACTTCTGCCAGGACGATTTTCCTGCATTTCTACAAATATATTGTGCTTTTGCTTTAGCTTGTTTGAACGCAGGGAGGTTGTAACATGTGGGGTACCTACGGAAGTTGTGCTATGCTTTATTTTGTAGTTTGTTGGGTTTTGCACACTCACTGGTCTGCCATGGCTTTAACTTTGTTCCGACTAGTCCTTAAGACTGGGGAATAGCTTGCTCTGCCGCAGACAGTATGCAATCGGTGATCTTGTCATTTATTTCGTCTATTGTTAGGTGTTCAGAAAACTCATCCTGTACATTAGCTCTCTGTGGGAACAAAGGCCAGTTAGCTTTGTGAAGCTTCCAACGCTGTGGTCGAGAGCGTATGGTCGGAAAAGGTGATTTTAGTTTCACAATCGACGGCAGATTGTCACTACCGTATGGTTTGTTTATTGTTTCCAATGTAAAGTCTGGAAACAGTGAGCTTGAGCACAGTGCCGAATCCAAGCAACTTATAGATCTTGTGCCTGGAGAGCAGTATGTTGGTGATCCAGTGTTTAAAAGACACACATTGTTATTAAGAATAAAATCTTCATTTACCTTGCCCTCTAGTGTCTGTCTTTACACTATCGCATAGTTTGTTATGCGCATTGAAATATCCTGCCATTAAAAAGGGTTTGGGTAACTGTTCTGCAATTTCTTCTAGATCTTTTACAGTAAACTTCTGTATGAGGTGGAACGTATATGGAACAAATAGTGATAGTTTTGTGTTATAAAATGGTGCCTGCAGCCGTTTCAATGAACCTGTTAACTATAACTTCTCTTACCGCTATACCACTTTGAGCAACAATGGCGACGCCACCGGACAGTCGGTTGCTTTGCGAGCGGTCGCGACGTATAACTGTGTAACCTTTAAGTATTTTGTTGTTTTCTGTCCCAGGTACATTTCCTGCAAGCCTAACGCTACAGGAGAGAAGCTTGTAAATATGTCCTTAATGTCGCTTAAGTTCCGTGTCATGCCTCAGCAGTTCCAGTGGATGATGTATGCCATTGCGTGAAATGATGTGCATAAAATTTAGTATTTTGAGTTAGTTGTGCATAAGCTAAAAAGCGACACTATTCGTGTGCTTCGTCACTTCTTTTTTTGTGGGGCTTAAAGTGTGTTTTGGCTCCCTTTTCCTCCTTTGCAGGGAGGGATGATGGGCTGCCTGATCGCCCTGCTAGTTGAAGCAGGGTCAGTCAGGCTTTCAGTGTCCGATAGACTCACGTCCATGGACTCGGCACCACCAGGGTGCCCAACAGTGTTGGTACCCAGCGAGAATGCTGGCCTCCTCAAGGGAGGCTGGCTAATCGGCACCGTTGTTGAGACCTCTTTTGCCTCGATATTAGGTTGGCTGGCACCAACACTGGTCGAGGCTTTGGGGCCTCCCTGAAAAAAAGCACTTGGTGGCTTTTTTTCTATCTTGTCTGGGGGACTACCGTGGCCACTAGGTCCTGGAGTTTGACCTGTGTGCCTACAGAGACCGTCGGCGGTGCCTTCCCCCTTCGCACCGCTTCAGCGTAGGTGCCCTTCTGGGCAAGAATCACACAGCTTGTGCGCTTCTGGGTACGATATGTTCTCTTTGGTTTTTAGTTTCAGTATGTCTTTTTCTTTTTGCCAATCTGAGCAGGAGCGCGAGTACACTGGATGGGGCTCCTTGCAGTTCACACAGTTTAAAGCGTTCGTGCATTCGCCATCATCATGTTCATTCTGGCCGCATTTCATGCAGGTTGAGTTGCCACGACATGAGTGAGGCCCAGGCCCGAACCTCTGGCACCGGAAGCAACTGCGAGGATCGGGTATGTAGGGCCTCACACGTAGGTATAGGTACGCTACCTTAACTGCAGAAGGAAGAGTCGTGCTTGCGAAGGTTAGTATTACATTTCTTGTGCGGGTTTCCTTCTTATCTCTACGGATAATGATTGCTCGTGCAGCAAGTACACCTTGATCTGCTAAAGCATCCTCCATTTCTGCGTCGGTGCACTTTAGCAGTTCGTTGTCGGATATTACACCTCGCGTGTAGTTGAGAGATCGGTGGGCTGTTACATCGACTTCATGTTGTCCGATTTTTCCAAGGTGTCTGGTTTTATCACTTTATTTTTTGCTTTTTCACTTCAATGAAGAGATCTCCTGAATTCATTTTTTTACACTGTAATTACTTCCAAAGCATTCTTTGATTGCTTTTGCAATCGGAAATGGTGATACGTCCTGAATCTTAGTCTCAGTCAACGACGTTATAAAAAAAATTTGTTTAATCGTTCTCATTAGTCCGAAAGTTTCTATTGGCTTCGGTGCGACCCCTTTTATGGGACCGGTCATTGTGGAATGGGGGGGTAGTTTTTTCCATAGAAAAGCATGATCATTCGGTAGCTATGCTGGCCACCCACCTTGGAGTCCAACAAGGGAACGTATACACACGTTAGCCTTACATTGCTACTATAACACGGTGGTCCTGACCAAGGGAGGTCAGTCCCGCAGGGTTAACCCAAGCTGCCAAGAAATTTGGAAGTAAACGGAAAAGAAAAGACGACAGGACATGTAAAACGTGAGCGATAAAGACGAAAATGTAAAGAGAGAGGGTTAGAAAAAGGCGACTGCCGATTTCCCCTGGTTGGGTAAGCCCAGGAGCGCCGTCTACGTGAAGCCGAGGCCAAAGGAGTGTGTTGCCTCCGCTGGGAGCCAAAGGTCCAATCACCCAGCGTCGGCTCAATCCCCAGGATCCCCTTTTCCCCGGACACGGCAAAGCCACGCACGGCTAGGCGTGGGAGGGAGTAGAAACTCCCCCATTAGTTCGGGTACATGGTGTCGCTACGCACCAAATGCCTACTTGCGCAGGCACCCCTGCGGGGCAAGAAGTGTGAAGGGCAAATAACATGGGAGGTAGGAAGGCTGCAGTAGACATTAGATTACGCACTGATGTCACTTAGGATGTATGATTAGCTCAGGGGAACGCACATAGATGAAGGTGGCTACAGAAGTCTGGGTAGTGATCACAAACATATCTAGCTAAGTTATGAAGAGAAGGAAAGTAAGGAGACAAAATGAGCAACTACAGGAAAATTTTTATTCATAGAGGCGAAATAGAAATAGCTACTATACAAATTGAGAAAGTAATTACACAGGATAATAAAACAGTGTGGCCATACACGAATCTAATTAGACTGTTTGAGCTAGAGCTTGCCAAGGCACGTGATAAATCACCCCGGAAAAGAATACATGAACCCAAAAGTTGGTGGGAGGAGGAAGTTGAGAGAGCCATAGCAAAACGTCAGGAAGCCGCTAGAGAACACAGACATGCTAAGCAGCAGGGTGAACCAACAGATGATGTTCAAAGAAAGTGGGAAATCTTTCTAAGGTGTAGAAGGGTTGCATCCCTTCAGATCAATAAAAATAATAAAAGAAAGGTAACTCAGTGGCTGGCAGAAGCACATAAAAAATATAAAGACAGCTGCGAAATTTCGAAATCATCTAAACTCCCTAAGAAATGAGACGAGCCTAGAGCACAAGTTTATAACGACAGATCAAGGTGCTAGGCTAGAAGGGGACGAAGCTATTAAATATATAGGAACAAGGCTGACAGAAAAATTTCAACAAATATGTCCTTTAAGCACCACAATAGACAAGGATAAACCAAGTGGCGTTATGACTCGATTTTCACAACGAGAGTGGGAAAGGGCTGAGAAGGATGTTCCTAGTAGTACATCAACAGACCCAGATAGCATTCCAATTATGCTAATAAAACATTATGTTCAAAATTCTAAGCAAGCTTTGAGAGAGGCAGTGAGCAAAGTAATAATTGATGGTGAAGTCCCCGGTGAATAGAAACTTAGCAAAATGAGCATGATTTATAAAGGAAAGGGGCACAAAGCTGACATTAACAACTACCGCCCTATAACAAGTGAAATCAGTGGTCTACAAGCTCGGGATGCAGATTATAAAGGAAGAACTGCAGGCACGGATAGAGGATGAGGCAGTTTGGGGGGGAACTGCAGACTGGGTTTCATAAACACAGGAGGCTGGAAGACAGTCTGTTCTCACTGACGCAGTGTATCAAAATAGCAGAAAAGGAATACAAGCCTCTGTGGCTAGCATTTTTAGATATCAAGAGAGCGTGCGGTAGAGTGGTTCAAGAGGACTTGTGGGGAATACTGGACACACTAGGTGTAGAAGATCGAGTCACTAATCTTTTAAAGGATACCTGTAAAGGTAACAAGGCAGTTATAAAGTGGAAAAACAGGTATCCTAGCCTGCAGAGGTATAACGGGGGCTCGGGTAGGGGTGTCCTCTGTCATCCTTGTTATTCATGAAGTACCTACAAGTATCAGAGACAAATTAGAGGGAAGTTGACTAGGCTTCTACCTCTCTTTCATCAACCAAGGAAACCTCATTGAACAGATACTACCTGCATTGATGTACGCAGATGATATTGTGCTAATGGCTGACAAGAAGGAACATTTGCAGAGATTGATGGACATCTGCGGTCATGAGGTTAGATTTCAGAATCAGTAAGAAAAAATCGGGGGTCATAATTTTTAATGATAATGAAGGTAGTGAGTTTAGAACACAGGAGGTCACGCTAGAGATAACAGATGAATAGAAATATCTGGGCGTATGGATAAAGGGTCCGAGTACGTAAGGGAACAAGAAATATACGTGACGACTAAAGGTAACAGGAATGCAGTGGCAATAGAAAACAGGGCACTGTGGAATTACATTATGTGTGAGGTTGTGAGAGGATAATGGAAAGAGGTCATGGTTCCTGGTCTGACGTTCGGCATTGTGGCCTTGTGCATGAGATCAGAAGTTCAAGCAAGGCTGAAAAAAATAAGGAACGTGGAATAGGTAGGCTTGCCTTAGGACCTCAAGAGAATACACTAAATCAGGGAGTAAGAAGTGATAAGGGATGGTCATCATTTGAGGGCATGGAAGCTAGCAGCAAGATAAAATTTGAGAAGCGATTGAGAGAAAAGGGGGAGGAGCGTTAGACTAGAAAGGAATTCAGCTACTTGTACATGAAACTCTCGATACTAAATGGAAGAAGCGAACCAGAAAATTGACTGGTAAACACTTTGAAAACAGCAGGGGGCCAAACCAAAAAGAATTATTGGTTAAAAGAAGGTGAAAGAAGCTGAGACCAATATGTGAAGGTTTGGCATGATTAAGAAGTGCGCACTTGAGATCTGTCAAACTTTTAAGCAAGAAATCGGCAAGAAAATGATCAATGATAATAATCTGGGTATTTCTCTACTGTTTGAGGACAGCACGGGAGTATTGCGAACCAAGACATATCGGCCAAATACGAAGGGGTAGACACAGGTATGCAGTGCGTGTGGAGAAGAAGAGAGAACTGAAGACAACTTGATAATATTCTGTAAAGGTTTTCGCCCTGTAGTTCAGGATGATGGCGCCGAGTTTTTCAAAGCTCTGGGGTTTAGGGACAGGGAGGGCAAAATAGACTTTAATCGGGTAGAATTAACTAGAAAGAGGTTATATCATTCGTAGCTAAAGTCAAGGCACTAATGAAAATAAACCCTTCACCGCAAAGTACGATTCCTCAACCTCCCAATTTAAAAGAAAAAAATAAATGGGGTGTTTTTTTCACCAATTAGTACGGCTTGGTGGCGTTAGCCGTTCTACAATCCAAAGACTACAGCCATATCAATCCATTCATCAATCCAACCATCCAATTTTAGCCCATAGTGAACACTATTTTATACATAAAATCTACGGAGACTTTCGCAACTAAAATATTTAAGAAGCCCACGCTTGCAGTAATTGTGTTCTGTGATAACCGTTCTTTGTACGATAAGATTCGATCGCATAGTCGATTACGTATACATAGCTCCGACTGCAAATGCAGTTATTAAAAAAAACCTTTTGCCTCAAGTTATTGCCCTAGTGAATTGGGGCACTCATAACGTGCAATCACACGAACTATAGGTTTTTGTTGCCGTCACGTACGTCGTAACGTGATGCCAGCAGCAGACCTGTAGAATACTAAGTGATTGCGCTTCGGATGATCTGTTGAATACCAAGGTCATGCCTCGAAAACATTATCGCTGCCACTTGGAACCAGATTATTGCACGAGGTACTGAGGTACCACTTAGGAGGGCTTATTCATGGGCTATTTGATATAGCTAACTTTAATATTACACACGCACGAAGAAACTCTCACGCAACCACAATTGATTGCGCTCTGTCAAGTTAAACGTCGCAAATGACAAAAATTGTGGTCTTTGGCTTGTTTATGCAAAACGACTTGCATACTCCAAAAAAATGAGTCCATTGATGAAGCACTCATTTGCTAATTGCTTTCTTGATAATATCGGTGATTCTGCATTTGATTATTTCAGACGGTTTCTCCGGTCTCATGAAATTCAAGGCAACAAGCTTTTGCTGTAGACACACACATACCATGCATGTCACCACTGCTTTACACGTTTTATGCTGGATGAATGTTGAATATTTCACGGCATTGTGCTTGTATTACTAAAAGATACTGATTGCAGGGTACTACAAAACTATTACTTGTTCTGTCAAAATTGTCAGCCTTCATTGTATCGGATTTCTCACCACATGGCCAGTATATTTTTTGCACCTGCTCATACCAGTTGTCACACTCTTAATTTATTTTTTAATTATAAGTCTTCACTTCGTCTATGCATGAGGAAATCCCTAATTCTCTGTGCCATGCAATTGGCTCCTTTATGTATTGTTTTTATCTTTTGTCTCCCTGCAGACAACCTCCAGTGAGCCATCTGAAGACAGCGTCCTGCTGTAAGATGAGCCAGGTTCAAGAGATAGCTCCCATGTTACAGATGATGAGCTTCCCAAAATTTCAGACATTGATGATATTGGCCTGGAAGACAGACCAAATGCACAGGACAACAACCCAGAGACTGACGAGCAGTTTTCTGACAGTTCAGCTTGTGCTGAGAAACTCCAGCTGATGGGCCAGACCCAGAAGACTCTGACGTCCACCATCCAGATGTTGATCTCTCGGAGTTTATTGCGAAGAGTTTATCTGTACATCTTTCTGGCATTTCCACAACTAGGTTGCAAGCCATGCTGCTGATACTTACTTTCGTTATCACGAACCCAAGTAGACGGCTCGTTGAATTTGCTCAATGCAATCTTTGGCCAAGAGGATTCTCGTTCACTAAGTATGGGTTTAGAAAACTCTCGGATTTGCTGATATCTGAAATGGTTTAGGTCCACATGTATTGCTCGACGTGCCATTTTCTGAATGAAACCCATGGCCTCAACGAACAGCTCTGTTGCATTTGCTCCCAGGTATTTCCACTTTCTGCACTGCTGAAGAAAGGGAGTTTTTTCATCCTGATGGACCTGAAGATACAGTTGCAGCAGTTTTTAAAAACAACGGGAAACATTGTTGACAACAACTTGAATAAGCTCACTTGAACCTCCTCAGATTGATTAAAATATATTACCGATGGTGCGCTGCACAAGAAGATGCCCCATGTGCTCAAGATGAGGTGGAGTGACTTGACTAACTCTGAGCACTGATGGCTCGCCAGTCTTCAATTGCAGCAAAGGCCTAGTATGGCCGGTTCAGGTCTTACTGAATGAGTTGTCTGCACCCCTTCGTTGAAAGATCATTCTGGTTGGAAGAGTTTGGTTCAGCAAAGAACATCCACTTGCTCACCTTTTCTTGAAAGCGTTTGCTGACAAGTTTCGAGGTCTGGGGAAGATAGCATGGTCATTTGCGCTGCAAGTTGTCTATTCTGCCATAAACAATGCTTGCTGCTGTGTTGACTCGCCTGCACGAGCTGCTTTGCTGAATTCAAAACAGTTTAACGGGTACCACGGCTGTTCTTGGTGCCAGCAGAAAGGAACCCTTGCGGAAAGTAAAGAATTTTCTACATTGCCTAATATTGGCACGTAGGAGTATAATTACTAACCACTGCTAAGCCACAACCTTCGAAGCAAGAGGCAGGGAGCCTGCGTGCATTTAGCAAGAAAAAAACATAGCAGCTAGCATCGGTAGCTTTCGCTATCCACTGTGTATATGCATAAACTTTATGCGATCAAATAATTTATGACGTCTGCAGGCATCAGATGCTTGGAGATGCGGAGTTGAAGCATGCGAAGTTGAAGCATGCGAGTTGGAGATGCGAAGTTGATAACATGCGGAGTTGAAGCACAGCACCGCATGTTATCAGGGTAGTATTTACGAATGGGGCATTCCCGGTTGACAAAATCCATTAAACGGAACTGCTACCTAAATAGAATTGACTGTAAAAAACTGGTTGCATACTTTTATACTGCACCCTTGTTCGTTGCTGAGGTAATAAAGCTCCTGTTAAATGGAAAATATAGTTTCCAAGGGTTCTGTTTAATGAGTGTGCGAATGCGTCAAAGCAAGGCGGCACGGCGCCCACCTGCGAGTATATGGCAGGGCCCGCGCCTGGCGTGGCAACGCAAGCGAGACGCGACGAAACGAACGCCAGTGCACACGCGCACCGGGCGACGTCGAACTATATTCGCGCCTTGAGTGTGGCATGTACTCATGTTCTCACATGACACGCATCTCATGATTATCATGTTTGCACCAGTCATATAACTTAGTCATCCATTGGCGTCACGTAAAAGCAAATTTGTATATGTGAAGCTAGCGAAACTGGCTGCGAGCGCATCATGAGTGTGGCATGTAGTCGTGATGCTACATGACACGCATGTCGTGATTATCATGTTTGTATGTGTCATTTAGCTAAGTCATTTGTTCGCGTTGCGTAATAGCGAGTTTAGTACATGCCCTATAGCAAAAAACAGCGTGATGCTAGTACGTTTTTTGGCACTGGTACACGCCGGAGACACTGTTACACGCTTGTAATCACTTGCTCTTCACTGGGGGCACTAGGAAAAAGCTGTATCGCACTGGTAGGGGCGCTGGCTCAACCGCTGTGATGCTGGTGCGTACTGCGAAGCGCAGGAAGCGCTGAAATTTTCGCTGGCAAGCGCTGGCGAATACTGGAGCACGCATTTTTTCTACCACCGAGGTTGCGGCTTGCATGTTATTGTAGCATGTGCCGTGGTTTCTTTCGATGTGGTTCAATATAAAATGCTTGATTCGACGGCAGGGAGAGTTGCTACACTGAAAGACACCTAGCATACGTAACTTTTGCGGCGCACGTGGGTATCGAAAAAACTATAATGCGCCTTTTTCGCATAAGCCCCCTCGTAAACCGGCCATATTCGCATCATCCGTGTATTGCTGCAACAATTCCAAGTTGCAGTTTTTGTAAGCCTGGAGCTGCACGCTACTCCTAACAGAAACAAGAAATTGTTTTTCGAGGAAACGAGGAAACGTGAATGAGCTCTCTCGATCGCTTCGCAAGGTTTCCCAGCGGAGGCGAGGAAAAAAGCTGTCGTTTGATTCCGCCACACCGCATATATGTATGTCTTGTCATTCATAACCTTCTACTTACTTCAGGTGAGAGTTGGAAATGTTCCGAAGCACAAATGCAGAATCTTCAACTATATCCACTCAACGCGTTGAGAGCGGTCTTACCCAGTGCCCGATCCAGCGAGCATTAAACCTGTCGTGCCAGCCACCTTGGTATACAAGTTTCGGCGCTTCTTGCTTCGTGTATACACAACTTTAAATTGTGAAAATAACTGTAAAATATATTTTGACATTCATGAACATAAATCAACTAATTTGTCTTGTGTTGATGTTCGCACAAAGAGTGCGCTCGATCAAACGACGCGCTTTCAGCTACGCAGGCTGTCACCGAAAGCGGCCGGCTGCACTTAGCCGGTACTTCTCCGACTGATATGTAACAACACGCAATTTTCAGTTACTAATTCGGTACGCCTTCATGAACTAATTCTCCAGCACACGTTTTCAGCGGATTGGATTGGTATTTTACGAGTGTTTTTTTTATTGTTTGTATTGATATAACTGCATATATCTAAACACTGGCACGCCCGCTGTATACTGCCAGCGGTGGCCAGAAAAACGGCTGTCGCTCGCCATCGCCTCTCCCTAAATGCATTTCTGGCATTTATTGATTTCCCACTTACTTCAGGTACAGTTTAGGTAACAGTTAGAAATATTTCGAAGCTCACTTGCAGAAACTTCAAGCATCACAACTCAGCTGCTTCGAAAGCAGCTTTACCTAGTGCCCATCCCAGCGAGGCATATCGTGGCGCCCGCGTCAGTGTACCTGCTGCCAACGCTTTTTACTTAAAGTAGGCACAATTATAAAGCGTAAGAATATCCATAAAGCACACTTTAGACATTTGAGCCTGAATCGACCATTGATCCGCGTGTGCGGTGCCCGCACAAGGAGCGGCGATGATCGATGTCTCATGCTTTAAGCAACGTAAGCTGTCACCAAAAGCATCCTTCTGAGCGCAGGAGCCTGTACTTCTCTGACTCGTACGTAAGAACACAGAACGTTTAGTTGGTAATTTGGTACGCGTTAGTGAACTAACATACTGGCATACTTCTTCAGCGGATTGTATTAGTGATTTCTTCGGCAGTTTCTTAGTTGCAGGTATCAATATAACTGCAATTATGTAATCTCGCACGCCGGATGTGTACTGCTACATCGTCGCTTCCGCAAAAAAAAAAACTCAATATTCACTCGTGTGCGTGGATATCTACTAAACAAGACATGTAAATCAACTGCACTTGTTGACCAGTAGCAAGTTCAAGAACCGACTATCAGGGGGAAAACTATCGTAAGCAACAGCTGACAATCTGTGACTGCTCCTCAAGTCAATCTGAAATATTTTTCAGAATTAAGATGTGGATGCTTCAGAAAACTTTGCGCTCTTGCTTATGTCCGCACGTTATTCGGTGCCCGGAAGCCGTTTGTCACTGTCCAGTCAAGAAGAAGTTGTTATTTGGAAAGGAATATTGTGTCAGTCTTGAATGTGTGACTTGTAAATTAGAAGTTCAACAGCGCGTTCTTCGGTTAAATAGTCGTTTTACAATCCTCGCAAGCACGTTTTGGCGTAGCGTAGTGGATTCCACATCGGGCGCTCGACTAGACCAGACGGGGCGATGGCTAGCTCCTTGCGAGGTGAACAAACGGCCGACGCTGGCCGGGATGAAGTTCTTTCTTGCCCCCCACCGGGCTACCGCTTTTTACTGCCGACTTTGCCGACTGGTGAAGGAATGAAATTTCGTGTTTTTCTCCAAGGAGACCCTTCGAAGAGGCCCTATGAAATCGAATATTTCCGGCAACCCTTTGAAAAAGCCGGTGCGCTGAAGGCTGTCAGTGGTATAGGTGCGTTCCTGATGAGCCAAGTCTGGCTTGTCAAGTTTCGCACGCGACAGGCAAAGTACACTGTGACTTGGAAAGAAGGCTTTCGTGTGAAAGGTGCATAGTGTGCATTAATATCATCATTGTAAGCAGGAAATTACGCGTAAGATTCACTGGGTGCATTTCCACATCCCAGTAGAGGCTCTGCGAAAGGCTCTGAGTGAGTTTGGTGATGTGAAGAACGTGCGCCTTGGTGAGTGGCATGTTCCTAGATTTGAGTTCGCAGAGTCGACAACGCGAATTGTATTTTATTTATTTACAATACTGCTAGCCCCTGCGGGCTGTAGCAGGGGTGGGAGGTGACCAGGTGAACAATACACAAACAATGTTAGGCAAAAAACAAGTCCAGCCATCGTTGAAAATGCTGCTGAGGATATACATCCTGTAAGTACCTCGGGAGGAAGCGCATTCCAGTCAGCAATAGATCGCACCAGAAACGAAAAACTTAAATACATCCACCCGCGGTACATAAGCTTGGACAGAAAATGAGTGATTGGTACGAGCCGACACTCGTCCTGGGGGGCGCAGGTATACACTGGGATCCACCTTGTAGTTCTTATGATACAGGTCATAAATAAATTTTAAGTGAGCTATTTTCTACGAGTAGCTAACGATTGAAGGTCAGCCCTAGCAAGCAAAAGTGATACAGACTGTGTTCTCATGTAATCAGAATAAATAAACCTTGCGGCCAATCTTTGTACTCGTTCAAGTTTGTAATTTCAGTTTTAGTATGCGGATCCCAGATGATAGCTGCGTACTCCAGCGTTGGTCTATCAATAGTCTTATACGCCAACAATTTAACAGAGGGCGCTGCATTACGGAGTTTCCTACTCAGAAAACTCAGCTTTCGCTTCGCCAGTCCTGTAATGTTGTCAATATGATTGTCCCACTTTAAACTGCTGGATATAGTAACACCTAAGCATTTAAACTCATTAGAACTCTTAATTTCTCTATTGTTCATTGTGTATTTATAGTTAAGGGGGGATTTTTTATTTGAAATTGTCATGCAAACAGTTTTATCAAAATTAATTTTCATGTCCCATTTTTCACACCAGTTGTCAATACATCGAAGAGCATCATTGAGGAGCATTTGATCAGAAACACTTTTCACTTGACAAAACAAGAGACAATCATCTGCATATAACCTTACATCAACAAAAGGAGGCACAACCGTTGCAATATCATTCACATAAATTAAAAAGAGTAGAGGTCCCTACACGGAGCCCTTGTGGCACACCAGAGGATACGCGTAAAAGAGAAGAACGTGCGCCACTCATTTCAACAAACTGCAACCTATCGCGCAAGTACGCTTCAAGCCCATCTTACAGTTGCGAGTATTAATACCAAGTATTAGCATTTTTGAATAAGTTTCTGGTGACATACTCTATCAAAGGCCTTAGAGAAATCAATTGCTATGACATCGACTTGTTTTTTTGAGTTTATCGCTGTAGCGAAAGCATGAACAGATTCAAAAAGCTGAGTGACGGTTGAAAGGCCTTTTCTAAAACCGTGTTGCTTATTATAAAACAGATTATTGTTTTCTATATATTGAAATATATATTTTGAAATTATATGTTCTATTACTTTGCACGCCGTGCATGTGATAGAAATTGGACGGTAATTACAAACATTAAGGTGGTCACCAGCTTTGAAAATGAGCGCAACTCTTGCTAATAACCAATCAATCGGAACAGCAGCAGTACACAAAGATAAATTAAAAATTTTAACTAAGAAACTGGAAACGCAATCAGAGTAGCGCCTCAAAAATTTGTTGGGAATCATATCCGGACCAGGTGATTTTTTATGATCCAATTCAAGCAGTAATGCCATTACGCCCTCTTTAGATACGGTAAAAAGATTGGAACTAGTATCATCGAACGTACAGCCTTTTTTTGAATGATCAATACTTGGAAAAAAAACAGTACTTAAGTAATGATTGAGTGCTTCGGCAATCTGAATCGGTTCGCTATAGGAGGTCCCGCCTATAGAAAGCCCCGTTATTTCAGACTGCGAACTAGACAGGTACCGCCAAAATTTCTGGGGAGAGCTGGTTATGTATTCAGACAATATATTAGTTAGAAAATTATTTTAGATTGCTTGACTTCTCTTCGTACCTGAGCACTAATGTGAGAAATAACAGACGATTTTCTTGGTATTTGCTGACGGGCGCGACATAGTCGCCGTTTTAGGTGAATGATACTGCTGGTAATCCATGGATTAGCTTTTGCAGTTCTCTTTTCTCTTTGGGGAACAAAACATGACAAACAGTCGTTTACTACCTTCTTAAAGTATTCCCAGAGGTCATTTACATCATCTGCAGGCGGGATAGCGTCAAAAGGCATTTCTAAGTAATCAAAAATTGAGGTATCATCTGCGGCCTGAAAATTGTACACCTTTACTCTGGTTATTTTTTCCAATTTTTTATTTGGTTTAAGAGTTGCTGCAGCCACTTTATGATCCGAGATTCCATACTCGATACTTATTTCATAATCAAACACTTCCTGTGACAAAAATAGTAAGTCCAACAATGTCTCGGTTTGTCCTTGAACTCGAGTGGGCTTGTCAACTACCGGAACCAAATCGTACTTGATCATGATCACGTACTTGACACCTGGTAAATTAAAATCACCTGTGATTATTACTCTGCTTCGTTTCTTTGTCATTGTTAGCAAGTAGTCATCCAATTTCTCAAATATATCAACTGAAGTTCCGGGGGGCCTAAAGAGAACCCCTATAAGTAACGTGATATCTCCCATAAATAATTTGCACCACACGTTCTCACAGTCCTTAATGGGCGACAATAATTCGTACCGAAGAGTTTTCTTAATCAGTAAAGCAACGTCTCCGCCTCGGGTTAGTCTGCAGTACTTGAAATGAAATGGGAAAAACATCCGTATCTGCAACATCCTCTGTTAGCCAAGTTTCTGTTACAGCCACGAAGTCAGGGTCATAAAGTAGTGTCAACGATTCTAGTTCTTCTGTTTTGTTCATAAGCTTCGTGCGTTCACGTTTATCAGCTTTATGTCGCACTGCTTCTTTTTTCAGACAGGGCGGCGTTCTTCGCTTTGAGCGTTCTTAACTTTCACGCGTGTATTGGAACGGGAATCCCACGTATAAGCAGCGTCGTCGATGTCAAGCTTATACCGAACAAGCTTCACCTTCGCACCATTGCGCCTATCATCAAGAGCAGGGCGCCAAAGGGACTTCTTTTTTTCTAATGTTTCTTTTAAGTAGTCGTCAGAGACTCCGATATTAGTACCTCTCAATTTTTTTTCAGCTCCTAAATAAGGCCATCTTTTCATTGTAGTTATAAAATCTTACAATTACTGGTCTGTCCTGTTTGCTTTTATTCTGACCAATGCGGTGAATTCTTTCTACTGAGGACACTGTAACACCAAGGCGCGTTGAGAATATGTTTTTTAATACTTTCTCTTCAATATCATGTCGTGTTTCCTTATCCGTCTCAGTGACACCAAAAACAAGAAGATTATTTCTTCCAGCCCTGTCTTCTGATTCGTTTAACGTTTCTTGCTGTTGTTCAATTGTGCGCTGGAGGCTTTCAACAGCAAAGTCATGGTTATTTATGTTAGCAGCATATTCAGACAAAGGTTCCAATTTTTCTTCTATCTGAGTTAGCCTAGCTTGTATTTGAGTTTGTGTCTTTAAGATTGTCGCTAGCATTTCTTCAACAGTTGGTCCGGGATTGAGTTCAATGTCCCCGGAAAGCATTAGCACCAATTCTCACCACAACTTGAACAAAATGTCAAAACAATTCGCTGGGAGCGGCAGCACAATCAAAAAAAGATTGCAGGAACGATAGTAAGTTGCAGAAGCATAATAACCAACCTGCAAAATAAGCCACGCTTGTTTCAGCGACATTGCTGCTGTAGTGCCGCCGCTCCCACTGAGGTGCCGCTGAAGCGGACGAGGTTTTATGTCTTCTTCGCGTGGTGACGTCACCGAAGTCTTCGATTACCATAGGTTGGCCCCGATGACGTCACGGGATGCTGTCGGGGATAATCCGGGCAGCGCCGGGACTTTGTCGGTCGATGTTGGAGCACTGTGCACGAGCGGCACCATCTGCAATATAAGCCACGCATGCTTCAGCGACATTGCTGCTGTAGTGCCGCCGCTCCCACTGTGGTCCTCAATGAAGGGGTGTCAGTCGAAGAACTACCACATCTGTTCAAGTTCTGCAAAGGATCTGTACTTGTTATTGTGCCTGAACGAGCGCCAGTTTGCCTGAGGTGCCGAAGGCGTGGGCATATCAGACGCGATTGTGAGACGCCACGCTGCACGGGGTGTCGTGCTTTTGGGCACGTCAGGGAGGATTGTGCTAGAGCGTATGCCAGCGTTATTGGCGCGTCTCTTAATGTAGACCACAGCCACGAAAACTATATGGACGCCGACGAGGCCGAGACTGCGGCACCAATGGCGGAAGATTGTTCTCCACAACGCGGACCAAGCGGACAACCTGAGTGCTTTGAAAGTTCGCTGACACAGCCTGAGGTCACCGACGAAGAGACGATTGAAGACCAGAGCGCAGTGGAGCAACAGGAGGGTGGAGACCACCACGGCTATGACCTGTCTAAGGATAGCAAAGCGCCGACAAAGCGCCCGACGACGGACGCTACCATGCCAAGCGAAAAGGCATCCGACTGAAAGCAGCAACGCCGCGAGCATCAGTCGCCCAAGGCCGGCGGTCTAAAGGGCAATACATCTGCAATGTCTCGATTGATGTCCTCGTCGCCTGTGCGTGGCGAACGGCGCAGAAAGTGAGCGTTCTGGCATTGAGTCTGAACGCACAGTGGTGGTGTTGAGCTAATAATGTAAGTCTGTTTACACTTGTTGAAATGATGCGTCTGACAGCACCGATTCGCGTAGGCACGCTTAACGGGCTTGGATTGTCTGCAAGGCGTAAACAGTGTCAGATTAAGCGTCTTATTGAAGAAAAAGACTTGGACCTACTTACTTTTCAAGAGACAAAGGTTGAAAGCGAGAGTAGAACCAAACATATTGCATGGGGTCGTGGCGTGGCCGAAGACAGGAGACTTCGTGTTGGGATTTAACTGTTTATTTGGGCGAACCTGTGCCCGGCAAACGGAAAGTCCAATTATAACAGTAGTCTTGCACAGATAGCAGTCTCGGACTGATAGCGGCGAAGCGCGTCGGCATTTATACTCATTGCTGTCGAATGTTCTAGCGTTATCGCTGGCGGTGGCGTAGGTTCCAGAACAATCTGTACTGTTCGCACAGTGGGCGTGATCTTATCGAAATGATCTACTACAGTCCGGAACCTACTCTAAAAATGAAGGCGCGGTTTGCGCTAAGAATCGTGTGGTGTTTTGGGACGATAACAAAAACTTGAGAAATATACCGTGGCAATATGGTTGCTCCTTTCAGCATGCGTTATAACGTGTGTGTTAGTCATGTGATAGGTACTTCTGCAGGGTGTGCAATATTTCTTAAGAAATTCTTAGGCATTGTTGAAGAAACAGTGGTTACATCTTTGTACGAAAGGTTTGTTTTGTGCGAGTTTACCTATGAACAGGCAAAATTCAGAATAATTTGCGAATAATCGTTTATCTTTTTTTCAAGAATTGTGTCCTTATTTTGAAACGAATAAGCTACTTGTTGTTCTTGGCACTTTTAACTGTGTGTTCAGTGCATATGATCGATCTTGTTTCTTAGAATGAAAAGATGGCCGTGCTAATTACCTAAAAAAGAGTATTGACAAGTATTCCCTTCAAGCTGTCTTTCTTTGCTAAAGGCGGATCGCAGCGTCATTATACCCACTTTCAGGGATCTAGCCACCCAAGATTGCACAAAGCTTACGTGATACTAGAGCTGGTAAACGTTTGTGCTGGTTATGGTGTTGCACAAGTCTCATTCAGCGATCACTCACTTGTTACTGTTTCCTCTTAGGCCAAAGAGAAGCGCCTAAAAGTGCATTAATATGGGACCCCTGGAAGTTAAATGCCAAACTACTTAGTTATGATAAGTTTTTCAATTGTATCAAACAAGAATTACACAAACTTAGCACCCTTGCATTTAGTGACTGCTCAGAAATTTGGGAATACTTTGAATCTACTGTGAAAATGTGCGCCATGGGAAGGGCTGCAGAAACAAGATACAAGGAAGTGGAGGAGAACAGTTCAAAGAAACCACTTGTGGAATACAGCGAACAGTCATATGTACACTGGTTGGCCCACATAAAACCTGTGTAATGAGAAGAAGATCAATCTTTACGAACATACATGTAACACGAAGCATATTGGAGTGTGGTTACGCTGACTTCAGAAGTATTGCAATGTTTCAAGTGGATCTAGCAAAGCCTCTTGGTCTAGTTTGTTGTAGTATTTTGTTTAAATTGTCAGAACATGTTGGCGTTGGCTCTGTGATACTGAAGGGTGTTCAGATGGCTTACGACAATTGTTCAACCAAGTTGATTGTGAACCGCGAGTTATTTAGAAGAATTAATGTATGTTCATCTGTGAGGCAAGGATGCCCGCCTTCACTTTTATTATTTGAGTTGTACTTGGAACCTCTGTGTGTGGACATTACGAAAAAAATAAACATACAGGGTTTTCATTTAGGAGCATGTGAGGTGAAGATATTGGCATATGCTGATGATGTTGCAATATTTTGTACCAGTCTGAAGAGCATACCCACCTCAATGAGCATTGTGCGAAGGTTTTGTGACGCTACTATTAGCATTGTAAACATAGACAAGTGTGTTGGACTGTGGCTTGGAAATTGTGAAGCGTTACCAGAGGTTTATGAATGGATCAAACGGTCAAGCAAGCCTAACACTTACCTCGGTGTTCCGCTTGACCAGAATAAGATCAACGATGATCTGTGGGCCGAGAAAACCAAAGGGCTATCTGTTCTGACAAAGAAATGGGGAAGCCGTGACCTGTCCATTTTCGCTCGCGCGACAATATGCAACGTCTTCTTAGTATCACAGCTGGTTTATTTGCTGCAAGTACTGCCGTGTTCTAGAATCAATATACAGAGGATGCATAGGGTTCTTGCTGTTTTCGTGTGGCAACCCTAGCACGAACGGACAGGCCGCAACAACCTCTTCTTAAGACTAAA
Source organism: Rhipicephalus annulatus (assembly GCA_013436015.1). NCBI lineage: Eukaryota > Metazoa > Arthropoda > Arachnida > Ixodida > Ixodidae > Rhipicephalus > Rhipicephalus annulatus. The sequence goes on from WOVY01011934.1 coordinate 424,802, forward strand.
AAGGGGTGGTTTAGCCTTGCCACACTTATTTTTGAGGCAGGTTGTATCAAGGTTTCTGTTTCTACGAGATCAACAAGATCCGTTTTTACGTATATTCCGTCAAATCAGGCTAGCATCGGCATTGCCAAACTTTATTGTTACCTCGAATGATGAATGGTGTCAGCACGTTTCTTCGAGAAGTTGTTATGGCTTTTCAATTTCTTTGTGCTAGATCTAGTTGGAAGTACTTATCTAATGTCACTTGGAAGCGTTTGTCGAGAGACTTGATTAAAGCTGTTTTCCTGTTCCTTTGTATCATTCTATGTATAGTGGAAGCCAAAGAGAAGACGTTTTGTAAAGAGTTAAACGGATGATCGGACCAGCAGGAGTTAAAACGTTCGTTTATAAGCTGCACACGAATGCGCTACCGGTTAAAACGTTGCTAGAACAAAGAGGTGATATTTTACCGTGGGGATCCGACTGCTTAATGCACCGAAAGCCTGAGTCGGTAGAGCATGTTTTTATAGATTGCTGGGACAGATTTTTGTTCTGGGATGATCTACAGAGAACACTTGAGAAAGATTTACCTCTCAATTAACATTGAATTTAATTTTTAGCACCATAACATGACCGACTTAAATATGATACGTTCTTTCTCCTTGACTTACATGGCATATGTCCAAACCGCATGTCAGTCAGGCATTGTGATTTGGACGCGCGGCCAGTACGTATTTATTTTATTGAACATATGTGCAGGTTGCGAGAAGTTTTTGCAAAACTTTGCTACAATGATGAAACACTAAATGATATTGATGAAGTATGTCATTTCAAACCAATTAAATATGTGTGGCAAATGGCTCATCTGCCTCGAAGCCATGGAATTGAGCTAGAAGCTCAGTCCGAGTGTGTTTGCTGTTGTCACATGCTGCAACACATGCTGCGATGTCACCTGCTGCAATAAAGAAGAAATATTGGCGTGGCTTTGTGGGTAGCGTACTCTGTTAGAGATCAGGGGGTAGCGAGTTCTAATCTTGTCAAGCAGTGTTTTATTTATTTATTTCAATTATTATTTTTTATTGTGAATGCGAGTAATTGTACTTATATATTTGTTTATTTACAGCAAATGGGCTACCGTTTTACCGCTGTGAAGCCATTTTGCGCAGAGTACAGGGACGCTGCCGCTCCAAAATTTCAGTACCTGCGCTTGGAGGCGCTGGTACTAGCGCCATACTGGGCCCATAATCAGGCATGGCGCTGGAAGCAGGTACCCAGTGGCACTGCTTTTTGCAATAGGGTATGAAGCTAACGAAATGTCCGCCAGCGCATCATGAGCGTAGCGTGTAGTCATGTTGTTACATAACATGCATCTCAAGTTTATCATGTTTTCAACAGTATCATAACTTTGTCATTTACTGACGTCCCATAGTACCGAATTCGGTACAAGTGAAGCTAGCGAAACGGCCGCGAGCGCATCATGAGCTTGGCATGTATTCATGTTGTTACATGACACGCATGTCTTGATTTTCAAGCTAGGGTCTGTCGCTTGTGCCCGCCATGCAATCATGTCATACCATACCAGTTTTGCAACATGCCACGTGAACGGAACCACAGCGAGAGCTGCAGAACCGTGAAATGTAAATCATGACATTTATGGCATTAATTTTATGATTTTCAAGTTATGACTAGTCAGTTATGTTCTTCATGCAGTCATGTTACGCCATACAAAGTTTGGTATTGTTGCCAATATCGAAACTTCCAGGAGAGCTAAAAGTCGTAGATGGCTAGATAGATAGATAGATAGATAGATAGATAGATAGATAGATAGATAGATAGATGGATAGATGGATAGATGGATAGATAGATAGATAGATAGATAGATAGATAGATAGATAGATAGATAGATAGATACGTTCAAAGTAACCGAAGTTCACTAAGAAATGCTTCGCATTTAATAAATTCAAAGGTCACGTGCAGAATTGCAAGCAGATTGAAACGTGCCCCGCATTTGTCACACAAAAATACTCTCAGGTACAGATGAACGCGAATGAACGTCTCAGTTGTTACTTCGCTGTGTCTGAAAAGCGAGCTCTTTTTGCCAACGGAGTCTGTGCAATGACTGCAGCGACCTTTGCGTGCCAGGTAGGTAAAACAAAATCATTCCGCGAAAAGCTGAAGACCACCCAAGACGTGCGATCCGCCAAACTGCGAAATTAGGGCAATGGAGCGTGCATCGACCCACTGCTCTTGGCGGGAAAAAGTGCGCGTGGGAATCTAAGCGCATGCCGCTGCGTCATGACATTGTTGCTACGCGCGCTCATTGTGTCGTCGTGCTAGTGATGCTGATAAGACGCACGTTAGCCCCACCCCCTTCCCACGAGATCCCTGTCAGCAGCGTTAAGTGGCAGATATAGATAGCTTGCCGTTCTATTGTTCAAAGACGTGTTCCTTCGTGGCTCAGTTGTTAACGCCTCGAAATCACGATTCAAAGGACCGAAATTTGATTCTTCGCGCTGGAGCCTTTTTCCGGATTTTCGCTTCTCGCAATTTCATGTATGAGGCTACGTATAGATACACGAAGAGTGACGGCGGCGCCTACGTCGACACAGGTGTTAACAGCAAGATCGAGCCGAGAGTCTATATCATTGCTATCTCAATAAGAATAATACTGAGGTGCTGTTTCTTCGCGTGTGCGATGCGGCGAAGCAATGCATTGCTCTTCGTTAGCCACAAGTGTACGCTTACACTTTTTTCCAAACATTATTGTTGCCTTGTGTTAAAAGCCAGCAGGTATTAAAATAAATACGAATATCCGGAACGTCAGTAATACATATATAAATCAGATTCCCAAGTAACTTCGCTATTTCACATAGGGTCACCTTTTGCTATGAGCCACCTCACTCCGCATAGGTTGGTATTGCAATATACGCATCCAAGCATATTTTTTTCACTTTTGTGTATTTCATGATGAAAAAACTGGCAGATCCCATGTGGAGTGGTAACCAGTTATATACGAAGCATGATTGAGGAAGGTAGATATATCACTTAAAATCAGCACAACGTTAGGAGGCGGCAGTAAGTTATGCCATGACTTTTATGTCATGATTAGTATGTTCGGACGTGTCTTTTACCTTCGACATCTATTCACGTCACTTGATACCAAATGTGGTATATGTGAAGCTAGCGAAACGGCCGTGAGCGTGCTGTAAGCTTAACAAGTAGTAAAGTTGTTAGATGAGACGCATCTCATGGTTATCATATTTTCACCAGTCACCTACCTTCGTCGTTCATTGACGTCCGAAATACAAAATTTGATATATATGAAATAGCGAAGCCGTGGCGAGCGCATCATTATAGGCCTATATATACTCCTACGTAGCGTTGAAGGGCACGCTCGCTGGGCACAGCGACGCTACGCTAGCAAAATGCGAGCACTGTGACGCAAGGCGCGACCAGCGTCCGTCGGCGCACAAACGACGTTGCCCAGCATGTTGCCCAGACAGCACCGCATCACCTTCTTTTTGTGACGGAGGGACGCCAGGCGCGCCCAAACGCGCATGCGTCAAAGCAACGCAGCGTGGTGCGAACGGCGCCTTGCGTGGCATAGCTGGCGTGACGCGACGATACGAACGCTGGCGCGAACGTGCGCCGCATACCGTCGAAGTGTTTTGGCGTTTTGAGTGTGGCATGTAGTCATGTATTCATATAACACGCATCTCATGATTATTATGTTTGCACAACTCGCATACCTTCGTCATCTATTCGCGTGATGTAATTCAAAGTTCGGCATGAGTGAAGCTAGCGAAACGGCTGTGAGCACATAATGATTGTGGCATGTCGTCATGTTGGTGCATGACACGCATGTCATAATGATCATGTTTGCACTTTTCAGATACCTTCGTCATCCATTCACGTACCATATTACAAAGTTTGGTATATGCTAAACAAGCGAAACGGTACACCACCGTGGTAGTTTAGTGGCTAAGGTACACACCTTTGTCATTCATTCACGTCCAATAATATCTAGTTTAGTATACGCTAAGCAAGCGAAACAGCTCCCTGCCGTGGTGGTCTAGTGGCTTAGGTACTCAGGTGCTGACCTAAGGTCGCAGGATCAAATCCCGGCTGCGGCGGCGGCATTTCCGAACGAGGCGGTAAGGTTGTAGGCTTGTGTGCTCATTTTTGGGCGAGGGTTAAAAAACCCCAGGTGGGTGAAATTTTCGGAGCCTTCCACTACGACTTATCTTATAATACCATGGTGGTTTAGGAACGTTGGACCCCATATATAGTTCAAATCAATCAGCGAAATGACCACGAGCGCATCATGAGTGTGGAATTAGGTCATGTTGTAACATGACACGCGTGTCATGATTTTCATGTTAGGGTATGTTACTTGTGTTCACCATGCAGCTACGTCATAGCATTGCAGCTTTGCAACATGTGATGTGAAGGAAACCACCGCAAGAGCAGCAAGACCATACAATGTATTTCATGACATTCATGACATACATGCCATGATTTTCATTTTGTGTGTCGCCACTTTTTCTAGTCCTACACTCATTTTATGCCATACAAATTTTAGTATTATTAACATTATTGAAATTGCCAGGAGAGCTAAATTTCGTATAGAGGTAGATAGATAGATAGATAGATAGATAGATACATAAATACATAGACTCAATGTCGCCGAAGTTCGCTAAGAAATGCTTCCCATTTTATTCTTTTTGTTTTTAGCAGTAGACCACGAACATTAGGAATAGTTTCCCAAGTTGTTTGCGCACCATCGCACTTGCTAAATAGTATACCTGTCTGAAAAAAACTGCCTTGAAACATGGTTACACTATAAAAAAAAACACTGCTCGTTTTGGTGAGCGTACTTTGGGCCCCCGTGTGAGGAACCATGGTACGGGCACGATACCAACCGGTAATCGCACGCTATCGAAGGAGAGCAACAGGAACAACCAGACCGAAAAAAATCCGGATGACGGGCTCATTATGGTCTCGTGAAAACGCCAAATAGAAAGACCTTTGTTTGCATGGTTCGTTAAAAAGTAGTAGTCATTAGCAAGTCCGAAACCGTCTACTAGAATGGTGCAATACCCTCAACACTGTTATCCATGCGCAATAACAAAAGTTCGACGCCTGAGTACCACACTGGATCGTTGATCGCAGCATTAAATGCTTCAGCCTAAAGTTCACCGAGTCTCTCGTGCTGCTTCAATCGGGAGGCATTTTTAGTTTCGCGTGTATTTATCATCTAAGTAGAGATGGTTTTTCAGCATCGCATGTTTCACTTTGGCCCATGTAATTATGCAAGTCGAAACAAAGGAGTGCGTCCTTTTTTGTGTATGATTGAGAGAGAGAGAGAGCTATAGCGTTAACAGCGGACGAGGCTCATATACTCATATATGCTTGCTCTTATGTAAATGGGCTTACGTAAACGCCACCTAGTTGTTAATTTATTTTTTGTGAATTTTTTCTTTCCGGTGCTTTTCAGATCCATAATAAGAAACGCCCGGTGTTTTGAAAAAGCGTCAACACCTCTTGTGTACTTTGAAAGGAATAATAAAAGTTTCCTAGTTACAAAGCAGAGAATGCAGTTGTGGCATAAATCAGCTGAGACACATTCGAGTAGGCACGCACAAGCTAAAATTAAGAGTGATATTGAATACGATGTTCAAAAGCTGTGCGCACGTGTTCGGTGGTTGTCACGAAATGATTTATGCACCCTCAATAAATAAACAGTAAGTATTTAAAAGGCTATAGAGGCATGCAAGCAAACCAATCAATCAATGGGTGTATCGCGCTGCTGCCTCATCCGCTGAACACAGCTCTTAATATTGATTATGGTGGCATCAAAATAGCAGCGGAGTATGGCAATCCAGCTGAACTGCTGCAGATGTTTGAGCTTGCAGACTCCGACTATGATAAACAAGGAATTCCATAGGTGGGCGTAATTTATTGCTCTTAGGCCTGCATTGCGAGCTAAACTTAAATAACAGCGTTCCATCATTATGGTAGTTTACTCAACAGATTCTTGTGCCACCGGCGTACTACCAAGAGACTCACGTTTCTGGTGCTTGATGGTCGCTTGCTGTAAAACCGTAGAAAGAAACAGGATCTTCTTTTGTTCTTTTCTGTAATATGTGTTAACAGAAGAGCTCCTCACACAATAAACACTGTTAAAAAGAGCTCAGACAAGTGCCATCGCTCAGTTGTAATTGATATTGTAGTTGCAATTAGTTATCAAAGTTTAGTGCAATTAATTCACGGACTGCAATACTTCAGATCAGGCCTGCAGCCAGTCTAGGTTAAATGACTAAATGCCTCCCCCCCTTCCTGAGACATAATGAATGGGGTGTTCCCACAAGGAAAAAAAAAGTATACAGTGTATTCGTTCCCCTGAACATGTGCTCCCCTCCCTCCCCCTACATTAAATAACATCCCTGGCAACGGGCATGCTTCAGATATAGGCACGTTTCACAGCTCTAGGCTTTTAGTGTAGAAAAACGAACTTAAGACGCCGGTACGTTTGAGCTCGACTTGAATATTGAAGGAAATCAATAAAGTTCAGGAAGGGGGTGCTTACGCAGGAGTTTTGCGAGAATTGAGGCAATCACTTTTAACGACCATACACTCTTGCAGATCTGCCACTGCATTCCACTACAGCATATATCCTATAGAGCTCTATACCCCGTCCTTTATACCAATTAAAACACCTTTTAAATCCTGAAAATGAGAAAGGAAAACAAAACGTTCATACCTGCAAAGTGTCTTAGACATGTGAACTAGCGAAATTATTAGACTGTTATATTTCAACGAGCTTAGTGGAATGGCGCACTTAGTGGAAATAGTGGGATTCAAATGATAATGCACAGTATATGCTGAAAAAGCAATGGCGTTTACAATACGCAAGCTATTTTTCAAGATACACTGGTACCTTGTTTGTGTGGTTTACGTATAGGGCGCATAAACATGATGGTGATTTTTAACGCCCGCTTCGAACTAACGTTGTCATTGCTGTCCAAGGATTCACATGATTTGCACCATACGAATTCGTTAAATGGCATTTGCTGCGAGTGACAATTACCGATGACTTTGAGAAGTTTTTAGGATCGCGTCCTATTTCGAATGTGTCTGTCTTAAAACATAAATGCAGTGAACTCTCACTTGAAAAAAACGTCGATGTAAAAGATATTTCAGAGAAACGAACTCTTACAAAAGTCCCAAGTAGTTTTCCGATGCGCTATTTGCAATCAGTTAAGCGAACTTCCGATGACTGAATATTGTTTAATGAACATCTGCGAACCTGGACTCATTTCGTACATAACTAAGTGAAGTTTACCGCTCTTCAGCTCTGGCGCAGTCGATGCGTGCCGCCTTGTTATCGCCCTCTCATATGCGGCAGCACACTACGTCAATTGTGCATGCAACAATAGGCAGAAAAAAGTTGTCGAGCAGAATAGGAAAACGAGCAATGGACGCTTCGGTACCTGCGCAGAGTTATCAGCTTTTATTGTTCTTTCCAGTGAACATCTGCGCAATATACAGGGGGAATATGTGGAACCAAAATAATTTCCATGCTAAGCTTGGCGATAAGAGTGGCACTCTCGCAAAGGATTGTGTATCGATGCATTTATCACTCATCTTACTGCACAAGTACACGAAAACACAATGTTTGAGAGCTAAAATCATCTCTCCCAAAAATCAGGAAAAAGAACAATCCCTTTCATTTTCGATGCCAGGCTCCTTACACTTAACGAGAAAAAAATCTCGAACGTCCCGCAAAAAAGAAATGAAAGACAGACGAAATTTCAAAGGGCACTGGGGAACTACTTCCACCTTACCAAACCGTGGTAAATGGTTCCTCGAGCTTACATACACTCTGCTAACAGAGAAGTCACTTCGTTTTGCACTAATTGCGACAGGTGATGTGGGAAAAAACAAAAATCTGCCAAAATGATTGTAGGACTCATGTGTGCCACTGACGCACAAAGTGGAATGAAAGCGAATGCATAAGTAAAAAATGGCAATACAGTAAGAACTCTATCTAATGAAACTTAGTTTTACGACATTCGCCGTCTTAAGCAGAACTTTTTATTCCACGGCAAATGCTCATAGGATTCCGCTTTTTTCTGTAGCCAGAATTATGAAACTATTGCTGCTGAAAATTCGAAATTAACGATGCTTGGTGTGTCATTACTTTTTTTTCAAAGTTTGACAATCATGATTTTTTCTTCAAGCGTTCACCAACGCTATGACATGATAATTTTTGTGTCCTCGTTGGAGGCCTACACTAATTTTGAAAAGTCTGCGCACCCCAACGTCGCATAGAACCGATTAGTTCAGAGTCCGACGAAAGTTCGTCTGGTCAGGCATTCGACGAGAAGAAACATGGTCACTGAAAATTCCTCTCGAATGATATGAAGCCTCGGAACCACAAATGGTTTGTTTCTAATGAAGCACTTGGGGCACAATTGTTTGGCCAGGGAACATATTTGCTGAGTAAACGCACACTTGTCAAGGTGATAATAAAAAAGAATAAACAGTGACCTTTTGGGCGCCAGTAACTCTCCCGCGATTACGATAAATACGTAAGTTTGCACATGGGGCTAGTTATGTGTCAGAATGCGCTGAGCGTGTTCGTAAATCTCATAAAAATTGCCATTTGTTTTGCCTAACGTAAGGCTAGTCCATTGAATGGAAATTATTACAAAAGCAGACGGGCGGATAAATTTATTTCTGTTGCGATGAGAGCTGGTGCGTCCCAGTCAACACTGTGGCCAGTTTGATTGTGGTGATCCGCCATGGCGTTCATATTTGTGTGGCCCTTGGCGATGTCATTTTGTGTTGTTTCAAACGCTGTTAGAAATCACCGCTCTCGCCTATACGACCCGTCACATTCCCTGCATGATATTTTGTTTATAACTACTGAGAAGTACATGTGCCCCAGAAGATCATTTGTGCGAACAAGCTGGTGTAGTTTTTTAGTAGGTAGGTAGGTGAGTTATTTGAACACCATAGCATTTGAAAAGTTTTGCAACTGCCCTCTTGTTGCCGCTGCGTGAAGAATCGCTGCACGTTTCGCCGTTTTATTTTACTTCGCAGATTTATGGTGGAGTTGGCCTGCATTGTACTACTCAGTCATGAGAACTTGATCAGGAGTGCATTGCAGCTGAACTCCACCGTGAAATGGTCAATTAAAAAAATGGTAGCATAACCATAGAGTGAATGATGGAGAGCGGGGCGAAGCATCCGTCCGTCCATTCGTTTTTGTTTCTGTCCATCCATGCGTCCATCTGTGGGACCGTCCGTGCGTCCATTCGCCGGTCCGTACATTCATCTGTTCGTGCGTCCGCACGTCCCTCTGTGCGTCAGTCCCTGCATTCGTCCATGCATCTGCCCCTGTGTCCGTCCATGCGTCCATTCGTGAGTCCGTCCATGCATCTGTCTGTGTGTCCGTTCGTCCATGTATTCAGTACTCCATTTACCACCAACTCGCATCTTTTCATCAAGTATTCCTCATATGCGCCACCATTCACCGGACATTCCAAGAATTTAACAGAGGTGGCACATGCACGACTCGAGCTCTTACGGCTTGAGCTTCATGTCCTCTGCCCACATTTAACCACCTCGAGATCATGTTATATATTAGTTCAATGTATTCCTGGCACTGCGGGCCAGCGCTCGCTAAAGCTTTCCAAAACGAAGGAAGTTATGCCCAGCGAGTATAACGTAGCAACACTTTCTTGTCAGATTGGGCTCAATGTATATGCCAATGGCTGCTAAGGGGGAATGAGAGACAGGATAATTCAGCTTTTAGTTATCGAGCACGCTGCGAATTTTTTATTGTTCAACAAAGCACAGAAGGCAAAAAAGTGTTGCTACGTTATACTCGCTGGGCGTAACCTCCTAGGTTTTAAAGAGGTTTAGCGAGCATTGAGCCGCAGTGCCAAGAATGCATTGAACTAGTATATACTATGAACTCGAGGTGGTGAAAGGTTGGAAGTAGACATGAAGCGCAAGCCGTAAAAAGTGTGCGTGTGCCTCCTCTCGTTCAGTCCTTTGAATGTCCGCTGGATGGCGGTGCTTCTATAGGAGGAACATGTGATCAAAAGATGCGAGGTGACGGTAATTCGAGTGTTGAATAGGTGGATGAACGGACGCACAAACAGATGCATGGACGTACGCATGGATGGCTGCATGGACGTGTGGACGCATGGACGGACGCAGGAGCGGTTGCATGGAAGAAAGCAGGGACGGACGCACAGATGAACGAGCGGACGCACGAACAGACGCACGGGCGGCCACACAGACGCATGCATGGATGGACGGAAGCAAGAACGAATGGACGGACAGATGCTTCGCCCCACTATCCATCAGTCACTCAGTGGATAGGCTGCCATTTTTTTCATTGTTCAACAACGCACAGAAGAAATCTCTCACCAGCACCACCTTGGAGGTCCAAATGTAAGACTGGTTACACACTACGACTTCTTCTACGACTACGAGGGACGAACGGGTGCCGCTGTAAGGAGCTTCGCCTCTAAAAGAAAAAAAAAATTGGCAGACCCCTTGTACAGTTGCAACCGATGATATCCGAAGCACGAATGAGAAAGGTTCATATATCTCTTCAAAATCGGCACAACGTTACGAGGTGGAGGTAATTTATGCCGTACATGGCTTCCATGCTATGATTATCATATTTGCACGTGTCATTTAAATTCGTCATCTGTTCAGGTCACATGATACCAAACTTGGTATATGTTGAGCTAGGGAAACGGCCGCAAGCACTCAATGATGGTAGCAGGTAGTCATATATTAGATGACAAGCATGTCATTATTATCGTGTTTGGAGCTGTTAGTTGCATTCGTCGCTCATTCACGTCAAGTAATACCATATTTGGTGTATGTAGAGCTTGTGAAACGGCCGCGACCACGCTACGAGCGTAGCATGTAGTCATGCTTTACATAACTCGCATATCTTGATTATCATGTTTGGACGTGTCGTTTACCTTCACCGTCTATTCATGTGACGTGATAACAAATTTGGCATATGTCGAGCTTGTGAAACAGCCGCCAGCGCATTATGAGCGTGGTATGTTGTCATGTGCTTACATAGCACGCGTGTCATGATTATCATGCTTGCACCAGTCATATACCTTTGTCATACAAGGACGTCAAGTAACTTGGTATATCCGGAGCTATTGAAACAGCCACGAGCGCATCGTGAAGGTCCTTATATACTCCAACGTAACGTTGACGAGCGCGCACGCAAGGCACAGCAAAGCAGCGCTAGGGAAACGGACACCAGGTGCGACTGGCACGACCAGCGTCTGTCGGCGTGGCCCGGCGGTAACCAGCGCCAAATGGAACAAGCTGCATTTCGCACCCATGACAATACCCAGCTCTATCGAGACAGCACTGCGTCTGCCTCTCTTCGTTATGGAGGGACGCCGGGCGCGCTCAAACATGCGTGTGTAAAAGCAACGCAGCACGGCGCACTCCTGCAAGTATATGGCAGGCAGTTCGACGCCTGGCTTGGCATCGCGGGCATTGACGGGACAAATTAAACGCTGGCACTCATACGCGTTGGGTCACGACGTAACTGTAATGCCGCCAGGAGTGTGGCATGTAGTCATGTTCTTACATGACACGCATCTCATGACTATAATGTTTGCACCGGTCACATACCTTCGTCCTAATTTCACATGAAGTCATACCAAAGTTGGCATATGTGAAACTAGGAAAACGGCCGCGAGCGCCTCATGAGTGTGGCATGTAGTCATGATGTTAATTGATACGCATCTCATGACTATCATGTTTGCGTCACATACCTTCGTCATACATTTACGTCCCGTAATACCAAATTTTCTAAATGCGAAGCGAGGGAAACGAGAGAGAGCGTACCGTGAGCGTGGCGTGTAGTCGTGACTAGTCATAACTGAAAATCATAAAATTAATGTCATAATTTTCAGGTTAGGGGCTGTCACTTATGTTCACTATGCAGTCAGGTCATACCATGCTCGTTTCGCAACCTGTCATGTGAACGAAACTACTGGAACTGCAATAGATTATGAAATGTATATCATGACCTTCTTGACATACATGTCATGATTTTTTGTTATGAATATTCACTTATGCTCCATCTTAGTAGGAAGTGCCGTAACTATTACACGGAACTCAAAACACAAGCGCTTGTTTTGTGTTGGCCCGATACAAAGGTTTATTCACTTATGCTCGTCATACAGCAAGTAATGACATACCAAGCTTAGTATCAATCCCATTATCGAAACTGTTCGTGCAAGCATAGCACGGCTGTTGTGTATGAGTAGTTTGTTTGCAGATAAGCTGCCTTGTGGGTATTACAACCGCTTTGGTGTTTAAGAAATGCTGCCCGAGGGAACGTCAACATGCAAAGCAGGTGCTCTTTTATTTATTAGGGTACTCGTTTCGGCAGTTTACGAGCTGCCTTGGTAGTGAAAATTTTCGGGAAGTTCGAGCCCTTTTATGGGTCTCAGCCAGCTCCCTCGCCCGCCAACTCCAGCTGCCAACGAGAGACATCCACGTGACAAAAGCTGTGGTTTTCTGGAAGAAAGAAACTACTCAGAAGAGAATGTCTGAGAAGTAAGTTTATTCTCTTTCTTTTGGCTTGGCGAGCGTCAAGCTAACTAGTTTTTCATGGCACGCGGTAGCTCAGGCGTGAAGGGTAATAAACCACTCACTGTCTAGCCAGTCACTATGCCTTGCACAAGCTGGCTACCCAGAATACCCAATATCGGCAATATCGACAATATCGGATTACTTTTTCAGCATGTTTATTTATAAAACTGCCAAGGCCTATATCATTAACTGATTTCAAATAATATATAATTGCGCTAACAATAAAGATCACGCAAGAGAAACTTCTGAAGACTATAGAAAAACAAAACCCATTTGTGATATTTTCATATTTTTCCCACATGTCTTGCACATTAGCTTTCATAATCAACAAAAAAAATCACAGCATATCATTGAGGTAATGATGTTGAGTAGGGCGAAGCTTCAAAGGGTTTTACCGACAAACAATGATTCATCAGCTCATGGCGTCCATGCGTTCGTCCATGCGTCCGCCTGTCCTTCTTCTGTATGTGTATATGTATGTATGATTAGATGTCCGTCCATCCGCCCATCCGTCCATCGACTGATTCATCTGTCTGTCCGTCCGTTCATCTGTCTGTCTGTCTGTCTGTCTTTCTGTCTGTCTGTCTGTCTGTCTGTCTGTCTGTCTGTCTGTCTGTCTCTGTCTGTCCGATGTCTGTCTGTCCGTCCGTCTGTGCATCTAGTGAACATTTAATGTAGTGCAATGTCGCATATTTTCATATATATTCATCATATACAAGTACCACCATCTAGCTGTTATTCTAAGTACTAAAATCAGAGGTGGCTACTACATACAAGAGACGCATGACCGGCGCCCCAAGAAGCTTCACTCCTAAAACACGTTCCATAATATCATTTCACTTCACAATTAGGGCTCATCAAATATGCCCTTGCGCAAGGATTGGCATTTGTAGGCTTGGACTTCTTGCCCGCTAAGTATGTAAGACAGGGTGATACACTAGTTTCTTAAAGGGCAAGAAGCACTGAAATAGCTGTCGACTGCACTGCTGACGCCAATTTCTAACTATTTTGGTAGCGGAATTGGCGATAAGAATGGGATGAACTAGTCAGCAAGCGCGCAGCGTAGTTGTCCTGAAGATTGTATAAAATTTGTAGCCACATACAGCTATTCAAATAGGCATGATATTGTATTGAGTAATCTAGTCTTGCTATTGCAAATTAGCACTGATGAACATGGTCGGGAATAACTTGAAGGCAGGGTTGTACGCGTGAGCTTCACTGAGGCATTGCGGCATCAAGCTGTCACGTAGAAGACGGTATCTCTGCAATACATTTGTGTTATTGATATGAGATTCTCGTGCTTCGATTGGCAGTCTGCGCAGCAATTGTCATAAAACGCACAGTAGCAGAGAAAAGCGCGAACATTGTCGGGGTCAAATGAAGTGTGAGCAGCGGCCCGGGCGATCGGCCAGTACAAGTCGTCTGCTGCCCCCATCTCAAATGGGCGGGCGCATCTGGTTGTGCATAGTTAAGCAGTTGTTTTCTTTTGATTTAGCGCATGGAGCACCACCTATTGCTTTTCACTGAAATCAATCATATCGTGTTGCTGCAGTTTTTCTAGGTAAAGCGGCTCACACCCACGTGCTGGAAGCGGCTGCTTGCAGCTTCCTGACAAGAGTTTTTAGGTGCTTTCCCAGAGATGGATCAAAGCTTCAACGCCGATTCCTCGAAGTGTTTCTTTTGCGGGCGTCGAATACGGACGCGGAACTGAAGCTAAAGACAGTGGATCTGTGACCTTAGTCATTCGCCTCTGTATACGCACCAATCTCATTCGTTGAATCCTGTCTTACCCAAGGTAGATCACACACCTCGAGACAGTTTTAAGTATGAAAGTACTATTGTAGACATGCTCGCTGTTCGTAATTACTTTGGAGACATAAAGTGAAAGATGTCTGCTACGTGTGCAATGTTAAGTGACAGCTATGCGGGCAAAGGGCGAATAAAATAGCTAGGCTCCATTGCCCATGCGTAAAAGTTGGCCCCGGCTGTATCACAACCTATTCGTCTAAGGACACTAAAACGAGCCTGTTTGCCCTGGAACACGCCAGACAGTGAACTTTTTCTGACACGTTAACGTTAATCCTTCTCTCAAGGCCGCTCTTGTTACCAATTTATTTCAAAATTGGCGTCATCGGAAAATTTGACAGCTATTTCTGTGTTGCTTGCTTTCCAAAAAAGTGATGTGTGGGCCTTCATTACGTAGTTGGCGGGCAGGAAGTCCGATGTACCGTTGCCCACACTTGCGCTAGAGCGTTTTTTGACGGGCCGTGGCTGCAAGCGAAACCATGATATGCACGTTTTGCACGCAGACACATTCTTCAGCATGCACACGCCGCAATACTGAGCAGTGTGCCTTCAGGTATAATATGACACTTGGCGTTTTTGCTTGTCTTGTTCACGTTGACTGAATAAGACCGACGAAGGCAATGCAGGCTCCAGCAAGTGTGTTGTATTCGCCAGCTGGGTCTGTAGACGTGTACCCATGAGCTGCTGGGCGGAACGCACTCATTTTACACCTGGGCTGAACCGGTATGCGGTAAGTGCAAGATAGGAATCATCTGCTTTACGCAGCAGGTCTTTGACTGTCCTCACCATTCGTTCCACCTCCCTATTCTACTGCGGTGATTGAGGGCTGCTGATGGCGTACCAGAAGCCAAAAGACTCTTCAAAGGCGGAAATCTCTTGCAGTGAACTGAGAACTGTTGTCGCTACGCACCAGCCTCGGAATCCCATGTCGTGAGAAAACTCTGTTGATGGCGTTGATTACCGTAGGTTCTGTGGTCGAACACAGGGTAAAGGCTTCCAGGGAAGCGTAATGGGTTCTCTACCAGACGAGCGTAGTCTTGGCCACAACCCTGAAAAAAATGAAACCAAGCTTTTCTCAGGGCAGGGTAGGAATGGGTGACGGCAACATGGGCTCCGATCACTGCACTCTAGTTTCGGCGCACGTGGAGCAGTTTCAGCACTACGTTTCTATCTTGTTGTTGATGCCCGGCCACCAGACTGATTCAAGAGCTAAAGCTTTGCAACAGTTGATGCCCGTCATGGAAGAGCTCTATCATCGCGTGTTCAAGGGAAGACAGATTAAAGATGTGAGAACCCTTTAGAAGCAGTCTCTTCAGGATGCTGAAGTCTCTTTTTTACTGCCAGTATCTCTTCACATGGAGAGGCACCAAGGATTCACTTGCGCAGTCGTTGGCACAGTACTAAAGCAGCAGACTGTACTCGCCGTCTTTAGCTTGGCCTTGGTGAAATGCTTGATTAGTGTAAATACGATGTCCCTTATTGAGCAGAGAGCTTTTTGTGCAAAGACTTTACGTTTATCACCCGGTTCAATGAGGCACAATCATGGAGTGCGCGTGAAAGCGTACCCGCAGTTTCTACCAATTTTCTCAGAACGTAGAGCACTTGGTACTGGAAGTTCAACAGCATCAAGCGAAAACGCAAGATCTGAGGTGGCAGAAGATTAACATCCATGGAACTCACAAGTGCCACTACCAGTTGATGGCCCATCTGGAAAAAAAGTAAATTCAACGGATGTAGGTATTTTGCGAACCTTAGCAATTTCCAGCTGGCTGCCAAAGCCACTTTTTTCGGTTTGGCTGTACCACCGCGACGTGAGTGTGAGGAAGTGCAAAGGCGACTGCTCGACGTTCACCGGACGGCTGTTCTTGGTGAAGTACTGCCCTGAGACTGCAGAATCTGGCGTCCACCGATATCGTGGTCTTAAATGTAGTGTTGTACCAAGCCACGCAGAACACTGTAGCGCTCCGAGTTCAGAGAACGCTGATTGCTGCGCTAGGCCCAAAGTCCTTGTAGAGTTTTTGCGCAGGAATGCTCTGATTAGTGCACTTACCTGTGGAACGTGCGGCACGAAGCGTCTGATGTGGTTTTTACACTAGTTTTTGCTCTTTGTGAATGTTGATGTGATGGAGAATATTTATGAAAAGTATAAAAAGTATTAAAAATGGGCTTGTATTTTAGTCATCACATGCGGTACTTTTTTGAAGTAAGCGTGTTTACCATTTGTATTGAAAAGTGCAAAATAAGCTTTGACAGTTTCATAAATAGGCATGCTTAGAAAGTAGTGCGGAATTTTTATTGCCTCGTTCCTCACCACGGTGGTCTAGTCGCTAAGGTAGTCGGCTGATGACCAGCAGTTCGCGAGATAGAATCCAGGCGGCGGCTGCATTTCCGATGGAGGCCGAAATGTTGTAGGCTTGTGTGCTAAGCTTTAGGAGCATGGTAAAGAACCCCAGCTGGTCGAAATTTCCTCAGTTCTTCGCTGCGGCATCTCTTGTGATTATATAGTGGTTTTGGCACCTTATTTCATGCATATCAATAAATTTTCACCACTTTCTGATAGGCCCTTTTAAAATATAAACCTCAATACTAGGCAATCTTTTTGGTCAAATATCAAGTTTTCATTTAAAAACCTACAGCATATGGAGAATCGATATGTAGCTGATCGAAAGCGCAAGTGCGCCTACATTTCTGAAAGCAAGTGTGAGATACGTAGCTTTAAATTCTTGAATGTTAAATGCGAAGCATGGGATAGAAGACTTTGACTACTTTGAGCATATCTATCTATCTATCTGTCAACCTATCTATCTATCTATCTATCTATCTATTTATTTATCTATCTATCTATCTATCTATCTATCTTGCTATTACTTTATATATTTATCTATCTATCTGTGTATCTTTTCTCTATCAAAAGATTTATCTATTTATCTACTATCTATCTATCTCTCAATCTATCCATTTATCTATCTATCTAGCCGCGCACAACTTTGAGATCTCTAGGCCGTTTGGATAAGGGTATCAATACCGAAATTGGTACGACATACCATTACTGTATGACGAACATAAGTGACTAGTCGTACCATAAAAAGCATAATATGTACGTTATTATTGTCATGATATATTCACATAGTCTTGCTGTGCCTGCAGTGGTTTCGTTCTCAAGACATCTTGAAAAAGTGTTAAGGTATGACATGACTGGATGGCGAACACAAGTGATAGACCCTAACGTAGAATTCAAGATATAGATATTACGTATGTGTTGACTACACGACACACTTATGGTGCACTCGTGGTGAATACAAGACGTGCAGGACGTGAATGAATGACGAAGATATGTGACTGGTGCAAACATAAT
This sequence comes from Rhipicephalus annulatus, assembly GCA_013436015.1. Taxonomy (NCBI): domain Eukaryota; kingdom Metazoa; phylum Arthropoda; class Arachnida; order Ixodida; family Ixodidae; genus Rhipicephalus; species Rhipicephalus annulatus. Next base: position 442,602 of record WOVY01011934.1, read on the forward strand.
AACCATGAGAAGCGTGTCATATGACATGACTACATACCACGCTCCTAATGTGCTCATCGCTGTTACGCTACCTTCACATATACCAAACTTTCTTTTATGTGACGCGAATAGACGATGAAGGTGCATGACGTGGCCAAACATGATAATTATGGCATGCCTGTCACCTAAAACATGACTGCACGCTACGCTCGATAGCATGATCGAGGCTGTTTCGCTAGCTCCACGTATACCAATGTTTGATTTGATGTGACGTGCATAGATGATGAACGTAAGTGACACGTCAAAACATGATAATCATGATATGAGTGTCAGGTAGAACATGACTACATGCTGCGCTCATAGCGTGCTCTTGACCATTTCCCTAGCTCAACAGATACCAAATTTGGTATCATGTGACCTGTATAGATGAAGAAAGGAAATGACACGTCCAGACATGATAAGCATGAGAAGGAATTCAAGTGAAGTATAAATAACGTCTGCCTCACAAAGTTGTATTGATTTGAAAGAGACATGTCAACCTTCCTCATCTTCGCTCCGCATATAATCGATTCTAACTGTATGTGAAATTTGCAAATTTTTATGTATCATTTGTTGCCAAATTGAAAAAAAAAACATCAGAGCAGGTCAGTGCAGCACTTCAACTTTATGGCATTATAGTTTTGCTGTGCTTCGCGAAAAATTGTTTAATAAAACCGATTGCTGATCTCTTTGTTCACCTGACCAGGCAGCAATACACGAAATTTTGAAAGAAATTGAAGAGGTCGGCCAGGCATGCTTTCATCGACTTTACGTGGAATAACCTACTGATAACACCTACTAGAGTATTAAACTTAAACATCTAGTCTGATTATCCAAGCTATCGAATTTATTTGAACGGAAGCCAGGTTCGAAAATTGTTTCTTGCATTTGGTCCAAAGAGTGGCCTGGTATGTGAATGTTCGTGACAATGATAGACGGGAGGAAATATTGGCATGTGATACCTGGCCATTCAAGTCTATTCTAAACATAGTTTCTGATAGACCAATACAGCGTTTTAATGAGCACAGCCATTCAGCATGTACATACCGTTGTTAGTGTCACATTCAAACCTGACAAGAACCGAAGCTGAAAGATGTGTTTGCAGTGTTCTGTATGCTTCGGTAGTGCAGACACACTTTGCAAAATGGTTTTTTATGAATGCAAAATTTTTAGGAGAAGAAATACCAACATCCCCCGAGTATCTCATTGTATAATCGATGCTTTTGGTACAGGTGCGAACAAGAGCAAGGTAGGCAATCTCAACGCAGAGAAGAAAAGAAAACACTTGATAACATTCGAAGAAGGCTAGAGCTTTGCGTTGCAGAGTAAAATGCGATATCGCAATCGGGTTCCGTGCAGATCGCCTTGTCCAATGCTAGCCTCGTTTTTGGTCTCGTTGCTTGCCTCAATCGTGTCCTAAAGCAACGAGTCACTGCGCGTTACATTGCCTGTTCAAAGCTGTGCTACAATACTTATTGCTCGTGGAGTCATTTATTACCTTCTACCACATAGCTCAGCCTTTAGTGTATCGGCAAGAGGACCATTACTCTCCCGTAAGGAAACACGCGAACATCCGCAAGTGCTCACTTTGCTGATGTTTTTGCAGCTGACCAAAGAGCTCTTCACGCTATAGGTATCGTGCAGTCGATTTTACCTCAGTGCGGCACCGGAACGAAAAGCTTAGCAGATAAAAATAACAATAACGAAAGGGGGTCGCTCAAAATAGTATGCGATGCGTGCGTATCCTTTTCTGCATAAGTGGGTGGATTGTGAAAGGGACTCACAACAAACCAGGGCACGCGTCTGTTTTCAGTGTGCCTCTGACGGCAAACGCCAACGAATTTACGATGGGGTGGTGCAAGAAACGGACCTCCCTCTTGTCCTTGTGCGTTGCCTATGTAATTTTAGGCAAATTCAGCACTTCTTTCTCAATTCATAGGTTCTGACACCTGGCTTGGATCGTTGGTTTTTCCACGGAATGCTAAATGCGTTCATGAGGCTCCTTCGACAACGCGGCCGTCATATGTAGTATTTCTTTTCGAAGAAGGTTCAAGCAGTATCAATGACTCTGCAACATATGTCCTGCCAGGTCATATAGACTGGCTATATTTATTTCTCACTAGGAGGTTTGCGTCTTTTTCTTTATTTCTGCCGCAGGCAAGATGAGAACTTTTCGCTCACAAATAACGACGCTGACACCAGAGCCGGTGCTGCAATTGCTCCAGAAGCAGCTGTTCACCTCAGTTACAATAAAATTCGCTAGCCTAATGGAGAAAAGACATCAAAAAACAAGGATGAAGCAACATGTACTAACCTTCATTTTAATTAGGCAACTTTATTACTACCCAAGGGTAAAAAAAACTTTACAAGTTGTTTGCAAAGAAGCACTTCGAAGGCAATCTAAAAGAGCTAAGTTCCCTAGAAGTTGATGCCGGTGGCGTAACTATGACATTACCATCTGGGACATTCCTGAAGACTTGATGTGAACTGACTAGGCTTTACACAGAATTCTTCAGCAACAAATACGCACTCTTTTTTCAGCTTCTTAAAATCAGTTTGTGTGCTCCAAATCAAACAGTTCGTTTTCTCTGAAATGTGAATGCATAACCATCGATTAGTGTTTAATTTCGCTGCAACCTAATTACCGATGACATCTCATGATATCTTCAACTCAATGTACAAGATATAATCACAACTTTATTTTGATACAAACTCTGTGTTAGTATAAATTATGGCAGATGTTCATTTTTGTTACATATATCGCAGGCTGCAAGTAGGATGCAAGTTGACTAAGCTTCGGTTAAATAAAGCTTTTTATGAAATAGGGAGTCATTGCCCTAGGCTGCTTATACTAAATTTTTGCGCTTGAGATGTATCGGCACAATCGTCTTGCTCCCTTTCAACAATATTCACCAATCAAAAATGCATAAAAGTGCTAACAGCAGCGCAAATTATTACTCGTAGCATGTGACTGAGAGAGTTTGGATTAGTATCCATGCACGTTCACCCGTCGGGGGTAAGTTGCCGCTTTTTGTAGAGCGGCCAAAGTAGCTTGTTATTCAAATAAAAGACATTTTGCTCTGAGCTGGCTCATCGTCACCATCATCGTTTATTTGACCCTAAAGTTCTTTGTTACAATTACATAAGGAGGGGGGGGGGGGAACATTATACTAAGTTCAAAAAAAGCAGTGGGATTTGTACCCAGGTATCCTGTGCGCTGGCGTAGTATTCTACCAATAAGCCACGGTAGTGCTTTCACCTCGCTTGCAAACTTGTTTCGCGCAGGCCTGATGTCGGGATAGGAATCACGGGTATATGAGTAATAAAGCGCTTTATAACAGCAAAGAAACAACCAGGCGTGATATTATAACTGTGGTAAAAACCCACTTCGGGCCTGATTCTTCATCATCGCCAGTCACTTCATAAAAAATTGGCAGAAAATATTTTGCAAGCGCATTTCAGATCAGAAAAAAAATATGAAAGGCCGCTGTTCCAGCTCTTTCAGTCACAGCGAAAACTGGAAGAGCGCCCTTTCAAAGTCTCTATTTAACACTCTTTGGGTACCAGCTGCGAGCACTTTTGCAGGGAAACCACTACGCCATTTTACATCAAGTGGTAGGCAGGCATTCACTATGTGATCTTCGTCATTCATCAAAGAATTGGGGTACCTGATGCATATTTGCAACGAGTTTTGTGCCAATTATTGTGTGCTTTGGCTGACTGTAAAAATAAAAAAAATTGTCAGAAGATTTTATTCGCCACAATACTCCAACGTGGGTGTGCACCAAAGATAATAGGTGATCGAGACCATGTTTCTTAAAGGGTTGAAGCATTCGAACACCCTCTAGTTGTGCGATTCTCAGTATAATGTTTGTTGGATGCTACAAAATGTTATAACTCATTATAACGCAATCATTTTTTACCATGCATCACACCTGCGGAAGGCCAGTTTAGAAAAACGTTTGAGGTACCACCACGGCTAGGTGTTAAATTGCTGAACTGGTACGCAGGAAATGCGGGTTCAAATCCCATTGTGTCCTTGTTGGTTTTTATTTACAAGGTGTTTCGTTATTTTTTGCTTTAGTGGTTACGAGTGGCGGCGGCGGTGGACAAGCTACGGTGTGCACGTAAACTGCGCCGTGTTTTTATAAGAGCTTTCGCTGTAACGCAAATATTATTATTAATTTTACTACTACTATTATTATTACCATTAATAATAATAATATTAATAATAATAATAATAATATTAATAATAATAATATTATTATTATTATTATTATTATTATTATTATTATTATTATTATTATTATTATTATTATTATTACTTTGTTCGAGTAAATAGAAAACATCCCAAGAAAAAGGAAGGGAAGTAGCTGAAAGCTGTCACCTATTGGAATACTTATCAGGGGTTATATATAGGAAATTCGCTATTTTTACAGATAGTTTAGAAAAAATCACACAATCGACAGATTATCAGCACCTCAAATTTCCATGGAAAGCCCAGTCGAGTCCGTCAAAAAAACTTGAAATTATAATCTTCAGATTCCGGTGCCATGTCCCCCCGTTAAATTTTTATTTACACAGAGCTGGTCTGACACTTTCCCCCCCTTTGTCCGTTCTGCGAAGAATCAGAAACTATTTAACATTATTTTGGCTCTTGTCGTAACTATGCATTAATTAGGAAACGACCTTTAGATATTCCATTTGCGAAGCTAGGTTTAAATTTAACCACAGAAAATGTTCTAAGTTTTGGTGCCTCTGTTTTGGGAAATTGCCACAGAGATGCATTCGATGCAGTGTGTATTTTTATTCAAGACTCTAAACGTTTTTCAACATAAAGCCCACGTGAACAGATACTGAAATAAAAACCGGGTCGAAAAGTAATTTTCAATTCTGGATGAATCCGTGACATACCAAATTAATTAGGTTCGGCAAAACCAGCTGTCTGGTCGGCTCCCAAAATCAAGTTGTAGCTACTTTGTTGTTGATTCTTTTTACTCACTATCTAAATTTTTGGTTTCTTTCTTTTTTTTAACATACTGTCTTCACTATACAACTCCCCCCCCCTTTTTTTTGGTTGTAAGCAATAATACAGTTATCGTCCATATGAGACTATATGTTCTCTTGGCCAATCCCCCAGAGTGGGTACGAGCCATGCATTAGAGGATATAATCAAACAAACAAACAATATTGGAGCACAACGCCTGTCTGCTCTTTCGGAAAAGGAAAGCATAAGGGAAATAAGAGAAGAAAGAAAGAAAGAGAAGAACAAAGTTGAAAGAAAAAACACACACGCAAAAAATAAATAGTCACATAAAAATTCTGTATAAACGTGATGCAAAGTCCATCTTCGTTAAGAAAATAAAGAACTCCGTGAGCCTGGTCACGCTTAGAGGCACGTTCTCCTTGGAACAAGCCATCATCAAGGGTCGTTTATCTAACTGCAATCAGTCCATAGTTGTATTTGAGTAGTGCTTGCTGCACAACAAGTTTAAGGCACTCTAAAATATCGTGTTTCAGTGTCTCGCAGGAGCAACATGACGAAAATATCGGACTGTCAGCACGTCTTTGACTGTATAATCTTTCGCGCACTCACACATAACTGACTTTTAACTAGTATAACAAAGGCTGTGACACGATTACTCAATCCTCGACCATGAATGCGAGGAGGAAACAATCCACATGTCCCACGCTGATCAGGATGATGTATTAGAAGATGACGGTGAATTAGTAGAAGAATGCTGTCGAACCGGCATAAAAATTCTCAGTAGTCACACTTGTTGCGGGCACAAGTTAAAGCGAGGCGATTGGCCTCTTCATTGCCAGGAATACCAACATGCGGAGATATTTACTGGAAAATCAGGGACACCCCATGAAAAATACGTTTTGTTATAGATTTAAAAATGTCGCATATAACAGGGCCAATGGAGAAGTACTTAAAACAGGCGTAAAGAAGAATCTTAGAACAGACGTGAAGAAAATTACTGATAAAAGTGTAAAAATTGTGCCCACAAAATTTACACATACACGAGCACAAAAACGTTGACTTCGGTAGAGTTTCCACTGGCTGCCAAGTTTAGGTGAGTATTAGAGTAGCTGTTTTATTGCGCACAAGTGATGCTCGGAGACGTTGACTCCCGGTAAGTTATTCCATTCTTTTCTGGCGACAGGAAGAAATGAACTGTTGAATGCAACGATCCTACTGAAAGGACGTTGTTGGAGGCTTCAGGAATTAAATAGCCGCTGAGAGAATAGCGGGTGGGAGAATGTGGGAGGCACGCAAGTAAGGAAAAGACTTTTATAACACGCGACATAAAGAAAGTTGAAAAAAAAGTGCCGCCTTATCCACGAAGTTAATGATGATGAGTGGGCGAAGCTCTGGAGAAAAACCCGGTAAACCATGAATCTTCCGTACATTTTGCCCTCTCGATTTTATTACAATGCTCCCCCTAGCGTACGTCGCCGCACTAAATCGAACGATTGCCTTGCACCAATGATGACACGTGCCATATGTGCATCATTCTTATCTTATAACATCTCGCATATTTCATCATCAACTACAACTAACGTCGTCTGGTTTATTACATCTTACATCTTCTCATCCCCAGTTACAAGTACCGCCATCTAGTTAACACTGCAAGAACTAAACGAGAGGTGGCTACATACAGGAGACGGTACTGTCATCTAGTGAACAATGCAAGAACTAAACGAGAGGAGGCGACATACAGGAGACGGTACCGCCCTCTAGTGGACACTGCAAGAACTAAACGAGAGGTGGCTACATACAGGGGACGCACAGCCCACGCCTTAAGGAGCTTCGCCCCTAAAACTTATGTCTGTCAGCCAGATTCTGCAATTTTAAAGAATCCTTCATAAAAGTTATGTTTCTTTTGTGGTTGTGATTGGAGGTGATAAGCCGAGCAGTCATATTCTGAAAGGATTCCAGTGAATTATTCAGATAGGCTTGGTGAGGGCTCCAATCGGGAGATGCATATTCAAGCTTCGTGCCAACGAAGGTTAGGTACGCAATTTTACGGATGTAACTAATTTTTTATCAATCAATGACCAAGTGTGTAATGTTATCCGGCCATGTGAGTGAGTTACAAATAAGCACGCCAAGGTATCTGCAATTGTCGACTCCTGCCAAGTTTGTTCAGTTTAAATTGTAGCCATAATGAGTTTTCCACTGCTTCCGAGGTACGCGCATGATTTTGCATTTGGAAACACTTGTCTGCATCAACCACACTGAACAATAATTGTCAACTAGAAACAGATTACTTTGTAAAATTTTGTGTTTTTTAGTTGTAATTATGCGGTAGTAAAGAGAGGCAGTCAACCTCAAATAAATGAATGGATGGTGATATTCATGATGGTGGATTGTTAGCGTACGTAGGGAAGAGTAAGGGCCCGAGAATTGAGCCCTGAGGTACACCGGGTATGACCGGAGCAGTAATGAAGTGAAGGCAGGATCACACTGTTTTTTCGTGGTTATATCTATGATATCAATTTGTATGGCAGTGGTATTCATGTCATCAAGTTGAGCGGTTGCAACAAGCACAACGTTATTGGTCTTGGTTGGTTTTTACGAATATAACCAAGACAACCGGTGGTTCATAAACTAGCTTCATAATATGCTTTCCATGTATCTCACTTCTACATCCTATGGTTCATTGAACTGAATTTCTCTGTTTAGCTTTTGACGTACAAGTTCATGCTATTGTTGGGAGGCAGCATCAGGACTCATGTGCCAGGTGTGCGGCACCACGAAGAGAAGTGATTAAAGCTCTATCTGATACCGACTTTCAATATGTACGACGAATAGTCCACAATCTTTTACATACGCACGAGTAGGGCAACGCCATGTTTCATGTTTATTCCATTACGCTGATCCCGTTGTTCCTGCATTGTCTCAAAGGCCTGTGTCTCAAGGCCTGTGCTTCATTGGCAGAAGCCTGTGTCTCAAAGGCCTGCCGTTTACGCTCATGCACCTCTTTATCGAAGGAAGGGCGCAGAGAAATGTCTGTCAACAGACTCTACCGGAACGGCGCCACCATGTCTTCCCTGCATGTGCAGCTAAACGGCTCGTCACTGCAAGGGCACGTTGTAATGACTTCCAAGCGAACACGTTTGCCTCGAAATAATTCTGCTGCTTCACCACTTGATGCTCCACCAGTGAAGAACATGATCATCGTTGTCGTGAGTCTTGCGTAGGCAGCGAGCACAGAGTGCCCGCGCAGCGAACTGAGTCAGCTGAGACCGGGCACCCTCGTCGTCTGCGCAAACTGGCGTGACAATCAAAAGCACCCCATGACCTTTTGACAGCATGCCAAATAAACACTCCTTCCTTTTTCATTTTGAAACGTCATTTTCAAGCGCTTGCTTCTATCTAAGACGGTTTTCTCGCTTCTCGTGTTTTTACGTTATACTAAGCTCTAGAGATCAATAGGGCTCAGGACCGCACCCTTCAAATCCTGATTTTCCAGAGGGCCCACGCAAGGGCACTCTGGTTTAACCCTTCCTAATTCTGTTTTAACCTGATCAAATACGTAGGGTTAGACACGGTGTGCAGTGCGTGTGGAGAAGAGGAGAAAATTGCGGAACATTTGATAATGTTCTGTAAATGACTTCATCCTATAGGTTGGGATGATGGAGCAGAGTTTTTCAAAGCACTGAAGCTCAGGGACAGGGATGACAAAATGGACTTTAAGCGGGCAGAATTAACTAGAAGGGGGTTATCTTCTTGGTGGCTAAAGTCAAAGCACAAGTGAAAATTAACCTTTCACTGCCAAGTACCTGTCCTCAACCTCTCTATTCAAAAGAAAAAAAGAGATAAATGTAGTTTTTGGTTCACTAATGATTACGGCTGGGTGGCGTTAGCCACCGCCCGATCTAAAGAATACAGCCATATCAATCTATCCATCCATCTAACCATCTCCGAAAGGGCCTAGCCAGACGATGCTTCATAAACTCGCAGTAGTGGGAAAGATATAAAGAGGCAGTATCTAATTGAGGCAGCTAGAAGACGACTACGACGAAGAGCCGATTCCGTGACTCGATCTGCGAGCGGTAACCAGTAGTACCGATAAACGTAAAAAAACTGCATTCGCTATGGGTACCAAGCCACCACGGATTATGTTTGAACGAAATGGCGGACTCTTTAGCAGCAGTATCTTTGGGTGGCCCACCATCCCAGTTTTGCCAGATACAGCTTACGTGACAGGGCTAAGGTTCCGAAATGCTTGCCTGCAATGGGGAAAAGGTAACTTGGATAATTACAAAGATTTCGAGCATTTAAGCTATTGCTGGAATAAACAGTGGTGTGTATCTCGCCAGTTCAAGGTCACTTATACCAGATTGCGCTGTACAGTTCCACAACCAAATTATTACCTTAACAAAGCTTGGCTCAAGGCGTCACTGCTACGCATTTGGTGCAACGAAGCTGAAACAAGTGAACATTTCTTGTTATTCTGTCACTGTTATTCTTATCAGAGAAAAAAAGATTTTAGTTGCCCAATTACAAAAGCTAGGAATACAAGGAAATCTACAAGTAATTTTATCACTTGGCGGAACTTCATTTCGTTACAGCCACAGGAATGTACGCTCCACTGTGTTTGATTGCATCAACGCAACTAAAAAATTACGGTGCAAGTGAACCTCTCCCTTTTCAGATCTTAAGTTTATAATTCGTAATTATGTCTATCAAAAACAAGAGATGGTTTGACCGCTTGCTCAGCAAACATTTTTGTTTTTTTGGTATAGTATTATTTTTAAACTAATTTTTTTTCAGATTGGCTTCATTTTCATTTTAGTTTCATTAAAGTATCCTGCCGACGGTTCTTGGCCCATCCCCCTGTGTGGGTAAGCGCCTTCCATCAGAGGTCATCAGCATCAGCATGAACCGAGCAACGTGCGGCTTTGAGTGTGCGTGCGACGCACAGCAGTGAACAAAGGTTTCTCGACAATTTCTCACGGCGTTCCAGAACTCTTTTCACCTTCCTATTCAGGGTTCATTTTGCGCCCACGTGTTTGTACGGTATTTGAATGGCGTAAGCTTCCCTTACCAGACAGCTCACTCCTGAAGAAAGCCGAGTGTCAGGCCGGAGAAAGTCTGGGCCCGTTTTGTGTAATCGGCGGGTATCTGGTGGGAGGTGGGTTCGAACCCACAACCTCCCACCGCCAAAGTGGACACTGTAACACAAAGCCACGGCTGTGGTACAATACAGGGCTGCATGAAATGTACTCGTACGTTCGCAAGTACATACGTTCCTGCACTGCGTGTCAGCGACGGAAAACTACCTTTCATGCCTCTGGCGAATAACAACCATTGCCGTGTCCAGCTCGGCCGTTTTATAGATACGGCACAGACATCTACGGCCCAATACCTTGTACTCCTGCTGGAAATCGCTGGATTTTCTTGCCCGTTGTCCATCTCACCCGTTACGCGTAAACCGCCACTTGTCAGCCGTTGTTGCTCATAGTCTCGTCTTGTTCATCTTGCGTAGTGTTATCCTTCACTATGGCGTACCAGCTGAGATGCTCAGTGACTATGGGCGTGCGTTTCTATCGCACGTCGTCCAGGAGCTTTCCAGTGAGTGCAATATTATTCACTCACCACTACGAGATATCGCCTACAGACAAACGGTTTCATGGAGCGCTTTAACTACACTTTCAGTGATATGCTCTCTATGTACATATCTTCTGACCATTTAAATATGACTCGGTGCTTCCTTTCGTGACATGTGCGTGTAACACACCCATGCGAACAATTACTGGGTTTTCATCTTTTTTTCTACTTTACGGACGTGAGCGCTTTTCTACGCTTGACACAATAGTTGCTTACCGCCCAGATGCTTCAGAATACCGCCCCGCCTCTGAACTTGTTCAGTGTGCCGAAGAGTGTTGCCAATTAGCACGTTCGTTTACGTCTGTCACACAATGCCTTCAAAAAGAACAGCTTGACCAAGCCAAGCCTGCTCACAGCTTCTCCGTAGGCTCATTTGTATGGCTTTCGGTTCCATTCCAGTCCCACGACATCTCCCAAAAGGTCGCACTTAAGTACAATAGTCCCTACTGTATCGTCGAATGCACATCACCGGTCAACTACGTCGACGGTCTAGTGACACCTGCCGATGACAGACGATGCCTTGGTCGTAAGATAGTCCACATCAGCTGCTTAAAAATTCACTATGAACCCCTTGTGCTTGCTGCGCCGTTAGGCGCCAGGACGGCTCGTCTTCACCACCGGGACAAGTGTAGTGGGGAAAAGATAGAGAGAGACAGTATCTAGTCGGAGTAGCTGGACGACGACGGCGGCGAATAGCTGAGCCCCTGACAGTGACTGATGCCCCCGAAACCTGGCAGTTGGTTCCAGTCAATAAATCCCCAAATATTTCTTTCTGTTTTGAGCCTAATAAAGTTGTTTCACTCACCCACTGACCACAATTTTTCCCCTCTCATCGTTCAAGTAAAGTAATACTTCATGGAGGGCCTTGAGGCTTTGAACAACCGAGCTACTTAAGCTGGTTGTTAGTCCATACTGAGTGAACAGTACATTGTCTTGTCTTGTCTTGTCGCCTAGGATATATTGGCTCATACCCACATGGGGGATTGGCCACACTGTACCTCATAATAGATAATTTTACAACGCTTGCTAAAAAAAGAAAAAGAAATTAGATAGGAACAATTATAATGTTCCTTTAAAGTAACGTGAAAAAGTGCAAAAGAATGCGATAAACAAGAATATATAAAACAAATTAACAAGATTGAGGAAGGGGGACAAAGAATTGGATACATCTGACAGTATCACAAGCAGCGTATCCTTCCGGTTGCCTGAATGAATTTATGTAGCGCTGACAGAATAGCACTGCGGCCCACACCCAGCTGACTGGCTCCAAACGATAATAGGTGGATTGGCATAAACCGGCACGTGCTTTCTCTGCTCTCTTCTTCGTCTGCAACTTCGCTCATACAAAACGTGGGCCCGTTTGTCTCTAGTGGCATGCAACAGCTCTAGCGGGAACGAGTACAGAAATGTAGCGAGGAAAGGAAACAGATCGATAGTAAGAAAAAAAATACACACAATAAAAGGGATGAAAAGATGGAGTGACTCAAGAAAGAACTTGCGGAACGCTTGAGTGACCCTTCCAGAGTAGGGGGCGATACCGCAATCGGCACCTGTGCGCATTGACTTCTTAACTGATAGCATTGCTGTTATTCTTGACAGACGTGTCCATCGTGCATGTCGTAAAGAAACAATTGACTGTATGCGTCAAAACGGCCGAGGAAAGCTATCCTAGAATGTCTTTCTGTAAGTAGAGCCAATAAATGCCCGCTACATTGCGGCTGTTTTCTTTGCGGTTCAGTGGAGAATAAAATACGCATGCGTATGGCAACACGTGAACTTGCGCAGTTATATGTGTGAGCGCTTGGTAATGGGTGGGCCTTCAACACACCCATACCATGTGCAGTTCACATGCGTTGGCATCTGGTGTGAATCTACGCTTCTGCCACTTATCCATATGTTAAGGAGACTTCTTATACAACCTAATTACACTAGTGAAAATGACATAGCATTCCCCACCTACTTTGCTCCTCCCCACTATTCTGTCAGTATGGCTTGAGAGGGAATTAATTAGCTTCATTAGACCTAATAATTTAGTATACGCAGAGCAACGTATTCAAGTGCCATGGCCGATACTTAAAACACCGTGGAGAACAAGCAAGGAAGTTAATACCGCTGTTTAGGGTTCCAGGTGTCTCCTATAACAATAATAAACGTTTAGGCTTACGTGGTTGTCTTTAAATAGCCACATAAAATTTACAGTTTGAAGGCTAGGAGTATAGATTAGAATGAATTACAGCTCCTATAATACATTTTCGGAAGGCGTTGTTCAGCACTATGTTTCGAAGAGCGAAAGTTGTCGTAAAACTGACTATTGTTCAGCATTCATAGGACGTGGAGAAATTTGTGTTTTTTCCACTCTCTTATTACAACGTATGCGCCAGATAGAATAATGGAGATTGTTTGAAAAGCGCTAGATTATCTTCTACGAGAAGCAGAAACTTGAACTCACTGCTGACAGAAAAGCATAAGTTACAGAAAAAACATTTAGCAAGAGTTGAGATGCGTCTATCCTTTAGGCTCATGGTGAAAAGTTATGAGTAAACATAAAAATAAGTAAAAATTGATGAAACACATACACATATTAGTTACAGTGGTTATATATTGCATGTAAAAACGTATACGCACCGCCTGTTGGTGGCAAGATTGTTACCATATAAAGGCATTCATTTTTCGCGTAAAAAAACTCAAATGTGAGGAGTGGTGAACCTGCATAAAGGCACACAAATGGAGCACAAGTTTTGTTGACGCTAGGTTTTTTAACAACATGTATACAGTCATCCATATTGTATTAGGTCCCGAATGCAGATCAGTAGACTGAAAAGTTGATGGTTGAAACAGCTCAAAATAACTACGGATACGATGCTGCCTTGAACATTTAATCATTACACCAAGAAATATACTTCCGCTGACACCATATTCTGTAGGCTTGTTCAGCTTGTTTGAATGAAATCCCTCCCTGGTTTTCATCTCATCACTTCATTACTGTAGTACATTGAAAGCGCTTCAGTTTCCTCTGCCACGATTTGGTCACAAGATGCTATACTTCTTCAGTTCAAGGGCTCAAGAAGTACGGTTACCGAGAAAAGTACCACCTTTCTTGACGACAGCTCTTTCGTTGAGGTTACGGTCTGCGAGATAACACATCCTTTCAAGCCCTCAGTACACTACATTGATTTATTTTGCACGTGCCTAGTGTCTCCCATAGCATGAAGAAGGCTGCTGCGTGGTTCGGGGTGATTTGTTTTTGGCCCCAACAAACTAAGAAGCATTTCTAAGAAGGTTGATTAGAAAAAAAAAACAAGCCTAGAATCTTTGTGGAAAGACCACTCAACAAACTACGCTACAAGCAAGTGTGAAGGGATGTCTCACGGGTGAGATTTCGACATCGTGTGAAAGTTCTTATATCAGGCGGATTGGTCGTGGCCCGCAAAAGCTTCAGCGCAAGCACGACAACACACTGAAGCCAAGAAGTGACAGTGATTAGCTGTACACGTTTGGCTGTATTTAAAATTTAAAGAGCCCAAGGACGTGCGCATATATTAATACCGGACTACAGGCAATTTGTCTAACGCTTTTGTGACGCAGCATGTGTTATTGTACTGTCAATACGGTCACTGGCCGATGTGTTCACATGTCCTCGCCCTAGGCTGGTAACATCTAGGTACCTGCATGCCACACACAGCGCCCCGGCAAAGACGCGCTGACAAAGGGGCGCGCGTGCTGACAAACCCCTGCTATTGCGTGGCTCATACTGCCCGCTATCAATTCTGACGACAGTTACTTATGCTTACTGTAGAGCATGTTTTCTTAGGCGAACATTACAATACAATCAGCAACAAAATTAAGTTTTTGTTATTGTAGTTAATCCGCGCATATATTCAAGCGCGTGGCTTCAAATAATAACTGTTTCAGTGATTGATGCCTCCCAGTAAGTTGTTGGCTATATTGTCTAAAATAACTAGTTTGAAAATGTTTATTCACTAAGGATATAAACAGGTTGCTCTGAACATATAACAGATTCAATATACTTGCTGTGTCATCTGCTGCAAAAATGTAGTTTATGAAAATAAATTGCGTGAAGTTCAAGGTAATTCGTGCCACGTACGCGAAACAACGATTCGCCTATAACTGTTTAGGTAAATTGCCGGTGCAGAGAACCAGTGACATGCTATTGAGCGTCTCCAGATCTGCTGGCTCGGTGACCGTTTAGATTGCTGGGGCCTATTTTGGTCCCTTGTGGAGAAAAATATCGACTCACTTGCTCATTTGTTATGATAAGGTAGTTGATATGTGTTAAAAAAGATAACCATTGTTTTCGTGACTAGTCAGTTTGAAGTATGTAATTGGTCTTTTACCTCAATGTATTTGTTGCTTTTTGTTTCCGTGCTGTAGAAAAACTCCACGGTAAATTTGAACGTGCACATGAACAGCCAAGAGGGTACAAAATAACTAAATACTTCACAAATTATTAAAGCCAAAAAATAATAAACAAAAAGAAAACAAAGAAAACTTCTTCTGTGGCTTGGAGACAAAGCGAGGTGGGTAGGAACTTCGTCTGATTCTCAGGCTTTTGCATGAGACCCATATATGCCCAGTTTCCTACATATAGGATGCTCTTTCATGCACTGTAACTCGCTATACTTTTAGTTGATGACTAGCCCACTGACACGATGTCGGGCAGGCCCACATTTTCAACGTTTACAAGGCCTAGGCATTGCTAGCTTTTCATGCATCCTACGTGCAGAAATTGATAACGATTGTAATAGTATGCCACTGGATAGATAACAGTATTGTTACTTTTGTCTCCAATGTCATGATGTTGTGCCAACGAAGTGGTGAAGCAATAATTAGGAGAAAAAGAAGCTAGAGTCACGTATAATACGCCATTACTGAGAGCTAAGCAAAATGCCAATTTGAAAGGATGTAGACAGGGCAGACGAGAACATCTCCGTGTTGTTTAGCTACCTTCTCAACACATCGGTGAACAATGCTCAGCAGTTGCATAAACTAGTAATGAAACATTGAGCACATTCTCTTTGAGAGGCCCATTGCAAGGGCCTCTTCAAGAAGTATGGGTCAAAGCCCTCACGCGGAAAAGGCTGCCAGCCGGCAAGACATGAAAATTGCTTTGATCACACCGACTACATATTCCCCCTTAGAATAAGGTGACAATGTGAGCCCATATAAAAGACATTCAAGTGCCTTGAGAAGTGCAATGTTGTAGTGCACGCGAAATGCTTCAGAGCTTTTGGTTGAGGTATAAGTGCACTTAGCAATAGCATTTATATGAACACTGTCAGCTAAATTTCGCCACTTGCGTTGCCATCAATCACCGCATATATACACGTACCTATATATCGTAAAACACAAAAAAGAAATTATTCAGGAAGAGACTCCGGCGTGCACAATTGAACGTGGGATCTCTGAGTCGTGAAAACATGGTCTTTACCACTGAACCCGAAGAAGTACCTCTTTCAATATTCAAACAGAAAGCTATTTATATTAACAACTCACTACTTGTGATGGACATCTCGGGAGAAACTATCGTGTTTTAGTATAGCCAGCAAGATGGCGCAAAGAGCACGCATCACCAAATCGTTATGATGCGGTGGCGCACGGTCTCATCTCCCACGAGTACTTTGCTCCGTAAAAAAGGGCAGGGTGGATGCTCATCGGTGCGCTTGCCTATCTCAAGAAGGAGAAAATAATACACCTTGGCTGGCATCGGGTTTTCACCAGCGCTACTCTGATGGGGTTACCGGGCGCAAAAAGGTCACTGAAATTGTTGCACAGTCTCCAATAGCGTGACGGGTGCGGTTTTCAGACACATGGAAGTAACAACTGAGACATAAACTCGCGTTCATCTGTACTTGAAAGTACGTTCTGTGCGTCAATTATGCATAAAAAGTGCGGGGTAACGTTTCGATCTACTTGTCATTGTGCGCATAACTTTCTATTCTGTTGCTGTTGCGTTTATA
>WOVY01011936.1:0-16499 GCA_013436015.1 Rhipicephalus annulatus
ATTTGTAGCATTATCAATAAAATTACAGTAGAATCTCTATGATACACTTACGGTTGATGCAAATTTCGCGCTACGAATATTTAAATTTCCTTCAGATGGACTAATTATACAAAATACGCCTTTGTCACACCGGTCTCGTTAATTAGGGAGGCGATCGCCCGGCTAATTCAAGAGCCGAAGTATCGGCCGTACATTGCAGGTTTCTTAGTTAATGGGTGTCCGAGCCGTCGCCCCAGACTCCCACGAAAAGACGAGGCCGTTTGTACGCCACACTTATACACACAAAAAACGAACACACATAACATGGACAGGCTATTTAAAGAATCCTTCACTGTCTCTGTGAACTATCAAAGTCCTAAGCTAGCCGTCCCTCCTTTTAGCATGGACACAAGACATGAGGTCGGTCTCACCGAGTTCGTTACTACGTCTTGAGCTGGCTCGCGTTGTCCGCACGGTCAACCAGGCGACTAGTTGATGGGTAGGCTCCGCCACCGCAGCCGCGTCGCGGCTGGACACATCCGCTGGAGCTCGTGCCCGTAGCCCGACAGCTCCGCGTTGCTCGCACGGTAGACGAGGTGGACCAGTTGGCACGGTAGACCAGGCACTACCACCGGCCGCGTCCCGGCCGGACACCTCTGCTGGAACTCGTGCCCGTAGCCCGACAGCTCCGCGTGTCCTCAAGCACAGGATGCTTTGAAGCCGCAGCACGTCAGCGACGCACGGCCGTGGCAGGTAGAACGTGGCAGGTAGGCCGGGCTCGACTGTTACTAGGCTCGGGTCCGGAACCCAACGGCCGAGTCGAGAGCCCCGTCTTCCTCGTTCCTTCTCGTACCTTCGCCGCCACGCTACTCAGCGCTCGTGCTACCCTTCGTCGTTGTCTGCTTCAAGCGCGCACTTTGTATGGCGCGCACTTTGAATGGCGCGCACTTTGAAGCTTCGCGCACGACACATATCACAAAAGCCCCCCCTTAAATGAGTTTTTTTTTTCTTTTTTTTAAAAAAAAAAACTGCTGACACGTGCGCGGTCTGTAAGCCGCTTCACTGTATATGTCCTCTGTATAGTTCACATGTCGAGGTCCAATATTTACTAAATACACAAGAACACCGTTAAATACACTGACATACTTCGAGTGTCCAACACCCAATATCACAGTGCATGAAGTCCGAACTCTTGGCTCACAATCTACTCATGAAGTCCGCACCGGTATTCTCCGACCCTTTTATATGCTGAATGCTAAATGAGTATTCTTGCAATGCCAGGCTCCACCTCAGGACCCTACTGTTCAAAGTGTTTGGCTCGGGCTAAGTACTGTAGAGGTTGGTGATCTGTTGTACAACAAACTGGTTCCCATACAAAAAAAATGTGAAACCTCTGTACCGCCCATACCAATGCCAAACACTCCCTCTCTACGGTAGAGTAATTCTTTTCCCGGGGCAGCAACTGGCGGCTTGCATAAGATACAGGGTGTAACAATCCGTCATGTTCCTGCATTAATATCGCTCCGATGCAGGTGTCAGACGCGTCCGACCGAAGTACAAACCTTCGCTCCGGATCAGGAGCCTTTACAATTGGTCCAGAAGCAAGGGCTTGCTTAAGTGTTTCGAATGCCGCCTCTCTTTCAGGATTCCAACAAATCTTATTTCTCTCCTTTTTCCTAGTTAGTTCGGTGAGAGGCTGAGCTTTCTCTCGCATAATGGGGAATCATATCGCGGTAATATCCAGCCAATCAAGAAACGATCGAAGCTGCTTCTTTGTTTGAGGTTTTTGTGCATTGGCAATCTTCTCGACAGTACTATCCACTGCTCGGATGGTCCCCTCCTCCTAAACGATGGCCTAAAATACGACGGAAGTCATAGCGATTTCGCACTTCTGGGGTTTGATAGTCAATCCTGCTTCTCTCACTCTGTGCAGGAATTGCTGCAATGTGTCTAAATGCTCTTTCCATGTCATAGTAGCGATGAGAAACATCGTCTATATAATGCGCTACGTTCGGGAGGCCTTGGAGAAGTGTTCTCATCAACGCGTGAACACTGCAGACGCAGTTTTGATTCCAAATGGCATGTAGATAAAGTGGTAATGTCCGGTCTGAGTTGAAAATGCGGTTACCGATCTCGACTCCGGTTCCAGTGGAACTTGCCAGTATCCTTTGGTAAGATCGAATTTCGAGAAAAAACCTCTTGGTCCCAACCTCTGCGAACATCATATCCGTCCGTGGTATGGGTTCAGCATCTGATATCAACACCTCGTTGATGCGACGAAAGTCTATGCATGTCCGATAAGTTTGATCTGGCTTCTTAATTAGCACCAAGGGGGAATTGTATGGCGAATTGGATCGCTCAATCACCCCGAGCTTGAACATATCTCGAACTTCCTTTTCAACCACTTCTTTCATCGCCAGTGGTAGTGGGTACTGCGGAGTGCAAATCGGATCCGGTGTTGTCAGTCGAAGCGGGCATTCCAGCAAATTGGTCTTTCCTGGCATTTCGGAAAACACATCTTGGTATTTGGTCAGAATCCGATGGAGCTCAGCAGCTTCCTCTTCAGCCAGCCCTTCACCTATATTAATTGTCTCCACCCCAGTCCTTTGGTCAATGGTGTAAACTGGTATAGGTGAATCTGCCTCCTCTTCTTCCATCACTACGAATGACGCTGTTTGTGTAAACCTCTCCGGTTCGCGATCCTCGTAACGCTTTAACATGTTGATGTGGAACAACTTGGTGTCACGACCCAAGTCCAACCAGTAGTCATGACTGCCCTTTTTCCCTGTGACCTTAAAAGGTCCTTTCCATTGCATGAGTAATTTATTTTCCGTAGTAGGGAGTAGAATAAGGGCCCGGTCGCCTACTTCAAGCTGACGTTTCGTGCTTCGCCGATCATAGTATTGCTTCTGTGATTTTCTTGCTCGTGTCAAGTTCTCATGAGCCAACTGCAGTGTTTTTTTCAAGACGATCTCGCAGATCCAATACATATCCGTAAGTTGTCTTCGCCTCGTCGCCGATGTGTTCTCCAATCCATAATTCTTTTAACAAACTAAGTGGTCCTCTGACGTCACGCCCGTAAATAAGTTCGAAGGGAGAAAATCCCGTGCTGGTCTGAGGCACTTCACGATAGGCAAAAAGGAGTGGGGCAAGCAACCGATCCCAGGATTTTGGTTCCTCCTGGCAGAGCTTCCGCAACATCTGTTTTAACGTACCGTTAAATCGTTCCACCAACCCGTTACACATAGGATGATAAGGTGTAGAACTGAGGTGCTTAATGGCCAGTAACTCGTTGACTTCTTTCATCAGTTCGGAAGTAAAACAAGATGCTTGATCACATAGAATTTCACGCGGGAATCCTACGCGTGAGAACATCTCCACCAGGCCCTCTGTTACTGTCGCCGAATCGATTGCTGGCAGGGCCACCGCGTCCGGGTAGCGCGTGGCGAAGTCCACCATGGTCAATATGTAGCGGTTTCCGTTTCTCGACACAGGTTTTAAAGGACCGATAATATCGATTGCCACTCGCTCGAAAGGGGTGTCGATCAACGGCATTACGCCCAGAGGCGCCTTGCCTACTTTACCTTTTGGATATGCTCTTTGGCAAGTGTCACAGGATCGCACGTATCTCTTTACTTCTTCCTGAACTCCTGGCCAATAGAATGATCCTAGTACTCGGTCAATTGTCCTCTTGATGCCTTGATGGCCCGCCATCAGACTTTCATGAGCTAGCTGCAGTACTTGGCTCCGCAGTTTGCGAGGAACAACTACCTGCTGTACTATCTTGCCGGAGGATAACCGATAATGGCGATATAAAACTCCCTTTGCATAACAAACGAATATTCTGTCGATCCTCTCCCAAAAAACACCTGCCCAACTTTGTTCCTACAGAGATCTAGGCTCTTGTCCTCCGCCTGCTCAATCTTGAGGATTCGTTGGTTGATACTCAAAGCGGTTGCTTTCACCGAATCCAACGAAGTACTTGAATTCTTGACTACGCTGATCATTGGTTTCTCGTAGCGATCTGCTTTCATCACCCCTAATCTCTCCTTGACGCTTTTAGACTTCGTCTTCCTTTCCGACAGTCCCTCGCTCCACCTGCTATCTGGATCATTGGGATCACGGGATCCTGGCACGTTTCCCACGATGACGTCATACAATGGGGAAGTCATGCATTTAACGATCACCGTGCCAGAAAAATAGGGCGAAAATATCTCCACTTTTGCTTCGGGGAACTTTTATTCTGCTCCCATCGGCTAAAAATACTGTCGTCATAGCTCCTGTCAGCACTTCGTCGGGCACGAGGGAACGTCGCACAACCGTCGTGTTACTTCCTGTATCCCGAAGAACCGAGACAGGCTTACCAAATAGGAGACCCTGGAGAACTGGCATCTGATATTTCGTTGCCATTTGTCGCGTGTTTACTGCCCCCGACACATTATTCTCGGGCCCGCCGCCGGATGCGTTATCATTGTCTTTAGAGTTCTCTTCGGACAATATACATGAAGCCTTTTTATACGTGGCGGGTTTCTTGGTGCAAACTTGGGTATCGTGTCCTGCCCTACGACAATGCCCACAGTAAGGTTGCTTCGTCCGAGCGCGACAATCTGAGGCTTTATGGCCGATTTTGTTGCAAACAAAACATTGCACTGAAGTTTTTGAGGTCGTGCTCCCACTTTTCACAGCCATGCCGTTTTCAGCCTTTTCTCGGAAAACAAGCAGGTTAGACTGTCGCTGTGCCTCTAAAAACTGATCTGCCGCTTCAGCCATTTCTTCAAGTTTACGGCAATTCTTTTCACGCAAAAAGAGCGCCACTCGATCATGACACTTACTGATGAACTGTTCAGCTACAATCAGGTCACGAACTGACGCGTATTCTTTGTCTACTTTCGACATTTCCACCCATCGGTCGAAAAAACTCATTAATCGTGCAGCGTACTGCCGGCCGGTTTCTCCCTCTTGAGGCTTACTGTGCCGGAACTTCTCACGGTACCCTTCCGCTGTGAAGCGAAAATCGCTGAAATAGAGCCAGTTTCACTTTCTCGTAATCAAGTGCATCTTCAGGGGATAGGCGACCAAACACTTTTAGCGCTTCTCCGCTTAGGCACAAACTCAGAGCCGTGGCCCACTTGTCTCTAGGCCACTCTTGCCCTGTCGCCACATTCTCAAACCTTTTTAAGTACGCATCTAGGTCATCCCGGTTTTCATCAAATCCTGGTATAAAATTATGAGGATTGACGTTGGAAGACACCCTTGATGATCGACCTATGTCTGCCCCGACAGGCTCTCTGGCGGTTTCAGTCTGAGTCAGTTGAAGGCGCAATTGGATCGTCCTTTGGGCCTGCTCCTCTACTTGTAATTGCAACTGCATTTGTTCCTTCTTCGCCTCTCTTTCTGCCGCCCTTTCCTCACGAGCTCGAGCTTCTCGCTCATCAATCCAAGTTTTCAATTCGGCACCTTCCAAACCCATGCGCATGGCCAACGCCATTAAATCTGTCGAGCTCATCTTTTCCTCACTAATCGTCAACCTCACTCAAGCGATACAAATGGCCTCGTCCTGTCGCAGCGGACGCCAGTGTTACATTGCAGGTTCTTAGTTAATGGGTGTCCGAGCCGTCGCCCCAGACTCCCACGAAAAGACGAGGCCGTTTGTACGCCACACTTTATACACACAAAAAACGAACACACATAACATGGACAGGCTATTTAAAGAATCCTTCACTGTCTCTGTGAACTATCAAAGTCCTAAGCTAGCCGTCCCTCCTTTTAGCATGGACACAAGACATGAGGTCGGTCTCACCGAGGTTCGTTACTACGTCTTGAGCTGGCTCGCGTTGTCCGCACGGTCAACCAGGCGACTAGTTGATGGGTAGGCTCCGCCACCGCAGCCGCGTCGCGGCTGGACACATCCGCTGGAGCTCGTGCCCGTAGCCCGACAGCTCCGCGTTGCTCGCACGGTAGACGAGGTGGACCAGTTGGCACGGTAGACCAGGCACTACCACCGGCCGCGTCCCGGCCGGACACCTCTGCTGGAACTCGTGCCCGTAGCCCGACAGCTCCGCGTGTCCTCAAGCACAGGATGCTTTGAAGCCGCAGCACGTCAGCGACGCACGGCCGTGGCAGGTAGAACGTGGCAGGTAGGCCGGGCTCGACTGTTACTAGGCTCGGGTCCGGAACCCAACGGCCGAGTCGAGAGCCCCGTCTTCCTCGTTCCTTCTCGTACCTTCGCCGCCACGCTACTCAGCGCTCGTGCTACCTTCGTCGTTGTCTGCTTCAAGCGCGCACTTTGTATGGCGCGCACTTTGAATGGCGCGCACTTTGAAGCTTCGCGCACGACACATATCACATTGACATTGAGTTGCAGTTTGTTGCCGTGCAACCTTGACATAAGCAGTTCTAAGTAATTATTTATAGAAATTTGTAACGTTTGCAGTGACTTTCCAGCAAAAAACACATTAGTATCATCAGCATACATAATTAGACTTTGGGAATATGGTGTGTAAGAAAGATCGTTTATGTACAGGTTAACCAACAAGGGTCCAAGTATAGATACCTGCGGGACGCCCTGTAGTATTTTTAATGTCGGATATTTGGAATTGTTATTAGATGCATACTGATACCTGTCTCGTAGATAACTTCGAATCAAGTCATGTGATGTTCCTCTTATCCCACAATCATACATCTTACTCAACAAAATGGCATGGTTCACAGAATGAAAAGCTTTTATTAAATCTAGAAAGAGACGAATAGTGTATCACCTTTGTTCAGAATTATTTATTATTTCGTGTTTCATAAAAAGTAATGCTTTTTCACAACATCTTTTTTTTTCGAAACCTATGTTGCACGTTAGAGTACTTTTGGACAAAAATCATCAACGCGAACGTTTATGATTGTCTCAATCATCTTGGACATGACTGGTAATACTGATAAGGAGCGGTAATTATTGAAAAGTGTAGTCTGTGGCACATTTGTGCACCGGGCACACTCTGCCAGCTTCAGTGCATCTGGGAACACACCCTGTTCGAGCATACAGTTAATGGCATGAGTTAAAGGACTGCAAATTATCTCCATTGCATGTTTCACGGCAGCTGGTTTGATATTGTCGTAGCCTGCAGCTGCATTGTTTTTTTTTAGGTTACGCGTGATCTTTGACAGTTCGTGCTCCGTAGCTAGTGCCAGTACAATAGAATAATTTAACTGCTTTTTCTATACGCATCTACACTTGGGTGTTCATAGTGCACAGTCGGTCCCCACTACAAATTAATTGGTGGTTCAGCACATTAGAAGCTTCGTCATTATTTAGTATGCCTTGATTTGTAGTTACAACTATGGGCTCTGCATCATTCTTTCTTTGAGCAAGATTGTTAACTGCCTGCCAGAACTTCTTTTTGTGGTTTGCTATACTTGGGAGAAAAAATTCTGATAATAGCATATTTTGCATATCTAAGTTCTGAATTGAGCTTGTTTCTATACTTTTTGAACTCAGCAAACTTTTGTGGGTCACGCGTCTTAACGAAAGAATGATACATGTTATTTTTAGCGGATATCTTATTTAAAAGTACGCGTGTAATCCACGGCTTTCTGATCTTTTTTCTTCGAGGTACGCTTAGTTGTTTTAATAGGAAAGGCTAGCTCGTAACATGACATGAAACTGTCAAGGAAGTTGTTATGTGCTTTATTTACATCGCTTTGCTAAAAAACCGGTTCCCAGTTTCTTTTCAATAAGAGAGTGGAACGAAGCTAAAAAATTCGGGTTTTTATTCCAATAGGTTCACACGCCCACTTTTATGCTCTTATCAATTGTCATTGGCAAGAAACAAAATGTCGGTATATGATCACTTATGTCCACTGATAAGAGACCAGCATAGCTACTTGGGCCAGGTGCATTCGCAATGGCGCTGCTAAGGATGATGATGATGATGATGATGGTGATGATGATGATGATGACCTAAACGAATGGCTCTTACTCACTTTGGGGGATTGGCCAAGGAACGATTATTTAGATAGTGAATCACATATTAGTTTAAAATCGAATGAAGTTTTTTTTTCAAAAATAGGTTAGAACAAATCAAATTTTACTACTTTAGATATTTGCAATCAAAAGCACCTTGATACGATTAAGAATCTTTCTACAGCAGAACAGATATCCCGGTGACGATGACCTAGTGGGGAGGCTCCTTAGGAAAGAATATTAGAAATAATGAAATACAATTCAATTCGATTAAAAGCAGCTTTAAGAATGTTTTTCCTCAGTGACTCAGCCTAAAGCCGATATTCTCCTTCTTCTTCTGTGCAGAGTGTCGCATCTTCTGCGCAGCCAAATAAACACTGGGGTCTTTACAATTACTTGTATATGTATTTTCTTGTAAATTAACACACCTCCTAATGCTTACGTACTGATGTTGCGCCTGATATATGCATAATATATTGTTTTTGATCGGTCATGTTCACTAGTATGAACGCATCTACCAGTTCAAGACAGCTGGGCGTTCAAGACAGCTGGGCAAGTGCTCAAATATTGGCCGGGTGGCTGAATTGTGTGACAGACGAAAATCTCTGCGTTCAAATCAAGTATCCCGTGAAAGAAAAATTCTCCTTGGGCAAATCCCCAAGAAAGCGTGCGTAAATTTTTCATTCAATCTTTCGTTCATTCATTCACTCGTTCATTCATTGCTTTCTATGGCTATCGACGCTACTTTTGGCATATCCTGCCCCTTGTTTGGAGACGTATTTATAACGGACAATTGAGAGGCACAATTCCAAGTACTTTTATTAACTTCTAGACGCATTTTTAAAAAGATAAAATGGAGAGATAGGAAAATCTTTGTAGAACATTTTATTGTGATGATCAACGGAAGCTGTCTTGGGTAGGTAGCCGATATCTAAACTGTAACCAGATTTTGTATGGACGCTTTCAGGATATGACTGAAGAAAAGTGTATCCATTCCAATTTGGCACTCCTGATCGCAACTCGGTGACATTGTTTAAAGTGGTGTCAACCCCAGGGATTTATCCCAAAGCAACTGGTTCACGATGTAGGTTTTGTCGACGCGGCCTCATGTGTGACGCGCACGGGAAGGCGATATGCTCTCCCATAGTAGAGTCAACACCTTACCTTGTAAGCTAAATCGTTAGACTTTTGCTAAACACACGCTCACTTCCTTTAAATGCGAAGCATTTCTTAGGTAACTTCAGCGACTTTCAGCTGATCTATATCTATTCGCTTACGTTTGGGTGCTCTCGTGGTCACTCTCTTAACTTCGCGTGAACCGAAGTTAGCATGAAGGGGTAAGATGATTGGACGAATATCGCACGCTGGTTAACACATGCATGATGTCACAATCCCGTCGCGTACGCCGTCAACACTTCCCGCCAGACAGTGGCACATACCCACGCGCGAGTATACGCCACTCATATGCGTGTATGTGCCACAGTTGTTTGACACTACCTACCGAGGAAAGACGAGAACACACATGGGCACTTTAAACAAACGAGCGTTAAAAAATACGTGACACCGGTAGCGTCAACCCGAAAAATGCAAATGATGACTCTCAGGGTCCCAGCTGGAATCGAACCCAAGCATTTTGGGTGGCAGTGAAGCATTCTACCACAGAGCTACGCAAGGTTTCGGAACTACTTTCAAGTAGGCGGTGATCATCTTGAAACGTTACTAGTGGTTGCAGTGCGGACTATCCCCTTATATAAACATTACATATGTACTCCTTTGATACAACCGTCACGTTGAGTTAACGTCGATTGTGATTAGTTGCCATGTGCTGAAGTTCATATTGTCCAGAGCCAGCATCCTCGCGATCATCAGCACTTCATATCAGCTTCTGGCGCTGCTAACACGCATGCTCCGGTTGGCATTGTCGCGCAAGTGCAAACAACTGGTTATATAAACATCTGCAACTCTTCAACACATGTCTGTCCGTGCGGCATTTGTACTTATATTTAGCGTCATTTCATGACGCGTCGTTCAATTAAGAAAATGCGACAGGCGCGCCTTCCCTCCACATGCTTCGCATAACGTCGATTCCCAAGGTACGTGGAATCTGCCGAATTTTTTCCCCTTTTTTTTGCTCTCAGTGTCATTGCGAAAAAATTTCGCGGGGAGGGGAGAGGGGGGCATGCCCGGTGTGCCAACCCCTGGCTACATCCCTGCATGGACGGCTCTAGTGAATCTCCAGCTACAACCAGGCAACAATACGACGTTGATCATCGACAGGAAAACCGGAAATCCAGAGAGATATGTTCGGATGTTGTCCGTTTCCTTTGTGGCTAAAAGTCAAGTCCAACAATATTTGATGATATCTATGGTTATTGGAAAGCCACGCTGGTGCTACCGAATGAGGAAATGTTACATTAGCCACGACGTCAGCCACCTAGTTCTTGTTTACGTGAGGATACTGCTGGTTTGTGAAAACACATGCGGCTTGTTTACTTACACAGGACGGACATCCTGCATGCTGGCTCAGTAATGAAATCAGTGAGAACAAAAGGCGCTTCCGTTTCAGTCAAAAACAATGTATGAAATGCGCTAATCATGCCAGTCATCGACAGTTTCGTGGATTTCAACGGCGGCTTTTTCACGCTACAGCTGCGGTTTTAGAGCACAATATTAAGACAACAGTCAGCAGACGACGACGAAGTGCTAGAAGAAGGTTCTTTTTTTTAATGTAACACCTTTTTATTATTACCTATATTACCTAATTATTCCAACCCTCTCTTTCAAGAAGTGAATTAATTTAAAAAGCAAGGCACGTCCCATTCATGGCCTATCCCCCCTAGGTGGGTTGTGCCAAGGTGTTGAGGAACCAACCAACCAACCAACGTTCTTTGCTTTATGTGATCCTGCAAATTACGTTTTTCCAGCCGTGAAAAGCTATTTGCAGTGTTGACGACAAAATCAGCTGTGACTCCTGACAGCAGGAAGTGGTGTGACGGTACTGAACGCCGACGTTTCACCGTCACCGTGGCGGACGGAACCAGCCAGGATGTGCAAGCGTGGCAAGGGCCTCCTTTACCACAGCGTGGCTTCGGAACCAACGAGCAAGTGAGTCAACCTGGTTCTACCAGGGTTTCTTACATAAGGGCACCAACACTCATTTTGTAGGCGATGAGGAAAGCTGAGGACATGTCGAACGAAGTAAGCTCTGCGAAAAAGGTTGAGAGCGGAAGAGCAGACGGACAACATGCAGGAGAAGACATCGACCTACTCCTTCATTGATGAAGATATTGAATCTGATGAGGAAGTAGATTCTTTCACTCAAGTGACATATAAAAAGAGTAGATTTGAGGGAATTCCTGTGGTATTCCGACCAATACAGGAAACGAGAACCTTATGGAAAGTAAACCCAAACGTTGTAGCCTCGGAAATTGTTGCACTTGCTAAGAGAAAGTGCGTTCTTTCTGAGTGAACAAAGATGGAAGTTTCTCAGTCACCGTGAGCTCTCTTGCTTCAGCCAAAAGCTTGTTGTCTCGTGCGCAGGTGGCTGGCGTGCTGGTGAAGCCATTCATTCCGGAGTCTTATATGCGAAATGTAGGCAAAATCAGACATGTGCCTTTAGAGTACTGTTGCGATCCCGGGGTGCTGTGGTAGCGTGGTGTAGCTTCGGGTCTGATGGAAACGACCGCTTACAAGATGGGGATACGAAAAACAAACAGGTTTATGGCACTATTTACAAATATTTACAGCATGAGGTTAAGAGTTAACAAACCACGAACGTGGTGGTTGAACCGCTACACAGTTCAGAGCCTTCACAAACTACGAACGTGGTTGTTTGAACCTTTACTTGGTTCAGAGCGACGTCCTGCACTCTGCGGCGCCGTTATAAGGCCCTGTCGGGCTCCTCCTTCTTCAGTGGAACACCAATACACCACACACCACAACAGGTGAGGGGTACGAGCATGCACGGCGCACGTGAAACATCCAATTTTGAGTCAAGATCACTGCACTGAAAGGTGGCGCCAGAGGGGTCTCTTGCTCGTCGTGTATGTCGGTGGTCGAGGGGTCCCAAGCTTCGGACAGCAGACATCAAAACGGTCCGCCAATCTGTCCGCTCAATTAGCAGGGCACTTTGTGGCAGCGGTCGCCGTTTCTTCAAAGGAAGACGCTGTCTTTGTTGTCCCCTCTGAAACGGCTTACAGCTTCGTGGCGACACGACGTCTCATCCGCCGGCTAGCAGGAACAATACCTGGCGGGCATAGGCATCCGGCGAGTCAGCTACTTGTTTGAGGATTAAAAGAGCGCCGCTCCCCCGTCAGCTCTCGACGCTGGTTCCAAGAAAACCTGGGTTCCAGGCGTGGGAACGCGGCCCGGCTACGCTTCTCAGCGACAGCATGGCGCCTACCGATGGCGGTCATAACAGTACACAGAACAACAACTTACATAATATTTAATGGAGGCAGGTGTGATATCGGCTAGACGCCAGACTCGTTACATACGACAAGAGGATGGCACGGAAGGTAGCATCGCACCCACTTAGAAGTGTGATTTTACAACTCAGATATGGCATACCTCTTCCAGAGAAAGTATTCCTTGGGTTTACAAGCCATTCAGTTGAGGAACATCTGGGCCCAGCAAGTCGCTGCTATAATTGTCAGAGGTTCGGACACTTGGCGAAAAATTGCCGAAGAACAAGACGCTGCAAAATATGCGCCGAAGACCACCATCACAAAGACTGCAAATCGATAACATAACCTAAGTGAGCCAATTGCAAGGGCTCCACGCTACATCGTTCTCTGGATGCCCGCAGAACAAGGCCGCTTCTCTTCAATATCAACAAGACATCATCTACGGTCGTACGCAACAGCATGACGTGCCTGAGCCCAACATGAACATTATGAACCCTGCACGGCCTCCTCGACCGCAGGCACCTAAACTCCAGGACCATGTAATGATGTACGCTCAAGCTGCAAGAAAACAAAGAAAGCAAGACAAAAGTGCAGGGACATCAATAAGCCAGCAGCAAGCTCTACAACAGTCTCAGGAGGGACATCAAGAGAAAAGTAACCACGTGGTTAACATTCGAGAAAGCACGAGCACATCGCGTCCAGTAAGTGTAACGCAACCAGAAAACTCCTGTGGGTCGATAGCTCATATTGTCATACCAACGTTATTCTCGGCTTTAAAAGCCATACTAGCCGCGATCCCACAGGCTAACAACCTTCCCGAGGTCAAAACGATCTTGTCGATGAAACAGGTTAGTGTTACAATTAGCCACAACAGTCACTGTGCATGCAAGATATGAATAATTGTTATCAAAATGTCGCGTTCTTTCAATGGAATGCGAATAGTATTCGCCCTAAGTGTGCAGACTTCAGAAAATTTGTGGCTCAGAGCTCCTTTCCAGTGTTATGTATTACAGAGGCCGGGGAAGACACTACTTTCGGTTATCGAACTACGTGGTGTATATGTCCTCTATATCTACAGGACCGAGCAGAGCGATGATATGTGTGAGAAAAAGATCTGCCATCAGTACAGTTGAATGCTACATCATCGGATTATCCAGAATATGTAGCATGTGAGGTTAGATTTTGTCGAGTAAATATAACAGTAGTCAGCGTTTATCTCCAACTTTTCCACAAATATCTCACTTTCTGCATTGACAGCACTTTTCCAGACGTACACGAAAGCTGTGATATATTGCGGAGATTTTAATGCTCACAATGTCATGTGGGGAAGTGCGTACTGCGATCATCGCGGGAAAGGACCTACAAAAAGCAATTCAGGATTAGTTAATTATGCTTGTTAAATGATGGTTCAGTGACGTTTCCTACGGGGTTTCAATTACTCGAGTTGCCCTAGACCTCACGTTCTGCTCACATGATATTGCATCTGGGGCTTCATGGCGAACAGGCATTGAAACAAGGGGTAGTGATCATTTACCTATCCTAATACAGCATTCAAAACTACGCATTTCTAAATATAGGCCCCCAGCAAAGATAACTAACTGGCAAGCATTTCGTTATCATATATCACATCAAGCTGATACTGTTACTGACACTGACCGCTTAGTATCACTCATCGAAAAAAAAAGAATCAGTGTTCCTAAGTTCGTTAAAATTCCTGAAGGTTACGCCGGAGGTAGACGCTGAATACGAAAGACTTAGGGCCATTCGCCGCAAAGCTGAAAGAAAGTACAGACGCACGGGTCTACTTGAAGATTACCGCGAGTGTCAGAAAACGCATGTCCGCATGAGACAACTGGATAGACTACGCACAAAGCCCTGGCGGGAATTCTGCACTTCGCTAACGCCACTTACACCCGAGTCAAATTTATGGAATGTTTCTGTGCTCTTTACGTGGGACAGTAACACATCAAAACCATTTAGAGCCTTAGCTTTAGTGAAGAATGTACCGGAAACGACCATTGCGTACGAATTTTGTCAGCATATTACATGACCAAGTGCAGCAGGGCACACGCCTGAATACATTAAGTCTGTTGGGGATATTAAAGCATTGATTACTATTTCTCTCAATAGACATCATGATGACATAGATCATCCGTTTTCACTGCAAGAATTAAATAATGCTCTTGCAGCGTGCCGACAGAGGACAGCAGGTGGTCCTGATGGGATAACATATGCAGATTAAAAAAACCTGGGTCCTGTGACCACGCATACTTTGTTGAAGATTATTTATTGATGCATGGACAACAGAGTACCTTCCACCCTCCTGGAAAGTTGCAAGAGTGTCCCCAATTCTCAAACCCGGAAAAAACGCCGTTATCCATAAATTCTTTCCTTCGTCAGCCTGACTAGCTGTCTTTGTAAACTTATGTAAAAGATGATAGACGCTATACTTCAGTGGTGGGTGGAATGCAAGAACGTGCTTCAAGAAAATATGGCTAATTTTCGTAAACGCCGCTGCAGCATGGATGCCATTCTAGACATTATAACTTATGCAGATCATGAGAGGAGCTGTGGAAGAATCGTCGTTGCAGTATTTCTAGATATAAAGCGAGCATTTGACACAACCAGCCACGCTCGTGTACTACACGGTTTAATTCAGTTGGGAATAGTAGGCAGAACACTAAGATGGATTGCAGAAATCTTAAAAGACAGGAAAATCTTCATTGACACAGCTGACGGTCCAAAGTAAAGAGCATGAAGTTAGTCAAGAAGTTCTACAGGGCAGCGTACTAAGCCTATATTTATTTGATTGCGTTATGGCTGAAATATCCCATATCTTACCCAATAGTTGAAATATTTCATATATGCAGACGATCTGTGCATTTGGGCATCAGACACAAGCATTCGGGCAGTTCAGCAAATACTTCAAGATGGGCTGACAGTAATCAATGACTTTTTTAAGAGTAGAGGCATGATTCTTTCTCATGAGAAAACCATCTGTACTTCCATTCACAAAAAATGCCTTAAGAAATTCAAACTTAACATCGACTCTAAGCGCTTACAACTTGTGCGACAGCATAAATTTTTAGGGGTTATTTTAGACAGACGTCTGTCTTGGGGACCACAGATAAAATCATTAGAGGACAAAGTCAACTCCCTAATCAATATATTACGTCGACTGACCGGAGTGAAATGGGGTAGCTCATGTTCTTCTTTATTGCGTGTACATTCAGCAATAATTCGACAAAGAATAGCTTACTCTGTCCCGATGTTATATGGGATATCACGTAACTTATTTCATTTCATTTCATTTCATTTATTTATACTGTTAGCCCAGAAGTGGGCCGTTACAGGGTGGAAGTACAAACATTATTTGCAAAACAGAAGTACCGTACAGGTCTCGAGATAATTTCTCGGTATTATTGTGACCAGCAACTCGAAGTTATACATAACATACATAAATGGAACACACATGCGATGCAATACATACGCGCAGAACAGCACATGACGCATTTGAGGCGGCACTTTTGCACCGCGCTGAAGATTTGAAAGACAACTACTGCAGGATCATGCAACCAACAAAAAGTACACACACACGCAAAAAAAAACATATGTCACTGTTATTCGGAAAATAAACGTTTTAGATTCTGTTCAAATGATGTAAGCGAGGAACAACCAATTATAGACTCTGGCAGCATATTCCAATCTTCAATAGCACGTGGAAAGTAACTGAACTTAAAGCAATCGTTACGTGGGACTAGGGGTGGTATATACATATTATGGCGATGTCTGGAGTGTTCTTGTGTGTTGACCTGGAAGTAATCTGAATAGTTTAGTTTAAATTGATTATGAATTAACTGGAAGAGGATTTCAGACGCTCAATCCTCGTCCTAAGTTCAGGACTATCCAGTCCAGCTTTTTACAGAGTTCAGTAGGAGAATGATGTCGGCTATATTTATTAAAAATAAATCTCGCACCAAGTCGCTGTATTTTTGTTATTTTATTGCAGTTTGTCTTTGTGTAAGGGTCCCAGACAATTTTAGAATATTCGATAATAGGTCTGACAAGAGTTTTGTAAGCAAGACACTTTATATCAGATGGGGCGGTATAAGGTTACGTCTAAGGCTATACAATGCCTTGGTAGCCCTGGAGCATACATTATC
>WOVY01011937.1:0-31839 GCA_013436015.1 Rhipicephalus annulatus
TCTACTGCAACTAGAATCATCTTGCCTGCTATGGGTCCGGCGAAATCGACATGTAGCGGCGACCATTTTTCATTCGTTTTCGGCCAGTTTAATGGTGGTGCCGGTGCCGCTGCTAGCATTGGCATGTTTTGGGCACAGTTCGTGCAGCCGGCTGAAAGCGCCTATATCGCGGTCTAGTCGAGCCACCAAAGTTTTGGCCTTGCCACTGCTTTCATTTCTGACGAGCCTTGGTGGGTCTTGTGCAACAGTTTCATACGCCGGTCCCGCGCTTTTTCCGGTGGTATCACTACGCGATGCCCCAATACACTAAAACATGGGCAACGGACAGTTCTAGTTTACGGTCGAAAAACGGCCACATCGTTTTCTCCAGCTGTTTTGCACTTCTGGGCCAGCCATGTAATATACAACCTTTACCGCTGTTAGTTTGCGGCCGATAGCTGCTGCTGCTCCCGGTTTTGTGATAACGCCATCGTCAAAATTATCCTGAGCGAGGACATATTCCAGTGGCTCACCCACGCCATCAGCCTCCGTAGCCCACAGTGGCAGCCTGCTCAGGGCGGTCCGCGTTGAGCAACTGTTTTCCCGGCGTGTATTGCAGCTTGTAGCGGTAGCCACCCAAATACAGTGCCCAGCGCTGGATAGGTGCTGCAGCCAGGATGGCGTCGGGCGGTTGGATTGCCAAAAGCTCAAGAGGGGCTGGTGGTCCGTCACGAGAGTGAATCAGCGACCTAGAAGGTAATCACGAAACTTAGTGACGCCAAACACTAAAGCCGAGACCTCTCTTTCCAGCTGAGAGTAGTTTTTCTCGGCGGCCGTCAGTGTAAGGAACCGGAACCCAATGGGTTTTGGCATGCCGTTACTCGCGTGAAAAAGCGCCGCGCCCACACCGTAAGGGGAAGCATCACATTCGAGCTTCAACTCTTTCAACGGGTCAAAATGAACAAGACCTAGCTTGCATTAGGCTGTCTTGCTTTCTCAAAGGCAGACTCTTGGTTGCCGCCCCCACTGCCATACTGTGCCCTTCTCCAAAAGTTTGTTGAGCGGAGACAGTAAGTGGTGACATATTTTGAAGAAATTTGGCATTAAGACGTCAGCATTCTTAAAAAAGAACGCAGCTTCGCCACATTCTGTGGGCGAGGTGCCTGAGCGATCGCTTCCAAATTCCTCTGTGCGATGAAGACCTTCCTTCTGTCTATCCGATGGCCGAGATATGTGACAGAAGGCTGTCTAAAAGCTGCACTAATCAGACCTTAGCTAACTCCGGTGTTCACGGAACCGTTGCAACACACTCTTCAGGCGTTCACTCTCATCGCCATGAGCCTCCGAAACCAGTACATCATCAAGGTAAGACTGAACCCCTGGCACCTTGAGAGTATTGCATCCATTTTTCTTTGAAAAATAGCCCGTGCAGAGGATATTCCGAAGGGAAAGCCTATTATACGAAAACAAGCCTCTGTGCGTGTTAATGACGCAGAGCTTTCTTGCGGCTTCATTCAAAAAAACTTGATTATAGGCACCTCGCAAATCAAAAATGCTAAAATTCTCCCCGCCGTTTAGAGATGCAAACATGTCTTCAATCACTGGAAGAGGGCACAGTTCAACTGTGCAGGCTGGATTTAGGGTGGCTTCGAAGTCACCACAAATTCCAAAAGTTCCGTCTTTCCTAAGTACCGGCACGATGGGACTGGCCTGGTCGGAATGTTGTACTGGTGAAAGTACACCGATAACTACCAGCCTGTCCAGCTCTTGCGTCACCCTGTCCCTTAGAGCGTAAGGTATGGATCTTGCCTTACAGAATTTCGGCACCATTCCCTCTTTCAGCTGCAGTGTCGCTGGAGGCCCCTTGATCACGCCAAGGTTCTTGGAGAAGGCGTCGTGGTAGTCGTCGACAATGTTGTGAACTGCCCCAGCGGGTTCTGCCATTGAGTGTAGCAAGTCTTGTGCCGACGGCTGCAAAATTGGAGCCCCCGCTCTGTGGAGCAAGGAACTCAGATCCCGGCCACACAGGTTAGGTCCCGAGCAGTTCAGTAGAATAAGACGGCAGTAAACTGAGACGGCCCTGTATTGCACACAAAGCTGCCATTCCCCCCCATCACTGGGAGTGGTCCAACGTAGCATGACAACTTCACCTGAGAAGGTTAAAGGCTGGCCACTGTTCGCGATGCTTGTCAAACACGTTTTAGGGAAATTACGCATACAGGAGAGCCAGTATATACTTCTATTGTAAGTTGTACGCCATTCCATGAAAAACTGCGCCTTATCGGCGGCTCCAGGCGGCTTTTTTGTGCAGAAAAGTAAGGTCCATATATGGGTCTCCTCCTTATCGTCGTCTCAGTTACGGCTTCTTCGAGAGTCAAAGCTCTTTCCTCCACCGCATGCGTTGCGACGCGGCGGGGGTGGTGCGGCACATCTTTGCGAGATGCCCCATGACGACCGCAGCGATAACACCTTGCTCTAATCCAACGACAGCTGTTGCCGTCGTGTTTGCTGCTTCCGCATCTATAACAATGCTGTGCCGCGTGCCGAATCAAGAGATGTTTTAACAGTGTTTGGCCTTGGTCCGCGCGTAGCTTAAGCAAGGGCGTAGCTTCTGAGGTCATGCTTTCGGCACCATTTTCAGCTGTTTTGACAGACAGTGCCAATGCTTCGGCCTCTTCTAGCGTTAAATCCTTTTTCGCCAACATCTGTTTCCTCAGTGCCACGGAGCGTACGCCTCAGACAATGCGACCCCGCAGCATGCGGTCAAGAGACGTGCCGAAATTGCAGTTGTCTGCTATTCGGCGAATAGCAACGAGAAACGCGTTAACGCTTTCGCCTGGAAGTTGGTGAGCGATTGAAGAACTTGTAGGTTTCTGTTATGTTGTGCTTCTTAGGGCCATAATATTCATTCAAGCTCTGAACGACTTCCTTGTATGTCAGTTCATTCGGTGCACGCGGGGCTACCCTGCCAGCTCGACCGTCGACCTCGACCGTCTTGCTTGACAACGCCAAGACCTGGAGTGCTCTCTTCTTAGCCGGGTTCCGTTACACTGTTCGCCTCGAGATACGCTTCTGCTCTGACGAGGTAAAGCTTCCACTTATCTTTCGTTTCGGTCGTAATCCGGCAACTGCAGGGAGGCCACCGTGGTCGTTACTGATCGGTCTGACGCCAGGACTCGTAGTCCGTGAGGTGCCGTGGTTAGCGAAAACCAACTTCATCGCCACTGTTACATAACGAGCCGTTTAACCACGGCAAGCATACGCAGACAACCGCAGACTAGGGCAACGAGATGAACCGTTATTAAGGAGCTTTAGAATATTATTTGCAAGCGCTGCGGGCGTTGCGGGCGTAGCGGGGCGCCATATGAGTTTTTAGAATAGCGCTTGCCCGGCTGCGATTTGCAAACGCACGAACGCAGCGACACCATAGCCTCAAAACTAGCGCTTGCGTGCTACACGCGGGGCCGCCATTACCGCACGGAATTCCGGATTTTTTGCGTGCGGTCCATGAACGCGAACGCCGACTCGCGCTACGACGCGACGATGCACAGTGGCAGCGACCACATAACAAGGGCTCGCGGTGCGCTATTCTAAAACTCCCTGCTGTCTCGCGCTAGCTTCTTTTGTAGCTTCACTACGAAGCAGGGAGAAGGGGAAAAGAGGGGGCGGGAAAGGCTATCCTTTCAGCACCATTGACAGAAACAGGAAGAGGGAAAAAGGGGGGACGTAAAGTATCTCTCGTATCATTCACTTGCATTCAGCATGTCGCTTATTTTTATATGCCTCGATAAAGCACACACCGAACTCTTCAAGAAGACCGAAGAAGCCGAGAGTGATGACACAGGGTTGTGTCGTAACTTTGTTTCTGTACGCCCTGCCTGAATGCCTGTTTTTTCGCCCTTTCAACGGAGTCCACTTTTAGCAGATTGCGAAATTTCTAGCTCTTCATGTTCGAGGCACTACCGTCCTTCTTAGCTATACAATCTGCTTCAAACCCAAGAGTATGTTTGCATGATGTGTAATACACTTTGCTAAAAAGTATTAAAGGTAACTGAAATGCAGTCCTCGAAATGAAAATTCATGATGGTATTGCTCGCTTCACTGCAGTGTAAACCGAATAAAAACGAAATCTTTCTCGTTTCAAGAAATTTTAGAATCACCCAAAGTGTTTGGCAGACAGAAAACCAGCTCTTTCGAATAAAGTATAAGCAAGTAAAAGCATACAGTAACGTGTAAAATTTCAATTAATGTAACTGTCTGACTTTTTTAGCACTCCTTTGGAAATGGGGTGTTCATTAGTGATCATATTGTTGAATCAGCACTGCAGTGACTCAAGGCTTGAAACGAATATTTATCACTAAGCTACTGCAACAAAAAAAGCGGGGTGGGGATAATTTTCAGATTGATGAACCCTTACTAATAAATATAAGCGCGACCTACAGCCATTGCCGTCCCACGCACAAAAAAAATCTTTTGAGTAAATTCAAACAATATTGCGAACGCTCATCAACATGACGTCAGGCGTCTCTCCCGTACTTTGCGCAGATGAGTTGTCCTGTGAGGGCGCGTGTTCCCGTCACTCGTTTAGGAGGGCCTTTCTGGACTTCTTGAGTTGTCTTAGGTTGTCATAGTTCATAGTGATGAGCGATAACCTTCCAGCTGTAATATCCTGATGAGTATTCGGCTATATGTTTTTTGCTTGCTTAGTATTCAAGGCTTTTATAACGCGAAACTAATAACCGAGTGCCCTTTCTGGCGCAGTAAAACAAAAAAGACCTTCTAATATTCCCAGGGGAAGTGCACCTCTTATTAGTGTTCGTTCATCCGATTTATAGCAAACTCCGTGGAGCCATGTAGCGGAAGCCTTTTAGTGACAGCCTAATTATAGAATTACGGCGCAGGAAAAAGCATACTTTCCTGTTGCTGTCATGTATGCTTTTTCTGATGACAGGGCATGAGCTACTGCACTTGCTGTAAAAGTAGTGGGAGCATGTGACATGCGACATACTTTCGAAGTGTTTCAGGCACAACAAATAAGTTCCGAACTCTCGTCAGTTGCGCAACACCAGTTGATGTTAAAAGACACCATTTTTCTTCCCTTTCTGACGTTTAACCAAAGCTGGTGTGAGTCGCTGTGATATTTATATGCGCAGTATGGCTGCCGTGCAAATAGCAGTAGCATAAGAGTTGCAGGAGCACTGTTGTCTTCTAGTTGATTAGTCATATGGCGTCTTAGTGATGAATTTTTCTTTCGCTTGTTTTGCCTACTAAAAAATAATAGTGATTCCTGCATTCACGCATTATGCATGCATGGTTCATTTATTGATTTCTTGAATTGCACTGATGGCAACTGCTTTGAGCCCAAGCCATCGGGCTGGCTAAGCCAGGAGATTCTCGCAGTGACAGCCTACTATGGGAAAACATTTGCAGCCTATTCATGCCCATACAACAGTTAAAGTTACCGCAGGTGTGTGTAGGGCATCTCGTGGTTATAAACTGAAAGAAGTTCTTCTGTGCCTTATTACGAGAAAACATAATCAAGAGGGTGATTGAAATAGAAACAGGCGTGTTGAAGAACACTTCATGGTCAATGGTATTGCGGCGTCTCTTCTTTATTCGGTGCACTTCATTTTACAACAGTGGATTCAGCACGTAAAACATTAAAGGTTTCCTAAATAATAAAGTCAAAGGTAATAAAGCCCAGTTAGCCACGCTGCAAGCCATTATCCATGTTTTTGGATGACGTAAAATGTCATTTGACATGGCGTCATGGTTCATGTGTGTCGTTCGAGAATTGTAAAGTTGACTGGTTCTGCAAGAGCAAAATTGTTTTGAACGCAGTCACACACAGACTTCCACGAATGACGAGTGATGTCGCGAAAAAATTGGGGGACACTTAAGCTTCGCCTTTAAGAGTTGAACGCGATAGCGAAATCCGGCCACAAGTGCCTCCAATGCACATAAATATCGCCCAATGGACCCGCTTTCCTCATGACATCTTTCGAATAAAATGCGTTAACGAGACTCCTTTCACTACATGTCATCTATGTAGTGCTTTTTTCCCGAAGCAGCTGCACCTAGGCGTTTGACTGCGTCCCGCATTACGTGCCATTATCAATACTTGAACATATAAATGATAAATCGGTGATTACGGAGGGCTAGTTTTAGCTATAAAAACTGTAAAATGCGACTGATCCTCAACCAGATCCCGGGGTCTCCGATTAGGCTGAAACATTCTGTACGCCATGGCTGTTAGGCAAGTCCACTCTTGTTTGCATTGTACGCAGCTTGTGCTTGGCCATAATAGAAAGCGAGACCATCTGCGGTTTCAGACTGCTCGACACCGAGGTAAGTTTTGGCATACGCTGATGATGTAGCAGTGTGTTGTACCACCAAAGGAAGTGTACAAGCGACAGTTGCCGTTGTAAAAAAATTGAAGAAATTACTGTAATTCGGGTGAATTGAATTACAGGAAGTCGGGGAAAGTGCCTGAGGGTGTCGCATGGAGATTGGACAAAAACCCCAGGTATATATGCTAACGTTCAATGGTTAATACTCCAGCAAAATACCAGGGCGTGCCTTTCCAGCACTACAAAGACACTAATGACTACTGGACTGAACAAATGAAAGAAACGCACGCAAGGACAGCACAGTGGAACGACAACCGTCTCTCGATGTTTGCCAGAGCCACTGTATGCAACATATTTTTAATGAGCAAATTATGTTATGTGATGCATGTTTGTGTTGCTCACGAGTGCATGTGTAAAAGCTGCATATAATATTTGCCGTCTTTATATGAATATAGAGTCCACTTGGGAAATACGTAGTAGGACGAATCTCTTTCTCAGAAGCGTGGCAGCTTGGGCTAGTTGGTATGGCATGATGATAGTTATAGCGCAAGAACAAAACGATGGCACAGAGACAAGAAGAACATGAAGGAAACGAGTTGGAAGTTAGCGCTCATGTCCTTCGTGTCCTTCTTGTCTCTGTGTCGTCATTTTGTTCTCGCGCTATAACTATCGTCTGTTTCGAAGAGTTAAAACAGGGAGGACTAAGTCTGTCGCATCTTGGTCGTGCGACAATTAGTTAATCGTTTTATTTTCTTTCGGGATGTTCAGCACCCCTTCCTTGGGACTGTATGCCAGTTACGCATTTGTCGGGTTTTTGCCTAATTTAGTGGTTAGCACCGCAAGCATGCCCATAACCACGCGAGTTTTTTTAAGGAAGTTGCGGACAATGTCCGCTGCTTGTCAGTTTGTGTTCCAATGAGTGCCTGTTTTCTGTCGGGTGAAAAAAAATACATAAAGATATATGCGACACCAATTTCCGGTTCCTATGTATACGTTAATTAAAAGTGGGCGAGAGGGCAATGATGTTCTAAGCGTTGTTAGAAATAGAAATTCAGACAACTGAAAAAAAGCTTTTTCTTAAAATTACATATGGCCACGTTACCGGTTAAGACGTTTTTAGAAGATAGAGCATTTTATATGCCATGGAGTTCAAACTGTTTGATCTGTCAAAAGCCAGAGACATAGATACCGTTTTTTTTTCGGATTGTTAGGAAGCGGTCTACTTCTGGAATGTTTTGCACAGAACTCTAAAAAAGAACTTCCCTTACATTCACTGGGTATCACGTTTTTAACAGTAGAAGATGACAGTAGACTGCCTTTTGATTTTATAATGCTGCTTGACCTCCATTGTCTATGGCAGGCTATAGAATGGCCGGTTACTACTGAGACCCTGACCAGCGTCCGGCGCGCGTTACGTTTGGCCCGGCAGTTCATCTGGGCCGACGCCATTGTGCGTAAGCCGGTCTGCTAGGGATACTTTCAACCCCATTGGCGCCGGTCTGCAAGACGCTGTCCTTAAGATGTTCCAGGAAGCAGTCGGGTTCTCAGCGAAAGCTTCGCCAGACAAGCCTTTTGTTGAATGGGCTCGAACAGCGTGGGACGGTGCCACTGTGGCTGGTCTCATTAGATCGACCTCTCGACTCGGCTTTGTCATCTACGCGAGGCCATATCAATGCACCGACAGCCCGGAAGCGTGGTAACGCGTCGAAGAAGCCGTTCTCAGGGATCGAGCGTTTGGACGGCCATGTTTGAGAGAGTTCTGGAAGCCTGTAGCTGAAAGCAGCCGTAAACCGCTGCTGACGTTCGGTTTCAGCGGCCATCTCCCCGAAGGAGCTCAACCTTCTTTCTCCGGACTCTACCTCCTCGCCCTGCAGTGCCTTCAAGGCGGGGGCCGGGTGTGTCATTGTGTGCTCGTGCT
Organism: Rhipicephalus annulatus; assembly: GCA_013436015.1. NCBI lineage: Eukaryota > Metazoa > Arthropoda > Arachnida > Ixodida > Ixodidae > Rhipicephalus > Rhipicephalus annulatus. The sequence continues at coordinate 8,248 of WOVY01011937.1, forward strand.
ACCATTGAACCGTTTTACCTAGCTGAGTGGGGCAATATCTGCACCCTTTCAGGTGAGTGGACCATTGAGACTCCGTCACTTGATTTGTGGCGAGAGTGCCCACCGCCTTGTTCGGATCTCCGTGTAAGGAGGCGGTGGGCCATAAAGGCCGCAGCATTTTGTAAATAAGAGCTGAATCATGTGCTTAATCATGAACTGAATCTATATTGTACATATTGCGGAATCTTTTGGATTCCTGTACAGTTCCTATCTTTCAACTATCACGTAAATAAACCTTCTTTCTATCTCTCTTAACGCCCCTCACTGGCGAAGATCAGCTATGGCGGACGACTGCGGGGAGCCAGCTACCCTAAAGGAAACCCGTCGTACCTACCATCGACTTCCTTCCAACCCTTCACAACTGGCGGCAGCGGTGGGATGCCATCATCAACCTCATACCATTTACAGCGTGCTTTTCCGCCAAAGCATTGTTCAATACATTAATATACTCAAACAAGAAGATTTGTTCCGGAATGGCTCTCCAGCGTTGAAACCCTTGGTGAACCAAATAATTTTAGCACTGTAACTACCAATATTTCCGCGATTGACTTGTCATCGCTTCTGTTGTGTATAGTATTGTTCATAACGACGTATATTGATGTCTGTACCATGGGCGAAACCGGCAACATATAAAAGCATCGTGGCTATGTGGTAGAGCACCTGCTTGCTAAGCAAACGGCCCGCGTTCGATTCTTGATGAGACTGAAAATTTTTATTCTTGTTTTATTTGCCTTTTTCCTCGATTTTTCGCTCACGGACGATTTTTCGATGACAATCAACTGTGCCGACGCCGACGGCAGAATATCTGCGACACAAGCTCTCTAAACGCTATCGCGTTAGAGAACTCGGCAACGAGGATTCTGTCGCAATGAGAATATCGTTTTAGGGGCGAAGCTCTTTATGGCTTGGCTTGTGCATCCCTCGTAGTACGTAACCACCAGTGGCACATACCCGAAATAGCGGTCCTTACGATTTTGACCTCCAAGGTGGTTCCGGTGAGAGATTTCTTTCTGTGCGTTGTTGAACAAAAAAAGATAGGGCTCAATGCACATGTTAATGGCTGCTAAGGGGGAATGAGAGACAGGAGCATTCGGCCTTTAGGTAACGCGCACGCTGCGATCCCCATTAGCAGCTATTGGCATGTACATTGTGCACGATCTGACAAGAAAGGGTTGCTACGTTATACTCGCTGGGTGTAACCTCCTTGGTTTTACAAAGGTTTAGCGAGCGTTGGGCCGCATAGCCATGAATACAGTGAACTAGTATATACCATGAACTCGAGGTGGTTAAAGGTGGGAAGTAAACCCGAAGCGCAAGCCGTAAGAAAGTGTGCATGTGCCACCTCCAGTTTAGTCCTTGAAGTGTCCGCTGGATGGCGGTGGTTCTATATGGAGATTATATGATGAAAAGATGCGAGATGGTGGTACTTGGAGTGCTGAATAGATAGACGAACGGACACACAGACAGATGCATGCTTGGACGCATGAACGGACGCAGGCGCGGATGCATGGACGAACGCAGGGACGGACGCACGAGCAGACGCGCGCACGAATGGGTGGATGGACGCACGGACGGTTACACAGACGTACGCAGGAACGGACGGAAGCAAGAACGAATGGACGGACGAATGCTTCGCCCCACTCCACATCATTCACTCCGTGGATATGCTGCCATTTGTTTCGTTGGTTGTGTTGGTGCTGCAAAGTCAAAGCTTTCTCTCTCTTTTCACCACGAGACCAACCTTGTGGTACTGCCAAAGTGCCGTCCTCGCCAAAAGACAACTCTCTGGCGTTAGCTTACTGCATTCACAGGGGCGGCCGATTGCGTTACTGCGGTTTCTGTCGGAATGTTGTGAACAAAATGCTCCTGCCGCATAACGGACGTCTGGTAGAAATCATAAAGAATCACTATCTACAGCCTTTTTTTAACTAATGGTTACTATTCTCTAAAGGAAATGTAACTGTCTCGTTTTGTTAAACTTTATTCACTTTGCTGTCTTCACCAGCACGGGGTAGCTAGCCGGTCTAAGAACGGCTTAATTTCCCTATATTTTTTTGTGTTTCTCCTTCTGCTCGTTCGAACCCGCGTCATTGCAAAATTAGCACAAATATCTCAGGAGACTGCGGTCCAGGCACCAACCAGGTCCATCAATTTTGGCATATGATTGAGAGCTATTCATCTCAGAGTGTATTGTGCCAGTTGTCCATTCAATTACATGCTCAGTTTTGCTACAGTCACAACGAGTCATTTGGCATTCAGTACGAAAATTTGCGGAGGCCTGAAAATGTAGTAGAACGGCTCTTATCGCGTTTGTAAATTTTACTTTCGTGAACTTAAAGGGCATTCTCGCCACCAGGTGAATTTTGAGCTGGCCCCCGCCACGGTGGTCTAATGGCTAAGGTATTGGGCTGCTGATTCGCAGGTGGGGGGATGAAATCCCGGCTGCGGTCACTGAATTTTCAATTGAGGCAGCAAAGCTGTAGGCCCGTATGCTCATATTTTGGTGTACGCGAAAGAACCCCCGGTGGTTGAAATTTCTGGAGCCCTCCACTATGGCGTCTCTTTAAATCATATGGTAATTTTGGAACGTTCAAAACCACAAACAAATCAATCCTTTGAAGATTGAGAACAAGCGAAACATTCATGTGGGGGACAAAGCAACTTACTGTACTTGTTTGCCATGATGTAATACGTTTCGACAGCGTCTGCTTGTGCTTACATGACTCTTTACCGCTAGAAAGAAGTTACATTTTGTTCTTAGAAATCTGTGGTTATGATGAGTATAATTTGCAAGTTAAGGGAATATTTTTTGTTTTAGCCAATGTGAAGAGTATGCGAGAAGAAATGGTGTTAGAGGGGAGGTCGATATGTCATGAACATAGTCAAAGCGCTGAAGTGTTCACGCAAAATTCAGAAATGAATCTTTGAAGTTCATTTCCTTAACTAATCACGAAGTCATGATGGTGAAGTGAATGACAGTAACAATCTCAGCGTCTATCCTTCAATTTAAATTTATCTTGTGTTTCCGTTACTAACCTTGTGCACCCGTTAACTTACAGATACACAAGACCATTGAATTTTCGAAAACTTAAGTGTGACTTTAATTTAGCGGTGTTTTTGTTTGGATGTCCTAACCTTAAAAACAACTCGATGCAGCGCAGAATAAACTGATTGCTTCAGGCCAGCTTTTCTATAGACATACTTTAATACTCATCTTACGCCACAACGTTACTTATACAGCCAGCTCCCAATCTCAACACTGATTCCCCCAATCACCGCACTGCCTCAATTCTTTTTATGAATGCAGGAATGAGACCACTAATGAGCTCACTAAGGGCACAAGTGGCTCAGCTGTTGTGCAAAAATTTTTCTCTTTCGTTTCTTCTGACAGCAGTTTCTCACGCTGATGACCTAATTACTGGTGCTGGTGAAGACCTGGTTTACGTTAAGCAGCTGTTTCATATGTTACTTTGCTACTAACTCAATATTTTCGTAGTTAGGCATTTTTTTTTGTCGGTAAGGTTGCTTACGTACATTGCACATCATTTTATTGCTAAGAAAGTGAAATATAGGAGGTATAATCTAGAAAAAGAGAAAAAAACAAAGGCAGGGAGGTCAACAAGGTTGCAGCCCGTTCGCTACACTACACGTGAAAATAGGGCAATAGGAAGAAAGGCGCAGAGAAAGAAAGAGAGGCAAAGTAATGCTATAGCATTCACAGCAGCGCATCTACCACGCATGCTCAGAATGCCATGAAAGTATACGAACAGTAACAGAGTAGAGATCGACTTCGCCTGTCTTAGATGAAGCACACTGCAATTTGTGATGTTAAAGAATCCTTGCAAGGACTCGTTCTAAGGTATCCAGCACTCGCATTGCGCTAAGAGATGAAGAAGTTGCCAATCCGGTGACGAGTGGGCACATTGTGCAAATCTATGACCTCAACACAGCGATGACACGTAAGTCTTCGTGAAATCGTGGTTTCGAATCTCAATCGATTTTTCTGTCATCTCTCTGTGGACGCGCAGTAGTGATGAGGACGGCCACTTCACATCCGCCACTGCCTCCACCGCTCTGCGTCTTTTGCATGGTTCTTCGCATGTAAGGTGTTCTATAGCCTGAGCGGGCTTCCGCTATATCGGATCAATGTGATTAGCATACATGAAAAGAAATCCCATTGCCTATTGAACAAATTCATGGGGTTCGATCGTACGGCTAAAATCATAGATGCTTGACAATGCATTTGTAGCACTTCAATGAGAGCAAAATTGAAGTGATGTTTTGTGATTTCTACTTTATGGAAATACTGCAGTGTTCTGAATAAACCATCAATAATGTAGCTATAGTTATTTGATTTTCAATTTATAATGTGAGTTAGGATAGCATAGCAGTATTGCGCCAAGCATTATGACACATGTTCTATGCCTGTAGCCTCAATGGGTTTTAAAGTAGGCGAAAGTCGAAAACAGAACCACAACAAGCGGTCTATATGCGTATTCGCTAAAGTTTTGATTAAATTAAAGGACAAAGTTCACCTATATTCGAAAACGCTGGATAGTCTGGCTGAAAAGGTTTTCATCAAACCACACTGGTGTGTGTTCAACCCCCGAACACTGACTGTGTTCGGGCTTGAAACTAGGGTCCGCTGCGCGCCAGCCTAGTATTATACCACTGAGGCACGCCGCTGCTTGAGGCTTGTTCGGAAACTGCCTAAGGCCAGCTTTATGTCGGGAAAATAGGTGTTATTATGAGTAATAAAGCGTTTTAGAACATCAAAGGAACAGCCGGGCGTCACACAGTGTGAATTGCGGGACTAGTGGGTCGACCAAATGCTCCAACACTTTACAAAAATTTGCTCTTGACCACCTATTAACTGTGGCACATGCCCACTTCAGGCATAATTCATCATCGTCATCAGCCACTCTGCATGAAGAATTGGCACATAATTCCTTGAAAGTGTTCAGCGGATACCACGCTTCTCAAATAACGAAGGATAGCATAGCGAATTCTTGCCCGCTACCCAGAGTTTATGACTAATAATGCCGCAGTGGGTACTCAGATAATGTTTCTTCTTCGTTCAGCGAACTGGGAGCGCAGAGAAAAACACAAAGGACGAAGCGAGGAACCACACAAACACGAGCGCTCAACTATCAACTGATTTATTTTGCACATCGGAAGGACATATATACACACAAAATGCGCATGTCAAAAAAGATTATGACGAAATCAAGGGCAGCATGCGAAGCGTGTAATCAAGGCACTTGTCTAAGGGTTATCTAGGTAGCTGAATTCACAGTCAAGTAGTGAGAAGGAAGGATGACTTATACATTGGTCCGTATTCCTGGAAATGTGATAGGCTTCAGAAATTTCGCGCGTAGTTTGATGAGGATGCCGGAACAGAACAATTGTATTCTCAAACAGAGGTTGGCACTTGCACGAAACGCAATGTGACGCTAAATGGGAGTAAGGTGTATTTTTCAACGAGCTTCTGTGTTCCCTGAGACGCACGTTCACACATCGGCCGGTCTGGCCAATGTACATACGTCCACAAGAAAGGGGTATCTTATATACTACTCCGGTGATGCACTTAACAAACTTAGTTACGTGCTTCTGGAGGCATCCTCTACCTTTAGATGCATTATGTGCCCTCCTGTGCACCATTGAACATATACTGGCCAATTTATTGGGTGCCGAGAAAACCACGCGCACACCGAACCGGTTTCCCACGTTTTTTAACCCATGGGCCATTTTATGAATGTAGGGGATTACTGCTGCGCGCTTCTTATTCTCTTCCTTGTTCTCTGAAGAAGTACATGTGCGTTTTTCATTATTTTGACCGTACGCAAGAGCTTTTCACAGACTGAGGCTATTACGTAGGAAGGGTATCCCGCACCTATCAGCCGTTCCAACTGTGCTACGAAACCACTTTGCAAGGTATGCAGGCAACATTTTTCCGAGGGCTGAACGTAAGCATGACATTACGATTCCGCGTTTAACAAGCTTGGAATGTCCGGAAGAGTAGTCTAGAACGGGTTTTGCAGAACGAGGATTATATCGCCAGCAAAGGTGCTTATCACCAAAAAACAGGGAAAGGTCTAGGAACTGCAATTTGTTATCTTTTGGAAGCTCGGAGGTGAACCGGAGGCCCATGCCTTCCTTCTCGAAGCATGCCTTCATACTTTCAACGTCCACTGCTGAACACTTTTCGATGATAATCAGATAATCGTCAACATAACGGAATACTTTTGTGCCAGGTTGAAGTTTAGTGCTTACGGCTGCATCCACCTTCCCAAGAAAAATTTGGCTTAAAACAGGGGCCACACTTGAACCTATACAAACACCTGATTTTTGCATGTACAGGTTCCCAAGCCATACGACGAAGGTGGACTTCAATAGAACGTCAAAATTTCTAGAAAAGACTGAGTCGAAATTCCCGTGCTATTCCTGAACGATATCTCATCATTGTCTTCCACAATGCACTGCTCTACGCTGTTTAACAGTTGATCATGCGGCAAAGAATAATATAAGTCGACTACATCAAGACTAAAAGCTGTAACACCGGAGCATTCACATTTGTTGAGGTATTCAACCACGACACCAGAGTTTTTTGCGTGAAAAGGGTCATTTACGCGCAACGCAGAAAGATGTTCTTGCAGATACTGAGACACAACCAACTGCCACGTATCCCTTTCTGAAACAATCGCGCGCAGCGGCATTTCCGGTTTGTGTGTTTTAATGGAGTAAAAAAGTTCTAGCTCTACACCTTTCGCCTTTTCTACTGAAGAGCCAAGTTTTTCCAGGTTAAGCCTTTTCAGCAGCGATATCGCTCTAGTCTTTACTTCCTTGCTTTTTACAGAGAGTGGTTTAAAATTTCTTTCTAAGGCTTCCTCAGCCTTCTTGAGAAAAATCTAGTTCATTAATGATAACGAAGAAACCTTCTTTGTCAGAAATGAGTACCCTTAGCTGATTGTTTAAACAAAACTTAACAACTGGTTGAACGCGAAGTTTTTTACTCACATCGCTAACATTGCTCGAAACTGCTTGAACACATTCTGTTACACACCTATAACGCTCTTCCTCCTTGGCCAGCTTGGAGACAGTCCTTGCTGTGGCAATCTTTTCTTCAGGTCGAAGGTAGGTTCCACGGAGAACTTCGGGCCTTTTTGCAGAACCTGCTGAATTTTTTCCGGCACAGACACATCACTTAGGTTCAAGAAACGTCCCTCACTTGAAGCTTGTTTTTTCCTGGCAGGTAGTTGTGGTCTGATCCAATTCCACAAAGTTTCCGTGACGGATTTCGAAGTTTTGCACCAGTCGCGATACGAATCGCGGTTGTTACGTCTATGAACCGTCTTGGTCACACATGACCCTCAGCCAGTCCTTATAACACCGGACTTGTCTGTAACCATTCCGAACGAAGGATTCGGCACATCCTTTTGGTATGCCCAAACGACGGACTCATCATTCCAAAAAGCATTTGTACCTCTGCCGGACAAGTTCCTTGACGAAGGTGCCACGATGCTACTCTTGCCCGACATGTTGAGACAGCAATCCACGATGCCAAAATGGCAGGGTCTTGAAGAGAGGGACTAAAACAGTTAAAAGAGCCCTGTGTACTAGAAATACATTGCAGAAGGATCAAAATGTGGGCCAGTTGGTAATTCATTTTCTTCGTTCAGCGAACTGGGAGCGCAGAGAAAAACACAAAGGACGAAGCGAGGAACCACACAACACGAGCGCTCAACTATCAACTGATTTATTTTCCACATCGGAAGGACATATATAACACAAAATGCGCATGTCAAAACAGATTATGACGAAATCAAGGGCAAGCATGCGAAGCGTGTAATCAAGGCACTTGTCTAAGGGATTATCTAGGTAGCTGAATTCACAGTCAAGTAGTGAGAGGGAAGGATGACTTATACATTGGTCCGTATTCCTGGAAATGTGATAGGCTTCAGAAATTTCGCGCGTAGTTTGATGAGGATGCCGGAAACAGAATAATTGTATTCTCAAACAGGGGTTGGCACTTGCACGAAACGCAATGTGACGCTAAATGGGAGTAAGGTGTATTTTCAACGAGCTTCTGTGTTCCCTGAGACGCACGTTCACACATCGGCCGGTCTGGCCAATGTACATACGTCCACAAGAAAGGGGTATCTTATATACTACTCCGGTGATGCACTTAACAAACTTAGTTACGTGCTTCTGGAGGCATCCTCTACCTTTAGATGCATTATGTGCCCTCCTGTGCACCATTGAACATATACTGGCCAATTTATTGGGTGCCGAGAAAACCACGCGCACACCGAACCGGTTTCCCACGTTTTTTAACCCATGGGCCATTTTATGAATGTAGGGGATTACTGCCGCGCGCTTCTTATTCTCTTCCTTATTCTCTGACGAAGTACATGTGCGTTTTTCATTATTTTTGACCGTACGCAAGAGCTTTTCACAGACTGAGGCTATTACGTAGGAAGGGTATCCCGCACCTATCAGCCGTTCCAACTGTGCTACGAACCCACTTTGCAAGGTATGCAGGCAACATTTTCGAGGGCTGAACGTAAGCATGACATTACGATTCCGCGTTTAACAAGCTTGGAATGTCCGGAAGAGTAGTCTAGAACGGGTTTTGCAGATCGAGGATTATATCGCCAGCAAAGGTGCTTATCACCAAAAACAGGGAAAGGTCTAGGAACTGCAATTTGTTATCTTTTGGAAGCTCGGAGGTGAACCGGAGGCCCATGCCTTCCTTCTCGAAGCATGCCTTCATACTTTCAACGTCCACTGCTGAACACTTTTCGATGATAATCAGATAATCGTCAACATAACGGAATACTTTTGTGCCAGGTTGAAGTTTAGTGCTTAAGGCTGCATCCACCTTCCCAAGAAAAATTTGGCTTAAAACAGGGGCCACACTTGAACCTATACAAACACCTGATTTTTGCATGTACAGGTTCCCAAGCCATACGACGACGAAAAGTATTCCGTTATGTTGACGATTATCTGATTATCATCGAAAAGTGTTTCAGCAGTGGACGTTGAAAGTATGAAGGCATGCTTCGAGAAGGAAGGCATGGGCCTCCGGTTCACCTCCGAGCTTCCAAAAGATAACAAATTGCAGTTCCTAGACCTTCCCTGTTTTTTGGTGATAAGCACCTTTGCTGGCGATATAATCCTCGATCTGCAAAACCCGTTCTAGACTACTCTTCCGGACATTCCAAGCTTGTTAAACGCGGAATCGTAATGTCATGCTTACGTTCAGCCCTCGAAAAATGTTGCCTGCATACCTTGCAAAGTGGGTTCGTAGCACAGTTGGAACGGCTGATAGGTGCGGGATACCCTTCCTACGTAATAGCCTCAGTCTGTGAAAAGCTCTTGCGTACGGTCAAAAATAATGAAAAACGCACATGTACTTCGTCAGAGAATAAGGAAGAGAATAAGAAGCGCGCGGCAGTAATCCCCTACATTCATAAAATGGCCCATGGGTTAAAAAACGTGGGAAACCGGTTCGGTGTGCGCGTGGTTTTCTCGGCACCCAATAAATTGGCCAGTATATGTTCAATGGTGCACAGGAGGGCACATAATGCATCTAAAGGTAGAGGATGCCTCCAGAAGCACGTAACTAAGTTTGTTAAGTGCATCACCGGAGTAGTATATAAGATACCCCTTTCTTGTGGACGTATGTACATTGGCCAGACCGGCCGATGTGTGAACGTGCGTCTCAGGGAACACAGAAGCTCGTTGAAAAATACACCTTACTCCCATTTAGCGTCACATTGCGTTTCGTGCAAGTGCCAACCCCTGTTTGAGAATACAATTATTCTGTTCCGGCATCCTCATCAAACTACGCGCGAAATTTCTGAAGCCTATCACATTTCCAGGAATACGGACCAATGTATAAGTCATCCTTCCCTCTCACTACTTGACTGTGAATTCAGCTACCTAGATAATCCTTAGACAAGTGCCTTGATTACACGCTTCGCATGCTGCCCTTGATTTCGTCATAATCTGTTTTGACATGCGCATTTTGTGTTTATATATGTCCTTCCGATGTGGAAAATTAAATCAGTTGATAGTTGAGCGCTCGTGTTGTGTGGTTCCTCGCTTCGTCCTTTGTGTTTTTCTCTGCGCTCCCAGTTCGCTGAACGAAGAAAATGAATTACCAACTGGCCCACATTTTGATCCTTCTACCATGTAATCCACAGTCAAAACGAGAAGAAGACAGTCCGAGCCATTTCACCTTTCCTCGTTTCCAAAACTCACACAGAAGCAATAGGCCCAGGTTATAAAGTGACAAAGATGGGAAGTGGCGATCTTCTTCTGGAGGTTCCTGACAAAGCTCAGTATGAAAAGCTGTCTAAGCTTGTAGCATTTGGGGAAACCCCGGTTTCGGTAGGCCCACACAGGTCCATGAACACTGCCCGTGGCGTAATTTCTGATGATGATCTTACTGAGTTTTCTGAAAGTGAGCTGCTCGAAGGTTGGCAGGACCAGAACGTGGTAAAGTCCAACGAATAACAATAAGGCGCAATAACAAACTGAACCCTGCAAAACGCGTAATAATTACCTTCGGAAACAGTGACCTACCAGAATCAATCGAAACCGGCTATTGTAAGCTTCGTGTAAGACCATACATTCCCAACCGCCGTCGATGTTACAAGTGCCAACGTTTCGGTCATGAATCGCAGAGTTGCAGAGGGCATGCCACTTGCGCAAAGTGCGCATTCATTCAACACATATCGGACAACTGCGCCTCAGAAACAACTCATTGTTCGAACTGTGAAGGAGATCACGCTGCCTACTCACGATCATGCCCCGCGTGGAAAAAAGTGAAACAAATAGTAGAACTTACAGTTAATTTCAATCCCTCATTCAAGAAGCACGCCAACGTTTCGCAATACACAAGCCATTTTATCCCTCCTTGCAGATGTGACGCGCCGGGGCGCCGCGCCACATATCTCGGCAACCGCAAATGTCACACAGGGTGTGGCCGCGGTCGTGCCGCCAGCGCCCCCGGCTGGAGCAGCCTGTACTGCTCCGCCACCTGACAAACAGGGCCGGCAGACCCCAGTGTCTGCTGAACCTCGGACCAATGCCGGCGCAGTTAAATTCGAAAGTTCGGTGAATGTGCCTGCCCAGCAGGCACCATCCACACCTCAGAAGAGGTGGTGGATACAAGTCTCACCCCTCCGGTGCCTCAGACGCCGAAGGATAGGCGCAAACTCCTTGGAGCGCGCCAAAAAAGAAAAAACCTCGAATCACAGGGCCCTCAAGAGGCCCTGTAAACTAACGCAACACCTTTGTACACACAGCACCACACTACATTAAAATGACACAAATACTATGGTGGAACGTCAGAGGACTGTTGAGAAACCTCGACGATATCCCGGAACTTTTACACAAACATACACCTAAGGTGCTGTGCGTACAAGAGACACTCCTGAAACCTAAACACACCAACTTTTTACGTCCTACGTTATCTTTCGGAAAGACCAGAATGATGCAATTGTGCCATCCGGTGGTGTTGCCATTATAGTCAATCAAGGGATTGCATGCACACACCTACCACTACAAACATCCCTTCAGGCGGTGGCTGTTCGAGCAGTTCTTTTGAATAAGCTCGTCACCATCTGCTCTCTGTACATATCTCCACAACACCGTCTTGAAAAGCATCAATTCGAGTCCCTCATAGAGGAACTTCCGGAACCTTATGTTCTCCTGGGAGATTTCAATGCACATAGCAATGTGTGGGGTGACTCGCTCCGATGCTCGAGGTCGCCTGATTGAACAGCTCCTTTTTTTTTCTTCCGGCGCGTGCCTGCTGAATCCGAAAGAGCCAACATATTACATCATCGCTAACAATACGTACTCAACAATAGACCTCAGCATAATATCCCCATCACTCCTGCCACTACTCAAATGGGAAGTCATTACTGATCCATATGGTAGTGACCATTTTCCTATCGTTATCAGCACATCAATAACAAATACATGTCCTGCACAAGTTCCCTAACGGCTCACCGACAAAGCCGATTGAGAAAAGATTGAAAAAATGACTTTATTATCTTGGAGTGACATGGCGGCATTAAGCATAGAGGATGCTGTGTGCTACTTTACAGCTTTTTTGGTTGATGCTGCAACAAAATGTATTCCCCAAACATGTGGACTGTCAAGCAAACGACGAGTCCCATGATGGTTATAATGAGTGCCGTGACACTCAAAAAAACAAAATAAGTCATGGAGGTTGCATAGAGACTCACCCACAGCCGAGAATCTTGTAAACTTTAAGAACGTGAAGTCGCAAGCAAGGAGGACGCGCCAACAGGACAGAAGGAAAAGTTGGCACCAATTTGTATTGGGCATTAACTCATACACAGATGAGTCGAGAGTCTGGAGCATGGTTGGTAAGGTGGCAGGACGAGGAGCACATTTGCTTCTTCTAGTGAACACACAAGGGGAGAGTTTGGAAGACTAGGCAAACACTCTTAGAGCGCACTTTGAACAGGTCTCCAGCTCAATACACTATAGTGATGCATTCCGACGATACAAAACAGCAATAGAAAAACAGAGATTAGAACGCAAGCCCACAACACATGAGGCATACAACGAACCTTTCTGTTTGGCTGAACTGCAGGCTTCACTTGCCTGCTGCAATAAATCTGCCCCAGGCCCGGGCCGTGTGGCATATGAAATGTTAAAAACACCTGCCCACTGAAACCCAGAAAGCTCTCCTCTCTCTGTACAATGCGATATGGTCTTCTGGCGACGTACCCACAGCCTGGAAGGAAGCTATCATTATCCCAATTCTAAAACAAGGCAAGGACCGGGCCTCAGTTTCCAGCTACTGGCCAACAGCATTAACCAGCTGTATTTGCAAAGTCTTTGAAAAAATTAAGAGGCGCCTGATGCACTTCATTGAAATTAGTGGCCTACTCGACCCACAGCAGTGTAAGTTTCGTGAGGCTCGGTCCACCACTGACCACCTTGTCCATATCGAAGCACAAATTCGCGACGCTTTAGTTCATAAGCAATTTTTTTCTTCCTGTGTTCCTCGATATGGAAAGGCATATGACACTACATGGCGCTTCGGCATATTGCGAGACCTGTTACGTTTAGGTGTGCGGGGTAGAATGCTGACAGTTATCAAAAGCTACCTGTCACCGTACATTCCGTGTCCGAGTTGGCACTGTCTTAACTCGAGTATTTGTCCAAGAAATAGGAGAGCCAAAAGGAGGTGTATTGAGCTGCACACTTTTCATAGTTAAAATGAATTCCTTGCACCTGTCTCTCCCACGAAATATTTTTTACTGCATACATTTCGACGATGTGCAAATTGGTTACAAATCGTGCAGCATCTCAATGTGCCAACGTCAAGTTCAACTAGGGCTGAACAAGGTGTCTCAATGGGCAAACGAGAATGGTTTTATACTCAACGCGCAAAAGAGCACTTGTGTCTTGTTCAGCCGAAAGAGGAGCCTCCATCCTGACCCCAACAATGACCTGCATGGTCAACCTCTGTCAGTGAAGACCGAGCACAAGTTTCTTGGTCTCATATTAGACACTAAGCTAACTTTCATCACACACATAAAGTATTTAAAGCACGGGTGCTTAAAAACATTGAACATTTTGTAAGTGTTGTCACGCACTACATGGGGTAATGACAGGAAATGTTTAATGAACTTATATAGAAGCCTCGTACGCACACGCCTAGATTACGGTGCTATAATTCATCAGTCGGCAACACCATCAGCCTTGAAAATTCTCGACCCTGTCCACCATCTAGGCATTCGCCTCTTTACGGGTGCTTTCCGAACCAGCCCTGTGGAGAGCCTGTACGTGGATTCGAATGAATGGTCGCTCCGCCTACAAAGATGTTCTCTGTCCTTTTTGTACTTTTGAAGGTGAAGGCAGACAAGAAACACCCTTCCCATTTCACAAATAATGATTTGTCTTGTTCTGGCTTGTTCGACAACCGTCCTTCGTTTAGGCAGCCGAACGCGCTGCATGTAAGGAGCCTGGCCGAAGAAACAGGTGTGCCTCTTCTTCAACACAGTTTGATGGCTCCTGCAACATATCTGCCACCATGGCAGTGGCAGCTTATAGACGATGTCTCTTTTGTCTATGTCACAAAGCACGCACCTTTTGCACACATACATACGTACTTCCTAGAACTACAACATAAATACACATGCCCGGAGTTCTTTACCGATGCGCAGAAGACAAGCACTTCTGTGTCGTATGCAGCGGTATGCCAATCCTTTTCAGAGGCCGGCGTTCTTCATCCTGATGCAAGCATTTTCACAGGAGAAGCTTACGCAATACTGGTGGTCGTAAAACACAATAAACAGATAAAATTATACAAAAGGCGGTATTATACACAGATTCCCTAAGCGTGGTCAAAGCCCTGAAAACTCCTAAAAACACAAGAACCCCGTGCTGGTGTCACTTTACTCACTTCTATGCACACTGTACACATCAAAACAGCATGTCGTTGTCTGCTGGGTTCCAGGGCACCTTGAAATACAAGGGAACGTTTTGGCCGACAATCTGGCTGCTTGCGCCAATGACACTACTGCCAATGCATCAACACCAGTCCCTGCACTTGACTTAAAACCTTTTATAAAACGAAAGCTCAAGGGGTATTGGCAGAGCATGTGGGATAAACACACAGATAATAAACTCCATGCTATTAAGCCGCAACTACGTTATTGCGCCTTAATAACGGCAACTACACTATGCGGCAACCACACTATCAAAATCACGACACACAGAAGTAATACTAACAAGGCTTAGAACAGGACATACACATTCTACACATTCATTTCTTCTGTCTACAGGTGAATCACCATAATGTAAGAGATGTGGAGAGCCCCATACGGTTCTCCACATTTTCGTCCAGTGCAACGAGCTAAATGCTCTAAGAAAAAAGCACTTTTTACTGCCCTACCGACAGCAGCTCCCTCTACACCCTGGGATGCTCATCGGTAGGGATCCCCTTTTAAAACTGCAAACACTTTTCACGTTTTTAAAATATGTGCAAAGCTTTCACCCGATATTTCGAGGTCATCCGTAGCACAACCTCTATAGAGTGGTCGTGGCTGCAGTGACTACATTTTCATCATGGTTTTATTATCATGACATTTTGCCATCCGCTATCACTACACATATGTCACCCCACTGTCATGATTTTATTACTTTCATAATTTAACCCGCGTTAGAGCGAGGAATTTTAAGGCCCCTTTACAGCCATTCCAATGAGCACCATATCATTGTTCATATCTGTAGTCAATTGAAATGACGCTCTTTGGCCGTCAATTGGCCCTTGCGCCACTAAAAACTACTCATTATCATCATAACGTGGTTGTTGTCGTTGTATTCGTGTTAACGACGCAGTGTCCGGAACCACTTCGTACTTCACGCCACTCACGTGGCGCAACACTTTTTATGGACTGAAGTATCTGCTTAGCAACTTTTCGGAAAGGCCATGGCGACGAAAAGAGGTCCAAACTCCAACTTGGTTTCCCTCACTATAACATAGACCTTAGTGACACCTTTTGTAACGTCGTTAATCAACCTGTTGCTGCAGACCAATGTGACACAGGGAAAGCTGGCGAGTTTCCTCGGCCAGCTCTGCAAATTCTTCGGTGTCAGTTGCTAATTGATCGGCGGCTTCACAAGGAAGTATAGCATCCAGCATCGCCTGAACTTCGCGACTGTAGAGGAGGCGAAGCGGTGTTCATCGTGTCGTTTCTTGAAGGGCGGTGTTATAAGCGAAGGTCACATAAGGCAAAATATGGTGTCATGTTTTGTGTTGGACGCAAATGTACATAGAGATCCTGTTAATGACTGCCTTGCTTAGTCGCTCGGTGTGTTGGCTTTTCCGCGCTCATTGCATAAGAAGAAGAAAAACTGCAGGCCAGTGATCTGTTCGGCGCGTTCGAAAAAGAAGACGAGTCATCATTCTTTATGTAATAGCAGAGGGATTACATTAGGCTATAGCTACAGGGAGGTTTACTCTGCCGTGTGTGCGCACATATTGGCAACAAAAAGATTACCGTGTTAGTCTATTGTTATCATTACTTACGGCTACGAGACTACCTGAATGCCTGACTCATAGCTAACTCACTTGATGATCCTGCCTCCCGGTTCTTGGCCGATACCCCTTTGTGGGCGAGTGCCAACAAAGCTAAAGGCTCATCATCATCATCAGATGCTTCTGTCAATTTGCGTCCCCCAGGGATGATGTGAGCCACGAGTTTGGGATCTACATCTACAGTTTCTGTCAACACTCAAAATGCAGGCGCAGGAATTGCTTCTAATTTGCTCGGCTGGTCCTTCTCAGTGAGGCTTCCAGATTTCTCTCCTATATTTGAAGCCGAGCTAGTACCTATTATTTCAGCACTTAAAAAATTCCTACGACCAAAACCAGTGCAATAATCTTAACAGACTCACTTTCGGTGTGTGCAGCTCTGACAAACCTCATAACAATCTTGTGTCGTAGCAGTGTTCTGCACATTAGCACCGCCGCATTTAAAACTCTTGCAATTAGTGTGGGTCCCAGGTCATTGCGTATTACAAATAAATGAATTCGCAGATGCCTTGGCGCGAGCATCACTTGATGGACCATTAACTTCAATACTTCTGGAGTTGGAATATTTAGCAGGGGTTAGATATGTGAAATTCACTATTCATACAAATAGTTTGGAAAATATCACAAAATGAACAGATTATCAGCACCTGAAATGTCCTAGGAAAACTCAGTGGAGTCCATCAAAAAAAATTTGAAGTGATCACCTCCAGAGTTTGGTGCAGTAATCCCAATGGAATGAAAGAACTTTATTTCAGTCCTGCAGGACGCGCTTAGCACGTAGCAGGTGTCTCCCACGTAGGGACCAACAGGGAGTACCTGGCGACCGCTTCGTGGGCCTGCTGGATGGCCCATTGCTGGTCGGCGAGAAGTGACCTCCTGAGGGACGTCTCCCACTTGCTTGAGGTAGAGGCAGGAGGAGTTGTTCTACACTCCCAGAACATGTGTGCGAGTGTCGCTGTGTGTCCACGTGATAGGCATGCATTGCTGGGGTATGCATGAGGATAATAAACGTGAAGCGTCTCAAGGTTTGGAAACGTGTGTGTCTGTAATAGGCGTAGGGTTAATGCCTGCGGTCGGTCAAGTTTCATACGTGGGGTGGAAAATGCGGCGTTCTAGGTAAAGTGCTTTGTTATTTCATCGTACTTAATTAGTGCATTCTGATTGGTATTTAACCCGCAAGATGGGGTTGCCCTGTGGCGGTGCATCAACATCATCATCATCATCAGCCTGACTACGTCCACTGCAGGACAAAGGCCCTCTCCCATGTTCCGCCAGTTAACCCGGTCTGTGCTTGCTGCTGCCAATTTATACCCGCAAACTTCTTAATCTCATCTGCCCACCTAATCTTCTGTCTCCCCCTAACCCGCTAACCTTCTCTGGGAATCCAGTCAGTTACCCTTAATGACCAGCGGGTTATCCTGTCTACGCGCTACATGCCCTGCCCATGTCCATTTCTTCTTCTTGATTTCAGCTATGATATCCTTAACCCCCGTTTGTTCCCTAATCCATTCTGCTCTCTTCATGTCCCTTAAGGTTACACCTACCATTTTTCTTCCATTGCTTGCTGCGTCGTCCTCATTTAAGCTGAACCCTCTTTGTAAGCCTCCAGGTTTCTGCTCCGTAGCTGAGAGTACCGGCAAGATGCAGCTGGTATATACCTTCCTCTTGAGGGATAGTGGCAATCTACCTGTCATAATTTTAGAGTGCTTGCAGAATGTGCTCCACCCCATTCTTATTCTTCTAGTTACTTCAATCTCGTGGTTCGGCTCTGCGATTATTACCTGCCCTAAGTAGACGTAGTCTTTTACAACTTCAAGTGCACTATTACCTATCTCGAAGCGCTGCTCCTTGCCGAGGTTGTTGTACATTACTTTCGTTTTCTGCATATTAACTTTAAGATCCACCTTTCTGCTCTCCTTGTCTAACTCCGTAATCATGAGTTGCAATTCGTCCCCTGAGTTACTCAGCAACGCAATGTCATCGGCGAAGCGCAGGTTACTAAGGTATTCTCCATTGACTCTTATCCCTAACTGTTTCCCATTCTAGGCTTCTGAAAACCTCCTGTAGGCACGCGGTAAATAGCATTGGGGAAATTGTGTCCCCCTGTCTTACACCCTTCTTGATTGGTATTCTGTTGCTTTCTTTATGAAGCACTATGGTAGGAGTTGATCCCCTGTAGATTTCTTCCATAATGTTTATATATACTTCATCTACGCCCTGATTCCGCAGTGTTTGCATGACGGCTGATATTTCTACTGAATCAAACGCCTTCTCGTAATCTATGAAGTCTATGTATAGTGGTTGGTTATACTCTGAGCATTTCTCTATTACCTGATTGATAGTATGAATGTGGTCAATTGTTGAGTAGCCTGTTCGAAATCCTGCTTGTTCCTTTCGTTGATTGAATTCTAATGTTTTCTTTACTCTGTTAGCAATTACCTTTGTAAATAGCTTGTATACTACAGAGAGCAAGCTGATCGGCCTGTAATTCTTCAAGTCCTTGTCATCTCCTTTCTTATGTATTAAGATGATGTTAGCGTTCTTCCAAGACTCTGGTACTCTTCCCGTCAGGAGACACCTCGTAAACAGGGTGGCTAGTTTTTCTAACACAATCTGTCCTCCATCTTTCAGCAGATCTGATGTTACCTGATCCTCACCAGCAGCTTTGCCTCTTTGCATGCTCTCCAAAGCTTTTCTGACTTCTTCTATCATGACTGGTGGGGTGTGTAATCTGGGTTACTGCTAGTTCTTATAGTATTAAGGTCGTGGTTGTCTCGGCTACTGTACAGATCTCTGTAAAACTCCTCCGCTATTTTAACTATCCTATCCATATTGGTAGTTATTTGCCTTCTTTGTCCCTTAGTGCATACATCCGACTTTTGCCTATCTCAAGTTTCCTCTTCAATGCTTTGACACCTTCCTCCGTTTTTCAGAGCGTGTTCAATTCTCTCCATGTTATACGTTCTTACATCGCATACCTTAGTCTATTAATCACTTCGAAAGCTCTGCCAGTCTATTTTGTCTGCTGTACTTGACACTTTCATGATTGACGCTTCTTAATTAGGTTCTTCGTTTCCTGGGAAAGCTTGCCAGTGTCCTGTCTTACTACCCTGCCTCCAACTTCCAATGCACACTCCGTAATGATACTCGTCAGATTATCATTCATTGTATCTACGCTAAGGTTGGTTTCCTCACTAAGAGCCGAGTACCTGTTCTGCAGCGACACTCTGAATTCCTGTACTTTCCCTCTCAGTGCTAGCTCATTGATTGGCTTCTTGCGTATCAGTTTCTGTCGTTCCTTCTTCAAGTCTAGGCGAATTCGAGACCGTACCATTCTATGGTCACTGCATCGTACCTTGCCAACCACTTCCACATCCTGCACGATTCCTGGGTGTGCACTCATTATAAAGTCTATTTCGTTCTTATTTTCGCCATTAGGGCTCCTCCATGTCCACTTGCGGTTTTCTCGTTTTCGGTAGAAGGTATTCAAAATCCGTAAATTATTGCGTTCTGCGAATTCTACTAGTAGCTCTCCTCTGGCGTTTCTAGTACCGATGCCTGGTCTCCAGCCTGCTTCTTCCCTACCTTTGCATTAAAGTCGCCCATCACTATAGTATACTGTGTTTTTACCTTACTCATTGCCGATTCCCGTCTTCATAGAAGCTTTCAACTGAAGCGTCATCATGGCTGGATGTAGGCGCGTAAGCCTGTACTACCTTCATTTTGTATCTTTTATTCAGTTTAATTACGATACCTACCACCCTTTCATTAATGCTATAGTATCCTCTATGTTGCCAGCTATGTTTCTGTGAATTAGGAACCCCACTCCCAGTTCTCTTCTGTCTGCCAAGCCCCTGTAGCAAAGGACGTGCCCATTCTGTAGCACCGTATAGGCCTCATCTGTCCTCCTAACCTCACTGAGCCCTATTATATCCCATTTAACACCCTCTAGCTCCTCGAATAGTACAGCTAGACTTCCCTCACTAGATAAGGTTCTAGCGTTAAACGTTGCCAAGTTCAGGTTCCAATGGCGGCCTGTCCGGATCCAGAGATTCTTAGCACCCTCTGCTGCGTTGCAGATCTGACCGCCGCCGTGGTCAGTTGCTTCGCAGCTGCTGGGGACTGAGGGCCGTGAGTTATTTGACGTAAGCATGTGGGAGGTAGTGGCCAGATACTGCACCAGGGTGGCCAATCCTTCTCTGGTGAGGGGGTGCGTTCTCGGCGGTGTTTGCCGGTGAGGCCGCACCCCAGGCCTTTAATGCAGTTCCATCAACACGCGGAATTTTTTTTAATCCGGTTGGAAACTGCGCGGTACCGGGATTTGAACCACGGACCTCTTGCATGCGAGGTGGATGATCTAACCACTACGCCATCGCCGCAGTGCGGTCGGTAGTAAAAGGTATATAGTTATTATATAGTGTCTATTTTCTTATTGGTTTTTCTCACTCTCCGAATCTGAAGCAATAGTGCACTTATCGTCCATACGAGACTGCATGTTCTCTTGGCCATTCCCCCAGAGTGGGTATGAGCCATCGATCTAGGCCACAAACAAACAAACAATTCACGTTCTGGGCCTATGCAGACGCTAATAAACGTCATTTTGAGCTTTTAAGTCTGTGTCAGCTGTTCAGTTGACCACATATACTTTACAATTTGGTGCAGTTAAAATTGCTCGTGGCTACCGACTGGAACAACAGCCGCGATATACGGAGGCCTACCAAACAGCTGACCTTCATGGACAAGCTCAAGACCAAGGAGACAACACGAAGGGCTCAGAACACCAAGCTCATTCAAGAGGCAAGTGTCATACTTGATAATAATGACGCGACATGAGACAAATAGAATAAATTCATGACAGACCAAGAAATAGCAACGACGAGCTAAAAAAATAAAGGAAGAGATTGAGAGCCAAATAAGTGACGAGGCCTTCGAAGCGGAGTTTGATACGGTCGTCGATTATGATGATAACGTAATCCCCATATTAGCCAAGATTCAGAGTGAATACCGACAGCACAGCGATACATGTGGTATCACCACTCGTCGAAGTTCGCGACGTGCGTGCGGCTAATGGACCAGCTGAAAGGCCAGGTACCAAGTTGCCAGAGTTGACAATTATACCTTCCGCAGGTGACTTGTTCACGTGGAACGCGTTTTGGTTGCAATTCGATCAGCTCACCAAGAAAAATGGAAATCTCAGCTCGACAGAAAAGTTTAATTATCTTAGGCTTTTCATAAAAGGCCACGCGGTGGCAGCAATGGCGGGGCTTCCTAATACCGAAGCATGTCAGAAAGACGCGTTGGCAATATTGAAACGATGCTTCGGTTGAAGCACTTGGAACAAGAGTACTTTTCGAGGCTGCGAAGGCCCACTTCTGTACGGTCTTCTAAGACAGTGGTATAACTCCGCAAGCTCTACGATCAAGTGCTCATTAATACACGGGGTCTCGAGGCGCTTGGCGTTAGCAAAGCGTCTCTTTCCTCGATGTTATGCGACGTTTTGCTGAGGACTTTGCCGCATGACATTGTCGTAGCATATCATAGATCCTGTGCGGCCCAACAGCAAAGTTCCAACAACGGCTGCATGCCACAGAGCTTGAGCGTCTACTTGAATTGGTATCGAACTCGAAAGCCTCGAGGAAAGTGATTTTGGAGAACAGAAACGATGCAATCAAACGGCCTATTCCAGAGATAAAGGTCGTCGTTTCAGCAACGCGACACCAACGACCTCGGTTCTTCATAATCAAGCTTCAAAGCTATGTCCGGATAGATGCTGCATTTTCTGCAAGTCGACACAGCACTTCGCGCACTCCGTCCCAATGAGCAACAGCTATCAGAGAAGAAGAAGCTTCTCTCCTGCGACATGAGGTGCTTTCGCTGCACTACAAAAGGTAAAGAAAGAAGGCACTGCAGGCGTAAATCTCATGCTCGGCATGCAGAGGTCGTCATGCGTCAAGTATATGCGATCCAGAAAGCTGAGTCGACGAGCGTGGTGAAGACGCAAGAGGCAGAAGTACGACCGTATGTGCTGCTACCACCAAGCACAGCGCAAGGGGTGACATTTTGACGTGCGTGCTCATAAAAACTTTCCGCGCATATGCTGTGACCAATTATTCGTGTCGCTACATCAGAGACGTGTTTGACGGAGGAAATGAACGCAACAGCGTAACCGAAGCACTTTCAAGGCGTTGAAGTTAAAGTGTCTTGGTTTCAACAACTTTTGCCATCAACACTTTGCCAATGTCAGCAGTTGCACACCGAAAAGACTTCGCATCGTAGAGCTTCCCTCAGAAGTCAACAACACCCAACACAGAAGTGACACTGAAAACCTCGAGATGCCCCACATTTGCCAAAAAATATCAGACAGCACGATGACTTCGGGTTCGTCACATCATTCAAGAAAACTGGACACGATATCGCCGACGAGCTGCTTCACTCATCTATTTGGAAGGAGAACGTAATAAGTGTGCTCATTGGCTCAGACCAGATGTGGGCGTTGATGACAGGTGAAATGCACAGACCGGAAAACGAGGAAAACTCATTGTGGTCTTCCGAGTCAGGGTAGCGTGTTCAATACGAAGAAATGAAGCGGTCATTGGGGAACTAGAGAATATCGACATATCTGATCCACAACAACTAGATCGAGATGAGCTCAACTATGCAACACTTCGAGGAAACAATAGTGCTGCGGGGAGGCAGATACGAGTGTCCACTGCCTGGAAAAGTGGGTTGGAACTATGGGACAACAAGGAAGTCACTACTACCAGACTGAAGAAACCTTTAATCCACTTATTCAGGAGAGAGGGGCTTCTGCCGACTTACGACGCCATGATACAAAATTATCTGCTAGCAGGACATGCAGAAGTAGTAAAGGACCCACCTAGAAATTCGGCAAAAGTTTACAGCATGCCACATAAAGAAGTTATCCGAGAACAGACTTTCACAACAATTGTGCGAGTGGTCTTGACGCGTCGTCGAGGGCACGAGGATGCAAGTCGCTCAACGAGTGCTTGGAGATAGGCGACAACTTGTACCAGGGCCTCGTAAGAATACTGCTCCGCTTCAGAACGCACCCCATCACCATACGCCGGATACCGAGAAAGCTTTTCTTCAGATTTCAATAAATCAAGAGGACCGAGAAACCTTTCGATTTCGCTGGTTCGAAGAAGCCGATGATGCCAAGTTTTAACAGAAGTCAACCGCAAGAATGGACAATAACCAGATTACCTTTTGGAGCGACCTGTAACCATTTCGCTGACAGCAATCATTCTTCATCACAATAAAACAGCACTACCGAATATGAGTTCGACTGCCAAGGCATTGAGCAAGTCGTTCTACGTCGACGGCTTAGTGACGGAGCTGATACGGAAGACGAAGCTGCCGAGTTGTGGTGAAGATGAGCAAGAGCTCATGCTCTCGGAAGCATGAATCTCCGAAATGGACGACCAACTCCATGAAGCTTA